>LLKO01000059.1:0-41438 GCA_001513895.1 Graphilbum fragrans | reverse complement strand
ACTCGCTTATCACCTACGTTAGGTATTTCTAGATTGTCTTTAGCTTAAAGTATAGCCTACTGGTAGTTTCGTAGATGCGGGTCGGACAACACTAAATTGATTAGGCTATTTATTGCGCCATCTTTCCTTAATTCTGAGTCAGCTTCTCCTCTCCCCATGCCCTCCATATCTTTACTTTACTCTCTCGTTTTCTTATCTAGTCATCTAACTTGATTCCTTTGGAAAAGTGAACAATAGCAGCAGAGTAAACAACCGAACTGGCCCGTTCTTATCCGTAGCAGCAGTGTGTGTCCTAATTTGTCCACATGCCTTGGAACCACTAGGCACTGAAAGGCGCCTTTGGCTATCAATGTGCCCTTTTGTCCCTTTGCATATACACTTTCTGGCGGTTCATGAATCCTGGTCCAGTCCCTCGACTAGCGACGGGCTGGCCATAGTATGTAGCATAGTGTAACAGGAAACTGATGAAAGAAATACTTAATTGGCCCACCTCTAAAGAATTGACCCAGAGTTGGTCTCATAGCTCCAATCAGCCGCTGAGGAGCGGCAGCTTCGGAATATATTGGAGGCTTTGATATGGGATATGATAGTTGAATATGGACTTGGGAGAGTGGCCTAAACAAAGGATTGCTACATGACAAGCAAGTCAGACAACGGCTCGGGCCAGTCCTGGAAAAGCTATACGATGAGGCAACTGTCCAGCAATTTCTTATTCCTCGTGTATAAGAGACTATGCGGTGATTGCATATTGAGTCAAGTGGACAGGAAATATCATGAACTGTCTGTCTGTCCTAGCATCACGTGCAGTTGCCCAATTTGAGAAACCTCTCACTAGATCATACAGTATGTACTTTTTAGGTGCAGGAGATTGGTGCCTCAGTCATAGAGGTTTATACGTAGGTGTCGCCGACATCGTCTGGATGTCCCACACCGTCTCTAACGATGCAGAGCGCAGGCGGCGGTGACAACAATAACATCAAGAGGACGTGCTACAGCCAAGTGTCCATCATAAACAAATATGATAAAATGAAAAATAAAACATTGATTGGGCCCTTCAAAGAATGGGGGGAAATGAGGAAAATAGGGAAAACAGGGAAAATAAAAGGGTGGATGAATGAAGATGGCTTTTAAGGCCAAAAAGTGAACAGACAACAAGACATGCAGCACACATTTTGCTAACAGCAATTACGAGTGCCCTTGGCAGTTTGTACGGCCTCGTAGCATGACGTGGGTGTTGTAGTGGCTCACGCTATTGTAGAGTGATCGCGAAAAAAAAAGTTGACAACAATCGTAAACGAATAACACACGCTAGACGTCGAAGACCAAGCTTAGAATTTTATAAACGTGGAAGGTATAACGATGGCAACGGTTGAAAAAAATAACAGGAGGACGGGGTGGGCGACGATGCGAAAAAGCCGGTATTTACACACAACTAGGCAACAGTAGAATGATGTCAGAATGTAGAAGGCGCAAACGCCTAAGAAGGCAGGGACGGCCTAGCGCGCGGACAGAATAAGGGCATCTGATTTGCCCACATAGAGAAGAAAAGTGAATGAGGTGAAAGCATCAATCGGGAGTCTGCGCCAGATTAATTGAATTATCGCGTCTCTATGCAATAACAAAAGCGCTACGCTTACTAGTCTGAACTGGAACGAGGGCGAACTGCCGAGGCTGTCCCGCGAATGCTGATGACGACGAGGACTTCGCTTTCACTCTTATATGCTCAATCTGGCCAGAATGGGGAGGCCATCTCAGAAAGGCCTCACATGCGACCACTGAGGCCTTTCGTCTGTCAGTCTGAGTATGTATTAAACATTCATCCTCCATTCACACATGAGAGGAGGAGTTTATAAGCCGGGGGCCCGTCGCTCTCGCCCCAGACTGCCAGACGTTTCGATTCCAGGTATGCACACCAAGGGCCCTTGAGGGGCTCTGCCGCCGCTGACGCCCCAAAAGAATGGCCTATTTCCACATCTGCGAGTCTGGACCGGACCGAAGGCGTACTGCCGGGACCGTCCCCGCCGACGCCGACGACGACGCGGACTCAGGGCCCTTGCCTGTCGCCACCTAGACGCACCGGGAGTTGCGGTGGCTCGCTTACAACTTCTGCAGTGCCTTCAACGCTCTAATCGGCGCTCATTCCCGGCAGTTCGCCCTCGGTCCAGTTCAGATTCGCATGCCCGCCGCAGCGCGGCACTCCCAAGTGTGCGCGGAAGCCCGTGCAGGTTGCGACCGCATTGCTTTGTCTGGGGACATTCAGGACCCGGAGGTAAGCTGGTGTCCGTGGCTCGTCGTGTGCGCCCCCCTGCTATCGGAGTAGTTTAGCTACCTTGTGTTGACGCAAGGTGACCCCGAGTATCGCCTCTGGGTCAATGCGTGTGAGTTATATTTTGACGGCGTATGGGTTTACAATCGAAAGCCTTTCTCTCTTCCTACAAAAACATTCTGGGACATCAGATTCACAAGGCACTGGTACCGGAGAGGCGAGGAGCATTCCAGACTATTCAGACCCGTCCAGACACGACTCGTTGGACCTGAGGGTGGTGAACCCAAATAGTTCTTTTGCATCGGGAGATCTAGTGATATACGACACATTGGTTGGCGTTATGTAATGGTGAGAAGCATTGAGTCTGGACTAGCACTTTGGAAAGAAGATGCACCCATTGGGGCAGTGGACTGTGCAATCGTGGACGGAGAATGTTGTCTGGGGAATGCCAGCATGGAAGGGTGTGCAGGCTCTACGGCAGACCGGACTGAGTAAACAATGAGCTTGCAGACTTGCTTAGGGCCATATAACATCCCCGCCAAGATCTGCCATATTGCATTTGTGACGAGAGGATAGTTGGAGCCAGGGCCTGTCGTTTATATGACTGCACTGGGTCTAGCCATGGTTACCCTACATTGGCTATAGAAACTGGTGAACGGTGTGAAGCTCGGTATTCAAAATTCATCACATCAACATAAACCTGCAAGGTAAAAATCATACCGAGCTATATTTAACAAAAGCACAAATCTAACATATACCAATGTTCAAATTCTGAAGCGCATGAAGGCAGAATGGCCTCGGGAACCGAGTCCCAGCTGAAGAGAGAGAGCAAGGTCTGGCTCTGGGACACGGAGGTGGACTTTACACCCGACGGAGAGTCTGTGAAGCGACGACAGGAGGTGGCTGAGGATGGCGTGTGTGTCGCAGTGGGAGGTGTCGGCCCAGTCCTGCTACGGCAGGCCGCCCTCGCGGGAACCGATGTCCAGGCGGACGTCAACCATCTGCAGTACTGCCTCGGGCCGTGGTGAATTTAAGGGTGGATGCCCTGTGGTCATTCCCCGGAAAGCGCCTAAGCGAATTCATAGCCACTAAGTGCACCTCATTCGCCAACCCATACTCGGGTTTCTTCACGACTTCTTGTGTTTTTCATGTGTAAAGATTATTTCCTGGCGTCTTTTCCCCCCATAAATGAGTCTGGGTCCGGATTCTTGGTAGAGTCGATGCCGAAATCCAAGCCGTGAAAGAGGCAGCCACAACAACAGACATGTCGGGCCTGAGGGTTCTAAGAGACCAGCTCTACCTGTCAAAGTAGGCAATATGAACCACACTGCGGCGATCAACGTGGGCGGAGGAATTCCCGGCGGAGCCATTGAAGCCGCAAGGCAGACGTCGCAGGTTACTACAGGGAATTACTTTAGGCGAGTTAGCTATGACAAGGCGACAATGCCTGGTGCAATACTGTCGAGAAACGGGCCACAAGTTCGACGGCAGAACAGAATACATCAAAGAGGTAATGGAATGTCAACCTGCTTAGCGAAGACTGCGTATTACACTGTCAATTGTTCGAATACGAATACGATCGCAACTAAAACGTGCATGTAGATTGTGCTGTCATGAGTCTTAACCCCCAAATCAAATATACGCTATCATTTCTCATTTGCCAACTCGTCTCGCTAGTTTTCGACCATGTTTGGTATAAAAAACTGCGAGGGCACGGCAGCACGAAGCAGTACGAGAACATGGGCCGTCAATGTCCATCGTCAGAGTCCTCGAGCCAAGTGACAGTCCCATTAGAGTGTTTGTGGAAGTAAAGTCCACTCTCTGCGTCCAATTCCCAATACTCACGCGCTTTAGTTTTCAGTTTTGCCGAATTGCGAGAAGGCCTTTGCGACGACGAGGATTTTCGTTTGTGGCCGCTTACGGGCGGGTGTGACTTTGACGGGACGGAGCTTGACGGTGTGGGCTGGTAAGGCTTCTCAATCGCCGTATAACCAGCTTCGTCTATGCTCGTATCCTCATAAGTGCCCTCAGTAACAGGTAGGAGATCGTCTTCGGCAACTGGGGGGAGATCATCACGATAGTCCCGCCAGTGCTCCTTGAGTTTATCCCTTAAAGCGTACGACTGTTCCCTGGCGTGGTCTTGTTCATTCCTAAGCCCTCGTCTGCCGTCTTTGAGCGCCTGGTGAGAGTCTATGAGATTGGTCGACTTGACAGGATACTGGTGATATTCAAGTGTGCCGTCCTCCGACTCGGCGGCATAGTGTGCGAACAGGTTGAGATTCGTGCCGTCTGTAGTGAAAGTCACGACCTCGGCATGGCCAGGAGGGTCAGCTTTTCCAAGATAGGCAAGGGCCTGGTTCCTCGCGTAAACAAGGGAAGCTCCGTCATAAGCGCTTTGCAGCCTCGCTTCTGCCATATCCTTTCCGGGACCTTTCCACTCCCCGGCTATATGTGGTAATGTCACGGAATGGGGGTTATCCTTGTAAAGAACAGCTCCTTGAACATGCTCGTCGACTGGAAACGGGCGAAATTCTCGTTTCTCCACACCCTCGATAAAGTCGGGTTGCGGGGCGGACAAACCATTATTGAAGTCGACATCCTTTGGAAAAGCCGTAAATGCTTGGTTGAACGCCCTTTGATAACCTCGGCCGTCGTACTTTTTGAGTAGTTGCCCGCTCACTTCAACGACCATGGTTGACTCATTAACGGCTGATCCAACGTTGTAGACATAGTCCCCGTATGCCGACTCAGTGGGCGATGCCGTTTTGCGAGGTTGAGTGGATCGCCTGCGTATATCCTCAAGGTTCTGAGGCTGTTTAGAACTAATGGGGTCGAGGATTCCGTTTTTGTAGGCTTGGTCAGCAAAGCCCGCCGTCGTTGTCGAGGTGGTCTTTGTTGTCGTCTTCGTTGATAGCGACCCTGAAGTCTTGCTGGTTTCCTTTTTCTTTGCCATCTTGTTGAACTCGGCCAGGTTCTTCTGCGTCAGCTTTACTCGCTTGAGCTGGTGCCCGTTGTCGCCGTCGATCCGTCGTTTTCGGAGCAGTGGGTCTGGAGAGACGCGCTTTTGTTCCTCGATCCTATCCTCGGAAGGCGTCGATGGTCGCTTAGGAGGGTTTGGCTGCTGCTCAGTCTACATAAGCTGTTAGTATTTGGCATACACTACTGAACGACGCAGTCATACCTCAATAGCCTTCGCCTCAATAGCTTTCGGTTGTCTAGCCTTCTTTCCAAGCTGTGTATTTCTCCTCGTCAACCCGGGTCGCTTTGATGTCGACGTCCCGGCGCCTGCTTCGATCTGCCCTTGGAGCCTATTGCTGCGTCTCAAAGTCCCTGTATTGAACGTCTTAGCTTTTTAACCTCTATCGCAGACATAATAGAATGCTTACGGCTTTGTGTGTCCGCTTGCGCCAGCCGTGTTCTCGTCGCAGGTGAGCAATCGTTCGTAGATTCCGGGTACGGCAGCTGTTTGGTGGCTTGCGAGGGCGTCGCGCCTTGCACGAGGCCGTCATTCGCCGAAGAGAGGCCTCTAGAATCAGCCTGTGGTCTATTCCAAAGCGCAAAGCGAGAGGGTCCTTGGGGTGCATACCTGGAATCGAAACGCCTGGCAGTCTGGGACGAGAGCGACGGGCCCCCGGCTTATAAACTCCTCCTCTCATGCCTAGAAATGTGAGTGAAAGGGGGCTGGATGCCTAGAATAAATACTCAGACGGTCAGACGAAAGGCCTCAGTGGTCGCATGTGAGGCCTTTCTGAGATGGCCTTCCCATTCTGGCCAGTATGAGCTAAGGTGGGTAGGCATCAAAGAGTGAGAGCGGCTAAGAATGATTGGCCCGCAGCTCCTAGATAAGTGCGGGACGATTGGTGACTAACCACTAACCCCGAACTCAGCCTTCCATTGGCTGGCGACAGCGCGTGCAACCCCTAAATCGTGCTCACGCCCTAGGCAACAGCACACTATTGCGCCTGTAGGCGTTCCAAGGTAGCGACACACTTGAAAAACCACTTCCATACGGAGTGCACGCCGCTTCGATTACAGTGTCGCATTGAATCATTCCCGCTTCGACTTTGCTGCCTGCTTTGGACGATGCTTCTCTATCTTTTGCTTGCTTCATGGCCACATAGGCAAAGTGGTGAACAAGCCGGAGCACGACCGTTCAAACGACAATGAACAGCAACGACGCGATCGACAGACTGCATTTTGCACAGAAGCAGAGTCGGTGCGCTGCGACGCGGCTGCGGGATCACCATGCCCGAACCCTCCACGAACAGCTAGAGAAGCCATGGCAATGGAACGCGGGAGTCACAAGGTCCGTCCGCAGCTTTGGAAACTACCTGAGACGGGAGCAGAAGGCTCTGAACTTGTGTCCCAGCAAGCTAACAAGTAGTCGTCTCGCAGCGCAGATTCCAGCAGCCTTCCTCTCCGAGCGTCTTCTCCCACGTCCTCCCGCCTTTCTCTTCTCCGGAACTACCCTAGCAGTCCGCGTTTCGACCCATAAGCTGAGGTGGCGAATACGACGATAGGCCAACTTTTGCGGCCCAGACAGTAGAAGGAGGATTCGACCAAGCCGGGCGTCCTAAATGCGCAGTGCGGCAGCTGTGGGAATGACACCAACACACCCCTCTCACTACATGACGCAGGGCTTTCGCGGCCCCCGCTATGATCCCGAGACCTACGACACCGAGCCTCGCTAGCTGATGGGTCATTGCGAAGATGACGATAGGCTGCCGACGAACGGCGGTGCTGTGATACGTGTGAATGGTGCGAGCCGCCTTTGCGCACTGCCTCGAATGGTCAAGACAAAGCGACATGTTCATTTCTCGCCGTGGTTAACCACAACTCCTCGTTAACGGGGACGAAGAGGATTAGGAAAAGGAGGAAGAAACACAGCGAGGAAGGGAGGCAGGAGAATTGGAAAGAGGAAAAGACAAAGGCGGCAAGAAGGAGGACACGAAATGGAGACACGGCTTCAGTTTTTCCACGTCCCATCCTTCGTCTACTCTTTACCTCAAGCCTGTCGGTTCCACCTTCGCCGTCCTCTGGATCACCGTATCGCCCCTGCTCGCTTGGTTTCGGTGCTTCTGCCGCCGTGTCCTCACCTAGGCTGCGTTTGTCTGGAGATCATCGTCGATGGTGTAAGCTCTACCTTTATCTCGTCCTATTTTCTTACCACGCAGTTTTCTAGCGGACTTGGATGAGCTAACAGATCGGCAGTGCGCCTTTAATTCTGCAGATTCTTTCGGAAGCAAAGCCAGAACCCGAAGTCTTACGGCCCCGTGGCCCATCAAATGCGCTCCCCAACCTCTCCCAGCGATGCTCAGGCGACGGCCGAGAAGAAGCGGAATACACGAACACATTCAACGCGATCATGAAACACACATGCAGACTGGGACGCGTTGCCATGAAGTGCGGCCGTCGAGGGAAAGGAGGGTGGTACGGGCGTTCCGTTCGTGGGTTGCCTTTCTAGATCCGTCCAGAATGTCGCAGCCTCCTCGTGGCGCTGGCGGTGAGGCTTTTCAGACGTCCACACCGAGGCATCTAGGTGTCTGCATCTTCGGCGCTCAGGCTCGCTCTCTACTTCGATCAGGACAGCTACGGATACTAGCACTCGCCCGGGATACTGGGCTTTGCATCCTTGCTTATCTGGTCGGACGGCAGCTTCTCCATGGTCGCGGCCACCCAAGATACACCGGTGGTCACGGATTATGGCATCTATCTGAGAGCCTCTTGCAGATGCAGGTGTTACTATCCTAGTAGGCAAGATAGACCTCCGACGCGCCATACTTGCTACGGCTGGCGATCAAAGTACATTGATCAGCGTAGATGTAACCCTGGCTGTAAATGCAGCACTGCTAGCTGCCGTTACGCTTCATCATGCCCCCTAGGCAATCTAGCAAGCTTTTTAGGCTTGGGCGTATCCTTGCTTGAGAAGCTATTGAAAGGAAGCACTGGTCGGTGCGTATCCTTGCTTGAGAAGCTATTAAAAGAAAGCACTGGCCGGTGCGTAAATTTTCTAGGCACGACACAACACTGGCACCTGACTCGTGTAGTTACGGCAAACCGTCCCGCCGTTACAGCAAGGCCATAGGGCTGCTTTGATCCGCTGCGGCCAGTCCCGTAGCGCTGACTTGTAGGGAGTGATTTATGATAGCCATTTGATATCATGCAACTATGAATAGAGGTACTCTCGTTTCTGTCATCTCAAAATTGTAGGGCACCCATCCACTTGGAGTGGATGCTTCACCAGAATCTACCAAGACGGCATTTTCCATCTGAGATCAAATCAAATCTTGCTGCTTGCTCCCCAACGGCGGATACCAATTTAGTGCCGTACTGCATACTCTTGATCCAGCTCCTCCCTCCCATGTCCACCCACACGCACAAGCTCTCTCCTCTGCAAAAAGAACACATCAGCCCTCTAAACGAGCGACGCAGACCAGAACTCGGCGAAGCTGGCCGAGTCCGAGGACGGGTGGAGATCAAGGTCCACAGTTCCCGGCAGCTGGTCGATGGCCGAGCAGATGCGGAGAAAGTGGTCTGGCGCCCAGGTGTCGTAGACGTTCTTGGTGAAGCGATACGCGGCCCACTTGTCCTTGCCGTCGAGCTCGGTAAAGTCGAACTTGCGGATGGGGTGGCGGTAGTACTTGGTGTCCTTGCCCTCGACCACGGGGTAGTGGCCGTAGATGCGGACGGCCTGGTGGTCGTGCGAGACCGAGAAGGCCAGGATCTGCCGGTCGAGCTCGCTCTCGCGGCCCACCATGCGGAAGAGCTCGACGACGCCGCGGGCGGCCAGGGTGGTGCTGTGCGCGTTCTGGCAGTCGGCGGCGTCGAGGGCGTCGGTGCCGCTCTTGGACTCGCAGGCGAGGAAGGGGAAGTACAGGTAGCACGTGGCCATGAAAAAGGACAGGTCGCCCGCGATGCGCTCGCCGACAAACGGCGCCAGCTTGGCGCGCTGCTCCTTGGTAAAGGCGTCCTGCTGGAAGCCCACCGCGTAGCTCGGCCGCGGCCGCAGGCCCATCAGCGGAATCGAGTTGGCCCAGCCCTCGTGGACGCTCTCGGCGAGGATCTCGAGGTGCTCGCCGCCGTGCTCCGCCTCGCTCGTCGCCAGGCTCTCGGCCGACGGCACAAGTAGCCGCGCCATGTCTTGGACGATGCGGGCGCCGTTGCGGTGGTGGATCTTCTGGCAGGCCGCCTCGAACAGGCCGTCGGCGAACAGCGTGTTCTCCGGATGCGGATGCGGCTGCGGCCGCTCCAGGAGATAGTCGCAGAGCGTTTTGCTCTCGGCCGCCAGGCCCTGTCCCGACTCCGCCATGAAGCTGTTCTCGGCGCCCAGGAGCGCCTCGTAGCGCTGGAAGCGGTACAGAGCACGTTTCTCGCCGTCTTCTCTCTGGTCGCTCGGCGTGCTGGCCGAGGACATGTCCATGCCGCCGCGTCCGCTCAGAGCCGAGACCGTCCGCTTTTGCGCCAGCAGGTGCTCCACGTCGGCCTGGTAGCCATGGAGCGGCCAGCGGCCCTCCCCACGCCAGAAATCAACGGCTGCCCCCCCCTGGTTCCATGAATCGGTATTGTCGCTGCCTGTGCCGGCCGCGCCGCTCGCTCTCGAGGCCTGCCGTCTCTTCGCATCACGGTTGGCTAGGGTCGTCTGGCTCGGGCCGTTGGTGGGCGGAGGGGGGCGCATCAACGCCGCATCGTCGGGGCGGCGCTTGCGTGCCTGGTTGCTTTGACCTGCTTCTTCCCTGTTAGCCTCTAGCCACGTACTGGCGGTGCTTCGAGACACATACCCATGCTGTTTAGAGAACTCTTGTTTGGGATCAAGTTAAGAAAGAGGAGGGTTGGCTTGAGAAAGTCAAGTTTGCGCCCCGGACAGGGGCAACGAGGCCAGAATAAATAGCCATGATGGGAGCACTGGCATCGCGTGAGCCACACGCCTCCATCGATATGCCGAGGGCGTGCAGACTTCAGCGTTGTTGTACGGAGGACGTGTAAGAGCTTGGTGGGATGTTTGTGTTGTTATCGGCACACAATGTTTGGATTTCCCCGTAGGTGCACCGAAATATGGCCCGAGCTCCGCGGGGCCCCACCTGACTTTTTCTACTGTTTTCTCGAGTACGGAAAATGGTCGATAACCTTAAAACGAAACCTCGACAAAGCAACCTTTTTATCTAGTGTCGCCGCTTGCATAGCTCACGGACTAGCAGCAGCTGTTCCCACTTCCGTCGACACGTCTTGGAAGCTTTTTGGGCGCGTCAAATACGGCCGACATCCCGGCATGGCTGCTTGATCCACGGTAGTAGTCACGGATTCTCGAGGCAACGACCGCTCTCCTCCCCCTCTTCTGACCGGCCCTTCTTCGATCTTGACTGACAGCGCTCTTCCTTCTACAGCTGCAGATGCACCCGGCCTTGTGGCTGTCCGGCATTGTACTACTACCGATCGATCGAGCTGCACTCGTGCAGGCGAGACCTCCACGACGACGACCAGCTTTCTTACCGGCTAAGGACGATGCAGACTCGACTACTACGACGACAGACAAGCATACAGGCATATCCCGGGTGTCCAGGTCGGCTACATTGCGCGGGGGAGGGCAGTAGGACATGCTGTCGTGCTTGTTCTACAGAGGACACACTCGCTGGATTCTTGACCGAGCGGTGACGTGTCGTAGAACGAGTCGTAGATATTGCATTTGTAAATCAGGGCTATTTCTGTCGTCCGAGTCTTGTGCTGCCACCCCTTGGTCACCACGTCTCCTGTACCGCGCCATTCACACGCTGCGAAACCAGGGGTGCGCCAGCGCCTCTCTGGCCGTGATGCGCTGCACCGGGTCCAGTCGAGTCATGCGTGCCACGAGATCCTTGAACAGCGCGTCTTCCACATCGGTCCACCCAGCCAGGGGCTGCGGCGGATTATCTTTTTGTTCCAGGCGATCCATGATCTCGGCAAGTCTCTCCCGCCATATTCTGTTGGGTTCCACGAATCTGCGGAGGCCGTTGACGCTTGTGCGATCGCCGAAATAGGAAAACTGCTTCTCCAGGATGTAGGGCACCGCCCGATCCTCGTCACTCTCCGGGATGTCGTCCGGCAGTTGGAAGAGAGTGCGGCCCAGGATCACGTAGATGCACTATGCCCAGCGTAAGACAGAGGGGTTAGCTTGTGTTCTCGCCTTGTTGGCCCCTCCCAGCAGCACCTGCGACGGCACTCACCACGACGGCAAATGAAAAGACGTCGGAGGCGGGGCCGACTCTGGCACGCACATGGGCTTCTGGGCTTCGCCACATGTGGTTTCCCGCCAGGTACCCTCGAATGTACTTACCGGGTGGGAGGAGAGCAGCGTTCTCCAAGTCAGAGAGCTTCACGCTGGTCACAAGGTTTGCGAGTGCATCGTCCAGCAGGGGATCGGCGGCTGGGTTCTTCTCGACGTTGAGGAGGATGTTGTCTGGCTTGATGTCTGGTGGGTGTGTTAATGGCGGGTACAAGTAGAGAACAGCGACTGTAGAGATGGCAGTAAAATGAAGAGAGGCACGTAACAGGCCGGGGAGGAACAGAGAATCGGCCGACTCGGCGCAGATACAGCACAAGACGGGACAAACAGCAACTGCTCTACATACCAGTATGGACGATGCCACGGTCGTGCAAGTCAGCCACCCCGCGCAGCGCGTCTCGGAGGACGACCTTTTTGGTGTCGTCGTTGAGCAGGTTGTCCTTGCGGGCGGCCTGGTGCAAGTCGTAGGTGAGGTAGTCGTAGACAAAGAGGGACTGTTTGGGGATGCAGTCCGTCCGAACGCGCACGTTGGGCAATCCGGCCAGCGGATCTTGCAGCTGCTGCTGATACTCGTAGATGGACTCGAAGATGGATTTCAAGACGTGCTTCTTGCCGTCCTCGTCCCTGCATGAAAGCAAGAGAAGGTTGTTAGCCAGTCCCACCCACGTTCACTTTTGGTACGTACTTGGCGACAAAGACGTAGACGTTGGGCTTCTCTTTGTGGTAGAGAAGACCTGTCATTTCATAGACGCGGCCAGACTCTCCGCGCAGCTTGTTTCCTGACGCCAATATGATGCTGCGCCGCAGCGACAACTGCGGCCGAAGGGTCGCTTTGACGTGGCGAAGCGGGTCGTTGATGCCGCTGGCAATGGCCATTTCTCGAAACCTCAGCATCCTCACGAGCGAATAGTAGCAGTGTTGATGGAGTATGTGCTGGCGCTCTGGCGTCTTGCTGCTTGTTCGAGGTGCAATGAGTTTTGTTTGCGTCGAAAACAACACGCAGGTGCGAGATAAGTATGTCGGGCGGAAGATGGCTGTGCTGAGATGCAGGTGGGGGAAAGTGGTCGAGAAGTCAGCTTCTGGGCGCCTAAACGCCCGTCCAGGGTGCGTCGACCCCCAAACCCCCAAGCCCGGCCTTGCATACTCCGTACAGGTCTGCCAAATGAGCCTAGGCACCGCAGAGCATACAGAAGTCCTTTGTGATTGTCCAGTGTGCATCAAGCAAGCCCATGTCGACCCCTCCGCCCTTGCCTCTATTCTCCCCTTCATCTCCGCGGTGCAGTTCAAAGTACGCCATAGGATATTGGCGAAATTGCTGCTTGGTACAAGGTTTTCGTGTCGTAGGCCTGTATCATTCCCTGTGCCCTAGTCTTCGTCCCCCAAGTCAACACCAAGCGTGTGCTTACCAGTCAGTCTCCATACTGCATAGCTGCTCTGAGGTATTATAGCTCTCTTTACTTGCGAACTCCAACTCCATCGAGTCGTGTATGCAAATCGCGCAGCTACACTTGGCAAAGAGTACTGCTACACAGTGTTTTGCAGGATAGGACTCGATCTATCTCCTGGCGAGAGACACGAGAATGTGTTCAAAAAGCAAAATCCGGTCTCCGGTGATGATCTATGGCCGTGCCCTCCTTGGTGTGCATACAGTCTGGCAATGCAGGCCTACCAACTACGAGACTGCTCTTATTTATTGCATCTGCAGGAGACCCAAACGTATCTGTGGGTGAAGGCAATTAGCACACAGGAGCACAACACGCATGAGGCGTCGACCAATCGAAAGAGGGGAATCTTGTGCCCTAGGGCTCGTTGCCCGATGCCCCAGCCAGCTGTCAGAATCCGACACAGTGGCGTTTTTAACTGGTAGCACCTGGCAACAGTCTGTCCGTGGTGGTGGGCAAAAAGGAAGCTCATAATATTGCATCTAGCCAGGCGGTGGGCAACAGGCACAACACAATGAATAGATGGTCATGTGCGTGGCTCGGCATCCATGTGAATGTTTTATATATGATACACTGAGACCTACAATAATGACTAAAATACTAGAAGAGAACAGTAGAAATATTGTCCATCGTGCGTATATTAAGTAACCACACAAATCCATGCGAGTGCGTTCCAGTAACTAAAACCAACCGGGCTAAATCACGCAAAAAACGAAATGCAAACTGTGGTATCTCGTCGTCATAAAACAGCGCAAACTAAAACATGCAACACATATTCCCCCACAAACTGCTGCACGTGGACATGGAATACCTGTCCCCAGAAACAGCACCCACTAGCTGCTCTGTAGCTCACTACAGCATAGTTTCGAAGACCGAGTTGATCTCACGAAGCGTCTCCAGGCCGGGGCTCTGTGCCGGCCAAGTCTGCTGAACGTGGTTGATTTGCCACATGGACCGGGCCATATCCAAGTAGCGATGCGTCCAGACATCCCCGTCTCCGGGCGTAGCCGGGAGATTGTGGACAGCCATCTTGGCCGTCATGACTATGTCGTGCGCATCCCAGAGGTATGACACCTCCTGCATGGTGCGGCCGAGGGACCACGAAGCCATGGAGGCCCCGACTGGCAAAATAACACGATCGCCGGGGCCCAGATAGAGGCTGATGGGGCTGGCCGACTCGACGGACAGCTTCCCGGCCGCGTAGTTCGGCACCCAAACTAGCAGGAAGAGCTCACCGACCCGGTTCAAAATGGAGCGCATCGCGCAGTTGGGTGCCCGTGCCTTGGGACAGAGGTCGTCGGCGTTTTTGGTATCACTCTGGTGGAAGAGCGAGCTATTGGCCGCATCATGTGCCAGGGCAGCAGGCCGCGACCCGTCCAGCATGGTCAGGGAGGAGCTGTGCTCCAGGACGTTGAAGCGGAAGGTGGACAGACACGGAGGAGGCGCGGCGGGTATCGTGGGCCTAGAGCAGACGTAGTTGCGCAGATTCTGGCCGGTCAGCTGCGACATGGCTTGCGTCCAGCCCACGGTTGTCATGCCCGAGCCTGCATGGTTGGATGCCTCGCCCGCAGCAGTGGGTATGTCGCCATGGAGCGTGTGTGGCGGCGCCAAGCAGCTAGGAAGGACGATGGGAACACGCAGAGGCCCGGCCTCGAGATGGCGCTGAGCCTCTTCGGTGGTGCAAATCAGGAGTCTCCGGCGCGACCCCCGGGCGCCTCGCGACGCGGGACTGGCCTGGAGCGGATCAACGGCGCATTGCAGCTGGTTATAGAATTCCAGCGTCTGGTGCTCCTTTTCTGAGGGCATTCCGCGGCGGAGAGTCTCCTCGACGCGTTGTTCCACCCGCCCGTGGGCAATGATGAGGCTGAATCTGTACTGGAGAACAGCGATCGCCTCAGACCAAGTGGTTTGTTCTACGGGTCAAGCCGTTAGTCTCTTCCCCTTCTAGTTGGGTGGTTTCAAGGAATCTTTAAGTAGAGCTAGAATTGAAGACGAGGGGATGGGGATGTGGAGGACGAGAAGGATGGGGAAGACGAGGGCGGCAGAGATGAGAAAGACGTGGAGGACGAGGAGGAAAGATGAAATACGGGAGGACGAAGAGGGGAAAGATGAAAGACGAGAGGGCGGCTGGAAGGGCTGCTTACCGAAATGGGCCGGCATGAAAGGCGTGCCAGATTCCGACGCATTTTCGGGCAGGAGGCGCAGTGACTGGGCCATGTAGGATATGAGTCGGTCGGCAACGACGCTGCTTTGATGGGTGAACATGGACTCGTCCAGATCCTGGACAGCATAGGCTTTATGGACGATCAAGCCGTGCTGGTCGCGGCCAAACTGGGACAGCTGCTGAACGGGAGTAGACAGGCGTGTATATCGCCCTGACACAACGTGGATGAGATCTTGCGACGTGATGGGGTTGCGGGATTGGGCAATGGGCTCTTCCCCGGGCGTGACATGCCGGTTGACCAGCACAATGTTCAGCTGGGCACAGATGTCTGGCCACACGGGACAGAGAATGGCCGCAAACTTCAGTTCGGTGCGGAAGCGGCGGCAGCAGGACGCAAAGCCGTAGTGGTCCACAACACCACGGCCCCATCTATCGGACACCATGCGCATGCCGCGTTCCGATTCGATAGCGTTCTGGCGTCTGGGGCCCATTTTGGCAAACAGGGGCTGTTCTTGTCAAGAATGACAGCGTATATGACTGATAGAGGGGGTGTACTAGTGTACTAAGTGCAATGTACGGATGTGTGATGTTTGTGTTCTGAAAAGAAGCAGGGCAGAAGTGGTGATACTCGGTGGCAGAGGAGCGGTGAAAAGCAGGACGACATCTGAGAGGCAAAGGGCCAAAGAAGCCCGTATTTATACCCGGTTCCCCCCTCTTTGCTTGCTGTTCTACTCTTCTTTCCCCCACGTAGCGAGCCACTGACTGCCGGTGTATGCTCGCTCTTGGCTATCAGTATTGCTTTTTTGTCTCATACCAGCTGCACGGCGATGGGGCATTCTCCGGCCATCCCCGGAGGTCCAGGGGTGGCTCATACGAGAGTCATGCACGAAATAAATTGATGTCTCTCGGTCCTGGGGGAATGGGCGAGTCTCGAGCACCACAGTCTGGACAACTGTGTCACTGTGAGGATCGGCCGTTACGGTCGGAGGCGCCGGCATGTTGTCCTCGGTGGCCATTGCGTCGACAGTGCAGGAGACATCCACCTATTGCTGCCCAGGTCGTCGACAGTCCTCCGTGTTCCGGAGGCCATGGGTGCCTAATGTCGGGTTTTTCGGAAGAGCAAAAACGAGCGTGAGGCATGCCCCCTCAGACATGGTCTCGCCAGTTCCTCATTCAGCAAGCCTACTCGTATTACGCCGCACTCGCAGATACTTCCATGGCCAATCCCTGCCGATTCGCTCTGGCATCTAACCCCTGCTGGCTAGCTCTGACAAAGCGCTGCCGGAGTCGAGGTGAGTTTGCGTCCACGAAGACTAGAACAGCTGGATGGGTTGTCACTCTCCTCTCGGTGGCAGCGGCCTTGATCGTCGCAGCTTCTTTTCTTCTTCGAACGGCTAGATCGGCCGTGGCATGACACTCTCGGCTATGCCTCTGTTAATACAAAGTACTGCACCTCATATCGCTAAAAAGCGTCACCATCCCACTGAACCACGCTTACGTTCCATACACATGCCCGTCTTTGGATGGCAGCCGTGCTGAGTGCAGGTGTGGCATAGCACCAACTGTTGTATTCGCAATGTGCTCGCGCTGCGTTCTATTACTGCCGTAGCTCTCCGTGTTGCATTCCATTCCACAGCCCGTGTCGTCCCAGCATACATATCGGCTGGGAGAAAGCACCCGTCCTCGCTTATTTTGTTTTACTGCCCTCAATGGGCCCCCCCGGCTTTGTCGCCGTCACGGCCACGTAGCGCCAGTACTTCTGGCCGCGGTAGGCCTGATACCCCGCCACGGTGTTGATAAAGTAGGCCTCGAGGCCGAGGAGGGAGATGACCAGGTAGGGCACCAGGGCCAGCAGCCAGAACATGCGCAGCATTGGCCGGATGTTCTCGGAGTAGTCGCGCAGCTCGACGTTCTCGAAGCCCGCGGCCTCGAGCCACTTCTTGTACTGGCCCGGCTCCGAGCGCGTGTTGGTCGGCATGGCCGCGTATTTGTTGACGTCGTCCATGCTGCGCGCGAGGCCCGAGGCGGGGGTGTCTTTCTCGAAGACGTGGTCGTACTCGAACAGGGCCACGCGGCCGCCGGGGCGGAGGATGCGGTGGAAGCCGCTGAGCACCGCCTCGGGGTCCGTGGCATGCACAAAGGTCTCCATCGTGTAGATGCCGTCGTGCGATGCGTCGCCGATCGATTCGAGGTGGTGGTAGTCCATGTGCTGCACCGAGATCTGCCCCGGCGGCAGCTGCGCGTGCGCCACGTTCCGGCGCGCCTTGTCCACATGCTTCTCGACCACGTCAATAGCCGTCACGCTCATGCCGTGCCGCGCCATGAAGAGAGCGACGTGGCCCACGCCGCAGCCAGCGTCCAGGACGCGGGAGCCCTTGGGCAGCGCCAGCACCTCGAGCAGCCTGGCCTCCATGCGCCGCAGCGCCCTGCCCACCGGGAACGGAATCCATGCGCCCTTCTTGTAGTAGCCAAAGTGCCGCGTGCCGCCCAGAACAAGCCGGTAGCCGATGCGGCTCTCCAGCGAGCTGTAGTACGCTTGGAGCGTGGAATTCTGGTTGATCAGGGGGGGCGGTTCGTCGGCCGAAGTGGTAGCCATTGTGGGCGCGCAGCGTCTTGTTTCTTGCTTCGGGGAACGGTAAAGAGGTCGGCGTCGGCGTCGGCGTCGGCGTCGGTGTCGGTGTCGGTGTCGATGGGTGGTGATGTGCCCTGTGAAAGATAGGAGACGAAATTGGGTGCTCCCAGGTGGCTAGCTGTCGGTATTAGTAGGCCGCCATCGCCATTCCAAACCGGTCACAGCGCCAAAGTGCTCGTACTCACAGGAGAATGGACTGTCGTGCTCGTGCTGTCGGCGGCCTCTGCCCCATGCAATACAGCAGCCTGGACGGAGTGTGTTGGCCGGTTTATCGGGCCCAAGGTGCCGCAGCAGTCGCTGGAATCTCCAGCGCTACCGTAAATAGGCGTCCGGCATCTTCCAGTAGAGTCCTCGCTGTTTTGCAGGTTCTGCGGTTTTCTGGCACATTAGCACGCCCCGCGAACAGCTGCCTATGGCTGCGCTACCCCTGCTTTGTGTCAACAACGTCTGTGTTCTGCTTTCGGAAGCCAGCCGTCAATACCTAGCGTGTACGGGAACAAAAAACATGCAATCAAATTCGAGAAACCGTAGACAGGACTGCCATTAGGGTGGCCCTTAGGCTTCGCCAGGCTTCGCTGCTACAGTACTCGTATTGGTAGAGACGTGTGGACACTGCGGCACCGGACCACGGTTAATCCGTTTCCGGGCGCTGGGCAGTACACATTAATTTCAGGCCGCGAATTCCATCAGAATGACACCTTTTGCATGCTTGCGGCCGATCGAGCCAAGCAGAGCGCAATGGATCTGTGATGCAAAGAGCGCCTGCTCGTGTGGACGCTTGTCGAGGGACTGAGTGCGGAGCCGGAAAAGCCTCTGTTGCAGGCGGTTTTCGGTAGGTGCAACGACGTGGGTGTTCCATTGCAGGGCTCGAAAACCGACGACAACGACGAAGACGAACCCCCGCGGCGGCTCGAGCAAGTTTCACGGTGCCCACGACGATAGCACGCAGAGACGGTCGCCCACGAAACGCCAGCGGTCCCAGTCCCATGCATACAATACACAACCTGCAGAGCGAGACCAGCCGACGGGAAAGCAGCCGACGGCGGCCGCGAACAAAGCCGACGGCCTGCAGCCGCCTACGCGCTTGTTTGTACACCGGCCTGCTTGTCAAGCCATAGACGCAAGGTATCTCAACGCAACCCTTCACTTGCGCCGTGGAACGGCCGTTCGTGCCGGCCAGAGACACATGCTGACGGCTCCCCATGTCTGCGAAGACATCCGACTGCAGCTCCAGCGCAACCCCGACGACCACCCCGACGACCACTGCGAATGCTGGGAGAAGACGTACGGGGCTAGCGGCGTCCTGTTCTAGCCGACACTGGCCGGCTATGGCTACGCGTTTGTGGCGAAAGGCGCGGCGGCTGTGTTCCGAAAAGGCTGCAACACGAGGCTGCCATGTACAGGGCACACAGTACAAACGCAGGGAGGCACAGGAGTTACGCTGAGGACACAGGCTCCCCTCTCGTTGGCCAACACAGATATGGAGCAGCGACGCCTTCAGGTTTGGAGGGCGAGGCTGAAGTTTATGCTGGACATGAACTACCGACATACGTCTTTAGTCTTCGCAGGGCAGCGGTACGGGCGCACCCGTTTTCCGTGGCAATCTGCAGACATGGCTTCAGTCATACAAGACAGGCCCTTCTTGTGTCCGCTTTATGAATGCAGCCGCTCATTGAACGACACGAAGGCAGCCTGGGAAGCGATAAGTCCTCCGTATACGCCCGTGAACCAAAGTCGCTTCCCCTTCTCTTCGTACGGCCCTCCTACCTTGGCCCGTTTTCGTATCAGCACTAATACTGGTGCACCGTAGAGACCATCTAAGCCTTCTTTTAAGCCTTTTTTGACTGCTAGGAAGTAAACTACAACTCTAACTATTAATGCAAAATAAAATTGAACGATAGGAAATACAACCCCGTAATATTAAAACATGGCTCGTTTCTTTCTCTACTACACTATGTTACGTACAGCCCCAGATTCGATAAGATAAGCCCTACCGTCGCTCCTGCTATTAGCGCTGTGGTTCCCTGAGGATCCCGCTAAAAGTACTCCGTACGCTCCCATCGCTACTGCCTGCCACCCCGCCTTTTTACCCACCTGGTTGATATAAGTTGACAAAATCCGTGGCTTCTTTTCCTTCTTTTTTCGACCGTCTCAATTCGTACAACGCCTTTCAGGGCCGGCGCACACCTGCTTCTCATATTTAGCTTATAGCGTATGCGTACAAGGCCTTTGAGCGTATGAAGATGGGGCCTTTTAGCTGTTGCGTACAGCACCTTCAGTGCCTGCGTACAGCGTCTTCAGCGCCTACGTATAGCACGTTTCAGCGTCTATTTACAGCGCTGTCGGCGTTAGCGTAAGATACAGTACCTTTAACTCCTGGTTTACAGCGCCTCCAGCGTCAGCGTAAGATTGCGCCTGGTTACAGCGCCTTTTAGCGCCCTTTTATTGCACCTTTCAGCGTCTACAGCACCTTTTAGCGTCTGGTTTACAGCGCCTCCAGCGCCCGCCTATGGCTGCGCTCCCCAATAGCATGTAAATGTGCACGATACAGCCAGAAAAGTCCATACATAGGCCTTGCACCGTTAAAATACAGTGGAGATGGGTCTCTAAATGTGGTAGTGGACCCAGCCTTTATCCCGCAGATGAGTATGGCCGACTTACTAATAGTATCCCAGCACTACCTACCACTTTTTATCCAGCCACTGTACATACAATCGTATAGCACTAATAGTGTTCCAGCACCAGCTATGACTGTCTTATGCACCCACTATACGCTACGTACAAATAGCACTAATAGTGTCCTAGCACCAACTACTACTATCCTATCCACCCACTGTACGCTACTACACTAATAGTGTCCCAGCACCAACTACGCTGTCTTATCCACCCACTGTCGCGACCCAATATGGAATTGATCCTAGCTATCCTATCAAGACAAAAAAGGTAAAAAACGGTTAAAAGAGATGAATACCTCTGCAGGCTGCTACCGAATGCCAATTAAATCCTCCACATACAAGTAGCTTCGACGGAGCAATTACAGGACGCTTAATATATATACAGCATTATTGGCTGTAATTGAGGCTCTGTCGGCGCCGTAGTATTCAACGAACGCATTCCGCCATCTGTCCACGGAACCTGCGATTTTGCCAAGAATCCGTTTCGGAGACCGGACTAGCCCTGCTTCCTCTGGATCTCCCGAGATGGGCAACACTGAGTACTTATGGAAGCGGGAGAAGCTTTCGGCTTTTCTTCTTTTGGTGGTGGATATGCCCCTACAAGGTAATGAGCACCGCCCAATGCTCGCCCTAAGCGCATCTCCGTGCGTATTGAGATATTGAGGTTCCAGCCCGCCTAGGGGATACACTGACGCTAAAAGCACAATGCTCCTAAGAAAGACGATGTAAAGATCAATAGGCGTCCAGATGTTAAAGGGAAGGCAGTTTCATAAGTTTTCTGTCTGCGAAAGGGCGAGGCAAGCCTTTAGCGTGTCCAGTGTAGTGCTATAACTGTAATTACAGTGAGTGAATAAAATAGTGAGTGATAGTTAATACTGAAACACTATTAGTGCTATACGATTGTATGTATAGTGGGTGGATAAGATAGTGGTAACTAGTGCTATACACTATTACTGCTATAATTGTGATTACAGTGGGTGGATAGGATAGTGATAGTTGGTACTAGGACATTGTTAGTGCTAGTTATGAAGTTCAGGCTCTGCAACTGCTTAGAGTTTATCCGCTAGAACCAAAAACAAAGCCCTGTAAGTCCACTGTAAGGAATTAACAAATATTCCAACTTCACAACAACCATACACGGAACCACGTGAGGTATCAAAAAAAGGTAAAGCAGCAACTGGTTTTGTCTATTATTTACCAATGTATTAAATACTTTGTAGTAAACTCGCGATACTCAATGCTGAAAGCTTAGAGATTGTATCTTTTTGGAGTGTTCTTAGAAATTGAGCTTTACTTTGGGGGGTGACTATGCATAGCTGCAAGGTTGAAAGAGACAGCCTGCACACTACAAGTTACGCATTTACAACACAGGACAGCAATGATGTTGAGAACACGAGTACGTAAGCTAAACTATCTGTGCAATCACAATGTGGGTAGACCTAGAAGTCCACATACATTGCTTCATAATGCTAATCACTAGTAACTATGGGTTGTTTTTTGGGGGGATTTGTTCTTTTTTTCTCTGTTTTTTTTTGTTTTTCTCAATGTTTTCTGTTATTCCTGGCAGCGGTCCCTCTGGTGAGAGACAGGCTTCATTGTTGGTAAAATAGACTGAAGTAACTCGCTTTGTGGTTCTCTGTTGTTTACTTGTTCGTGGAAAACAAGAGTGTCAGTCGGGGAAGACGACATGGGAAAGGCAGGAGAAGAGGCCAAGGCGACGACTTACTGTCTCTAGAACATGAACGGGCCGTGGTGCTCCGAGTCCATGCAGTACAGCAGCATCTGCGACTTCATGTAGCGGGCAAAGTTGCGCAGCTGGAGCTTGAACTCCTCCGGCGAGCCGCCCAGCAACTCGTGGTCGACAAACTGGTCGAGGAGCCGGGCATAGTGCTTGCGGTAGCCGCGCTCCTGCTCGGCCGTGTCGCGCATCGCCTGAGTCACCTCGGCGTCGGGCATCGCCACGATGTTGTCGAGGTCGCTTGTCTCCGTCCAGGTGTTGTGCGTGGGGGCATACGTCAACCCGGACGCGCGCTGGGTGAGGTACGTCCCATACGGCATCATGGTCTCGCGGAAGCCGTACCGAGCACCCAGAATGTCAAAGGCCCAGCACTCGTTGTCGACGGACTTGATGCGCATAACAGCATGCGGAATCTCGTCCGGGGGGTCGCGAGAGGCCCGCGTGCGGAAAAAGTGGTTCTGCACGGTGATGTGCACATAGTCGAGCTCCACGATGTTGGCTAGAGAGTGCGTCAGGTCAGCTTGCTGTCTCTCCCTCTCTCTCTCTCTATCTCTCTCTGCGATGCTACTCACTACCCAGAAGATTCTTCGCCAGGCGCGTCGTCAAGGCGACAGCCGAGTCGCCTGTTCCATAGCACAGAGCGGCCTCACGCAGGTTGATGTCGATGGCCTTGTCCTTGGGGAAGTAGCCCAGCTTCGATCCATGGGCGTGAGGCTCATCGATGATATCCAGCACCACAGTGTCAGGAGTGCGCGTCACCTTGGTGACGTTCTCCGGGTACACCAGCTCCTTGTAGCCCAGATGGGCCGCACGCAGCACCTCGCTGCAGCGCTGCATCAAGATGCGGCGACGCCGCGTGCTGCAGTGGGTAGCATGGCTCAAAAAATGGGCCGCCTCGCACGCATTGTCGCAGTACACCGTTGCGGCTGCGTCGCCAGTATCATACTCCGGTGCGTTGAGGCAGCCGGTGCACGGCTTGTTGGCAGGTTTCCCGCAGTGGGCACACGCGCGGAGGAGGGGGATAGCCACGTTAGACATGCTGTGAAATATCCGATGGCAGAAGGAAATGTCCGAAATTGAGGAGGGAACCGCTGTCTGTGGCGCGTGAGAGACACACTGTCAGTAGATGTCAAAGTGAAAGAAACAAAACGGCCGCGGCGCCAGAGAGGCGATACAGACCGGTAGATGTCAAAAGAAGAGATGCTGGTCGACTCTGGATGAAATGAAGCGGTCAGCAAACGCCAGAGCATAAGAAATGTCCAAAGAGTTGGGTGAGGGAATATCCCCGGACTGAAGAGTTAATATCGTAGACACTCACCAAAAACGTCTGCAAAACAGGAGGGGAAAACGGCCAAACAAGCAGCGCTTTATGAGTTTCGGGAGGGTTTCTCTGAGGGAATAGAAACAGAAAGAAGAGAAGAAAGGGAAAGGAGGAAAGGGCAGATTGGCGGAAGAACCAGATGGGAGGGAGGGCACACAACACGCAATATGTATTGCTGCTGCCGTGCAACACCAAACCCTAGACCATAACAAAACGTTTCCGAGGAGCACAAGAGGTTCTGAGAGGCCCGAACGTCGGCTTTGATGCCACAAGTCAGCCGTACCATGCATGAGGGTGTACACCCTCTCTCTGCCCCTTGTCCTCGTGTTCTCACTGGTCGTATCCAGGCAACGATCCTCTGTTCTCTGGCCAATTCGCTTGTGCACTTCTCTGTTCCGACCCGAGCAGCCTGCGCAGTTCCGGGCTCACACTCTATTGGCGACCTGGAGTACCCCCTCAGACGGCTTACCCGATCAGGCGGGCGAATTCCCTGGACACAGCTCCCCAACCAGCACGTGAAGTCCATGGTCGCACCGTCTCAGACGCTTTGCATGGTCCCCCTTCTCGCTTTCTCGCCCTCTCTCTCGGCCCGTCCGTGCTGCTTTGGGCTATTCCCCTTTCGTTTCCAGCCGACACACTCTGTACACAGTCCTATGGAAGTCCTCTCACAGCCGTCGTCGGCTAGCCGATCTCGCTCTTCGTTGCGCCTGAGTGTGTATCCCTAGAGACACCCATGATCCCATTCACACAAATGTGCCGCATGTACCTCTACTTGTCCGAGTACTTGTCGTGTTAAGGTGCCTGCGGTTCGCAAGTATCTCTTGTAACTCTTGCTATAGCCTAGTACTTCTATGCCGCAGTATTTTTGGCCCCCCAAACAGCGGTGTGCTGAAGTGCATATTCCGTAGAGACTAGTCAGTTATTATGCGGTATTTTTGATAAATGTCCCCCCCTCATGCAAAGGCTACCAGCCATTCAGAGGCTGCCACCTATCAACTGTGGAAAAGTGGGAGACCATCCTTCTGAAGGCTGCCACCTCCCAACCCCGAGAAGAGGAGGGTATGTGCTTGCCGTCTGTGGCTGCTATGAGGGGATTCTACGCTCACCTCCCTCTGGTCCATGATTGGTGGTGCATGTGTGTCTGGGCCCACTGCATGCCGTGTCGACAAAGCTGCACAAAAGGCCACCTGGAGTTAGGGAGAAGGTGTTCTGAGGAAAGGAAGATAGATGCGTTCCAACCGACCTGCAAGGCCCTACACGTGACCAGAACGTCGCCATGAGGTTGGCAACCTTGCTCGTTAGCTGCCTCTTACTTGCCCGTTTATTCCTTGCATGCATTCCTGCTTGATTTGTTTTTGTGTTTTTTGTTTCTTATTTTATTACCGGCCGGCCCCTTTGCAGGAAAAAGGAGCCTCCAGGACCCAGTGATTCAGGCCTGGGCACGTCATGTCCCTCAGACATAAATGAAAATAAGTCATAAATAAATCATAAATGACACGGAGAACCCGGGTGATACCCGCGAATACGACTGTAAGCGAAGGAGCCAGGAGCGTCCTTCTTGGTCCAGCACCTGAACAACCCACTACCGAACCTAATCGCTAGGTCCGTCCACTGCTCTCAAGAGCCAGTGCCTATGTAGGCTGGTGAGCGGGTTCTTGTGGTGCAAGCAGCAAGCATTTTGGCCAGTTTCCATGGACGAAATGGGGCTAATCCGCCGTAGAATGGCTTTTACGGTACAAAAGAGCTAACAGCGACGGCTACCACAGCTATTAGAGCTATGGCGTGGATAGATCAGCGTCATGGCGTGGGTAGATCTTCGTTACGGCGTGGGTAGACCAGCATTATGGCGGATAGACCAGCGTTTCGGCGGATAGACCAGCTTCATAGCGGATAGACCAGCATTACGGCGGATAGACCAGCATTATATCGGATAGAAATAGACCAGTGCTCGAGCAGGATAGCTCCAGCGCCGGTTCTCAGACGGAGCCCGAGCTAATGATGCTTATGGTATGGAGACTGAGCCGATACAGCAGATATGACGGAGTACTCCGCAACTGCTTGTCGTGCAAAGCACAGACAACCCCCGGTTCTCTGCTCTCTCCCCATTTTCGCCTTGGCCGGCATCCACTCTTGCCGTCTCCGACCGGATCCCGTCTCTTCAAGCTGTCCAGGAGCAGCCATACACTACACGACGTGCAACTTTAAGCAGCAAATTTCTGACCACCCTTCCCAATGAGGGCATATGTTCCTTGACTTGTCGGTGTGTTTCTTGTGTGTGCGGGGCTTCGTCACCGCCATTTGCATATTTTCACCCATTTGCGCCCAGTCCTTGTTGTTTACTTATAAATTATTATCAGGTTGGGGGCGTGGCCCGAGCTCTGGCAAGATTGTAAGCAGGGCGGCCCAAAGGCTCTTCCAAGTGAACTGCTTGGCTGACTGTGTTCCGTGTGGAAGACACTACTTTCTGGCCATGTTCTGTGTGGGAGAAGCTACTTTCTGACCATGTTCCGTGTGGGAGGAGCTAGCTCTGTTCGAAATGGTCGGCGAGCGACAAGGTATTCATAGCCCGAGCAGCTGGCCGTGTTTGTGACAAAAGAACACGTCCGCTGCATGTACTTTCCACGGGATGTACCTGTACATCAAGAGGCCACTCCCAAGCACACCCAAGATGGACCAAGGCTGGCCATCCACGGCGGCGATCCCTGCCGCTATGGGATTACGCACTGACGGCGGGTTGTGTACATATGTTGTCTCCCTAGCAAAGAGGCCTTGTGTCCTAGTACCTAGCCGAGACAGCTTTATCCTGTGCAAAGTGGCTATCACATCATCTCCCCCTACCCCAGCTTAAGACAGCGTCATCTTGTGCAGGGGAATTTACGAACCTGCTGAAGTGAGTCGCTCGCAAATACGAGAAATACGGAGTGGTGTACGGCGAGGAGAGGATGGACAGGGGGGAGGATGACATCCGGGCCAGTGCCCTGTCGGTTCTCAAAATCTCTCTTCCGCAATGTGCGCGGCCCTTGACCAGAGATGACGGGACAGAAATGCTGCCCGTGCAGAGACAGCGGTGCCCGGATTCTGTTCAGCTTTTCGGGAGAACAATATTGCTCCAGGTTGAGCCTAGCTGCATGCATGTACTAGCAGTCTCACTGCATGAAACTCGGCCTACAGGCACGTCGATTGGACAAGACAGAAAAGGCGTCCATTAGTGAATTGGGCCGAAGTGACATGGCAAGACTATCCGCCTTCTTGAGCTCGTCGGAGTACATGCAACATGTTGTCAAGGCCGTCGTGTGCAAGAATATGACGCATGTACATCTACGAGTATTTGTCGAGGTGGTACCGTCAATACAATCCTGTCCCAACGGAAGAAGCCAAGTACTACTACCCACATGGCCAGAAAACCATGTACTTTCCCAGAAACTACATCTGTTCCGTAGCTGCAAGCCATGTACTTGTACCAACGCCGCGGCATCTAAGAGTAGCCAAACACGCCTTGGAAATACACACAATTGCGAGCATCCCGCCAAGGCCACATCCACAAGCGTCGTGGTTGGACTCATATGCAAGGGAGGTTGTAAAATAAAACACGGCAGGTCATGAGGCCTCGGATTTTGGAAGAAAAAACAGAAAAGACAAAACATGATAAAATAAGATAAAATAACAGAACAGCTAGAAGAAGAATCAGACCACTTACGCCCGAGAATACGCAGGCTGATTGATTACATACGCGTGCTTCGGGACAAAGCTCGATTGGGACAGAGCGCTTTTTCAGCCCCTCAGTGTGCTGATGGTACCGGGCAACTTGAAAATGAAAATAGAAAAAGGAAAAAAAGCCACCCTTGGGGGGAGGGGAGCGAAGGTCTGTCTTAGCTGGTCTCGGAGTCATTAATATGACTTCCCTTGAGGGGGACTGGCACAAAACCGTCCGTGTAGACACACGAGTGCGTGCCTCTGATGTCTTTGTTTTTTGTGTTTTTTTGGCACACGTGTGCAAATAGAGTAATTACGAAGCTCGAGGAGTTATGTCTTCTCAATTCTCACACAACTACTTGCACATGCAAGGAAGGATACAGCCCCCGAAATGGGGGCCGGCTACTGAGACTGGTGATCATAGACTTATCTGGTAAGTCCTGCGCGACCGCAGCCGCTGTGGCTTAATTGGTGGTCTCAGTGTTGGGTGCAATATATGTATTTCTGATCAAGACGTCTTCTCATAACTCACAGGGACACAGGCCAATAAAGCCATACAGAGTACTCGTAGGTACATACCTGACTAGCCACCTCCCTGGACATAATTGTTGCAAAGGTACTTGCAGTAGGGAGAGATAATAAATCACACTGTATAAGTTCTTGGGAAAAGCCACAGACGCTAACTAGGTACGTCGAAGCTACTTGCTTTTGGAGTTGTCTTCGTATGTATGCCACACAAATAATGACTACTACGGCACAATCTAAGTACCTCTCATGGTACAATCTGGAATCAAATTATGTACATACAAGTACATACTCCGTTCAGAGCACTGTGTGCTTGTTCGCGTAGTGTACCGGAAGTTTTGCCGGGACCAGAGAGCCAGTGGAGTCCAGGTCGCCTTGTCTGAGGAGGCCTGCTTTTCTTTTTTCTCTCAACCGTAAGATTACTAGTGGGTGTGAGTACCAAATAGGGCTAGAACGTTTGTGATGAGGCAGCTCGGGCAGAAACATATTTTTGGGGTGCACCGAGCGGAAGCATGTATGTAACGCTACAAGAACACATACAAGTACCAAAGCTAACTCTGGCGAGGCATCGTCGTCGTGCAGCAACAAATGTCAGGCTGAATACACAAGGATGAGATCAAGTTGTAACTCGCCTATGGAGGAGTGTCTGAGCTCTGGCTATACAGGATATGATTATTTATACAAAGGACGCCGTACCTGGAGGGGAGACTGGTTTGACAACTGACAATGGCAGAGGCAGAGAGAGGTGTTGGACTCACTGTTGGCTGTGATGCCTCCCTGCCACTTAAAAAGCACTAATATCTTGGCGGTGTTGGTTGTGCCGCCCATATCAAATATCCCAACCTGTACAATCCATAAGCGAGAACGATGGCCGTAGACGACAATAGAGTCGCAGGGACTACGCCATACTGGAAAATGTACGCCTGCATATATCTCACATCCTTCATAGCGACCATGGTATTCCCTTGCCAGACCGTTCTTATCTTTACAATAGAGTGTTGTTATCACTTCGCTACTGTTGCAACGCACTTTGC
Source organism: Graphilbum fragrans (assembly GCA_001513895.1). Taxonomy (NCBI): domain Eukaryota; kingdom Fungi; phylum Ascomycota; class Sordariomycetes; order Ophiostomatales; family Ophiostomataceae; genus Graphilbum; species Graphilbum fragrans. The sequence goes on along the minus strand of LLKO01000059.1, from coordinate 12,692 downwards.
AAGTACCGACATACAGCCAAGTGTCATCCAAACCTCGCTGTATCAACTCATACGTCGTAGCACATCAAGCATCCCAAACTCACCGCTCACGGTGCCTCTTGCTGGCTCCATCTCTGTACAAAGATGCATCATGCGAGGTCAGCCATACACGCTGGACGCCACGGCTTAGTTTTTTTGCCTCACGAGACGGCAGAGAGCCACCTCTATTTATTACGGGGAGTTCCGCGGCCATAGAAACACACAAGCCCCCTTCATCAGTCTCCACAAGTTTGCGTCCTCCTATGCTTTCTCAAGCCGCCGATCGAAGCCCCTTGACTTGGACAAGGGTGGCCGTAAACTTACTCGTACGGAGTAGTGAAAGGTGAAAGGACTGCTTTACGGCTGAGCAACAAAAGAAACTAAGTCTCATGTCGGAGGGGGTCAACAGAAAGCGAGAAACCATAAAAAGGCCGGCCTGCCCACCAGTTCGTCATCGATCCCTCCCCTTGTATTTTCCAATTAACAACACAAACTCTACGACGCCTTTGGCCTCTGAACAAGCCTGAACACTTCCCAAATCAACAATCCTTCAACTCGAACTCCAAGGCCACCATGTGCCAGTGGGCTTATGTAAGTTGCTAGCGCACGAGCGTGTGAGTATGCATGGCTAACGATCGACCCTTAGCGTGTATTTGGCTGCGACCACAAGGAGAAAATCGCGGTGCTCTGGTGCCATGCCCACCGCTCTCCCCGCCGGCGCTGTGAGATAGATTACGAGTATCACGAAATCCGGTAAGTCTGCCTGCATCCGTCCATGTTTATTTTTTTAGTTTTGGCCAATTATGCTAACCTTCCATTTTGATGTAGTAAAGCGGATATTTGCGGTGTGCCCCCCCCTTTCTCTCCTCCTCTCCTCTGGGATGACTCGTGTCTGTATCTCTAATCTTTGGTTTTTGCTAACTCGTTCAGGTGCTTGCAAGGAAAAGCCGCGTGATGAGCGCCATATCCAGTACATGATGGACATTTACAAGTACATGAAGGAGAGCTATCCGGGCAGAGACTGGAGCAAGCTCAAGGCGGCGGCCGACTGCGCAGCCATGCCATCCCCTGGTTTTCACGATACCTCGAAGATTGAAAATTGGGCGTGGGAATACGCTAAAAAGGCCAGGGCTGAGCTTGAGGACGCCATGAACCGTGGGAGTATTAGATACTTGCTGAATCCCTAGAGAGCTGGGCATCAGACAATTAGATAGCACTGGGCACAGCCCACTCTGCGGGCAAGGAGACTGGTTAAGGTAGCCCAATCATTGTCCAAGAAATAGCACTATTGGCTTTTTATACCTGGGGTGGGCATCCCGAGAAGAGGGGCAATATGGAGGGGAAGGGGGGGGGGGGGTTATCATGCTACCTGTATTTCCGCCCCAAGAACCTAATATCAATGGTAGACTGTTTATCAATTACTTGAGTGCTATCAGTACATTCGACATGCGCTCTAGCACAAAAAGCAGCAAAGAGGGCCACACCTCCCGCCACCTCAGCCGCTGTAAGCTGCTACAAAAAACAAAGTGCATTATTTCTGGCGGACGGCCATCCCAAACCTCGAATGCCCGGGCGGCTGGACATGCAGCCCATTTGCCCTATTCCTTGATTCCTGTCTCGATCTCCCTCACGCCTGACGCCGTCTTATCCGTAGGCCATACGGGAATTGGCTGCTCGCTGTAACTAGAGTCTCTGGGCCTGCTGCTATCGGTTTTCCCACTAATGCAACAGGCACTTACACGTAGACAGTGGAGCCTATTTGCACTCACAGTGCAGCATCCGACAGAAAACAAAGCAGCCAATAAGTGAGTCAAGGATGTCATACGCAACTAGCTATTGGCTTGTTTGTCTTGGTTTCAACGCAACGAAGGAGACCAGCGCAGGTGCGTGCTTTTACGAGCTACCAGGAAAGTACTCTGTATATGGCAGATCTGAACAGGGCACGGGGCAGGCTACTATTGTGTCCACAATACCGATAACAAGCCGCGGTGAATAGGCCAAGGTGCATGGGGGTGTATCCTCTGGCGGTAATCCCAATGGAGTAAGCAGTTGATGTCTACGAAATACATTCGACGAACCAGAATCCAAGTCAGCGAGTAGCAGCTTTTTGTAGACTCACTAGGTGGAGACTGCCCGCCTCGGTCCCGAGACGGGAGCCAGGGCCTAAAATAGTGTAGTGTGATGCTTTTTTGCTCTGAAGGCGGTGCTCAAGGCGCTGAAATAAGTTGGCTGGCTGAGCGAGACCCAAGACTGGCCTGTAAGAAGAGTGTAGGTCCCCTGAGAGCGTGGCCAGTGGCGAAATTGTATGATGTGGTAAGCCACGCACTCGCATACGCTTGTGTTCTCAGGTCCTCTCGCCTAGCCTCCTTGATATTGCATGTTTCTACAAGGCCCGCTGACACAGTTAAAGAACACGAATAATTGCCTGTTATGGTCGAAGAACGAGCCGTAGAGAATTTGGTGCCGTCTGGGACATGACCGGTTGAGAAGAGACCGTGTAGGAGGGAACAAAAAAAGATATTGCGTACGTGGCGAAGGCACTGCTGGTGGACCAATGGCATACTGCATACAAGGGGGGACACATCTGTATTTTGCCCCCCCCCCCCCCCAGCGAGTGAGATTTCTCAGCTTTGATCCGACGGCTGGCAGACCAGCCGGGCCGCCCTGAATTCTAGTTTTAGAACCGAATAGGTGAGTGGTCCGAGAAAAGAGCATGGGAGGCCAGAATGCTGGAAGCCACAGGTGCAAGGGCATCCATGCAGGATGCAGGCCCTAAGAACCTGGCCATTTCCCATCTCGCCACTGCCTGGCCTGCTCTGGAGCCACTAGCTGTGCCCTGTAAGCCTGCTATTTTATTCACTCCGTACTAAATTGCGCTATTGTCGCCGTAGAACAAGTCCCCGACAACTGGCTCTAGCCAGTCTTCTAAAGGACTGAGAATGCGGCCGGCTCGTTAGCTTCACTGGCCCACCCCCGGCCGTGCATCTCGGCGCAAGTAGTGCGGGTAGTGCTATTGGCGCCCGGGCCGAGCGGCCTCTGGGCGCGCGGTTGTGTGAGACGCATATGAGCGTTGCAGGGCCACTGTGACAGGAAATATGACAGGAAATGTGAATGTCGTCATGCGATTACAAGTTACTCACGGTCAGAGTCTTGTAGAGCGAGGGGCAACGCATATCGTATGGGGACACTCCCCAAAAGGATGTCAGCAGGTGGAAGGATAAGGGGGCTTTGAAGCCCATGTTGTCACGTGTTGTCCGTTTGGATGGAAATGTAGGAACCGGCACGTCTCTCAAGTCAAGCTATGTGCTGTTGGGCTGTGGGGGGCGGAGTCTGCTCTGGAGGAATAGTGAACTAAGGGGTAACGCACTAAGCTCGAGGCCGGTGCTAATACGAGTACTGTTGGGGCGTGCCGGGCCCGTGGACCGACCGACTACTGTGTCGACAGCCCGGAGCTGAACGGCGCTACTGTTTGTCCCAGGCACGCCCTCGTGGTAGAGCATGCGGATCAAGCCAGAGCAAATGGCGGCACGCAGACAGATACAAGAAAGCGAGTGAAGACAGACACGATCCCTTCCAATACTGAAATGCGGCCACGGTGTGTGACTTTCGACTTTCGGGATAGCAAAATAATGGCTAGTGTGGCGGCGGCGTATGTGCATTTTCGTTTCCACCCCCCAGAGGAGAAAATGGCGCAAATATCGTGCAAGGTGGGAGGGTGGTCGTGGGGAAGGTTCATTGGTCCTTGGATTCACGTCGACCCACCGGATGCCAACTGGCAAGCGTGCTGGTTGGAAACACCCTCTGTGCTGTCAGAATATTTGGCGGGGGATACGATAGCACGCCGTCCAATGCATGTATTGGGGCTGGCCAAGGCAACTGGAAAATACCCGTAACAAGGCCCCTTATGATGACAGATAAATGGATGTAAAGAAATGGAATAGCACCCTTACGATAAAGGTATATGGAAGCAATATATGGAAGCAAATATGGAAGCAAAATATGGAAGCAAAATAATAAATGGAACGGCCCCCTTCTGACAACAGATAAATGACGCAAATAATGGAACTGCTTCCCAGCAACCAACAGTATTTGTACTGCTACCCTTTGCCGCCCACTGCCACTAATTTTCAGTTGGCCACTGAAAACTGCACAAATGAGTGCCTGGGGCGCTTTTATTGTGGTGCTATCTTCTTACCCGCTAACCAAATGGGGGACGTTGTGGCTTCTGAGCGCCGTACGAACGCCGCGACTCCGATTTTGTCGCGTCTCTGCCATCTAATAAGGATGCGTGCAGAGATGCTGTATGCGCCCGCTGTACATCGTTGTATTCCCCGTCGTCTCTAGGGCATTTCCCTCCAAAGGCCTAGTTTGTCGCTGCTGGGTAGCATTCACGATCGTAGAAAGAGAATTTTGGTTTTCGGATGGAGGAGAGCGCCGACAGCCAACCGCCCACCTCGCCATGACAGGACCGTGGAATCGCCAAACAGGATGGAATCCTGGCACAAAATTCGTCGTCTATTGCTGCCTGCTATTTTCCTTCTCCCTGTGTGATGCCGTGCCGGCAGCTGAAAATTGGTGCGGGTGGGGTCATCGTCTTCGTGTGCTTCTGAGTTGCAAACAGCCTTGCCTTTGCATCTTCCTTCGCACCCGCACACAGCCCACCCAGAACCAAAAAAAACTGCCCTCTGTGTCCAATTTCATCGGCTCCGGTGACGAAGAGCAGAGCGTAATTTTGCGTTACCCTTAGTATTTCTGGCATGCCATACAGATGCATTTGGGAGTCCTGCAACGCTGTTTTTTGCGCTGCTTCTGCGTACTGGTAGAGCACCCACACCATCGTCATCGCTATCCCGGCCGTGTCGGCAGCAAACGACAGCAAACGGTGCTGGACGTGTGGCTGCCCCTCCCCCTCGCTTCCTCCATGCAGCTGCAGCTCCGTTCGTGCTCTGTGTACTTTTGTTTTCTAATTCTGGGCCATTCTATGTGCGTCCCTAGCAGCCATGGTTGTCCCCTGCGATTGGTTGGCTTGGGATGTCCCATACTTTTCCATGGATGGGTCGCTTTTGCGTCGTTTGCTCTGTTTGCTCTGTTTTTCCCTTAAAAACTCGCCTTTTCCCCTTCTCTTTTCTTTCTTGTTCGATCTCCTTCACCTCTTCATTCTTCAGGCTCCTGCATCACCTTTCCCCTTTCAAAACCATATACAATAATACCAGCGGCCCGCACCGCTCGATTCCTTCTCTCGCAGCGACATCTTTGTCTTCAAGACTTGCCTTTGTACCACTCTTTTTTTCCAGCAAACATGAACGCTGTTCCCGTTTCTGGCCCTGCTGCTATGCCGGCTCCTCCTATGATGCCTCAGCTTCCTGTGGCACCGGGCTTTTCTACACTGCCAGGCTATGCTACGACGGCGGGCTATCCTATGTTGCCAGCTGTTGATGCACTGCCAGTTTTCCATACAGTGGTGGATACTCATGCTCAGCCAGTCTCTGCTATGGCGGCGAATGGTCCCATGGGGCTGGCTCCTACCGTACCGCCTGCTCCTACATTGGCACGCTTTGGCGAGATCGTGTTCTACGACCTCAGCCATCACGATACGGTCATCACTCCCATGCTTAATGGGGGCATGGTGGTGGTGATCATAGCTGCCCGAGGTGCGGTTGTGGTGCCCATTATGCCGCTGAACCATTTGGATCCTGCCTCCTACACGCGGACGTATGCCGGGGAGGAACACATCAGAGGCACCATGATGGAAGTGATGAACCGCCACTATCAAACGATTGGGTCGGATCATACGGCATCGGCGATGATTGTCGTCCCCTTTCGCAATGGACGGATGGTCTTGCCCGAACATGCAAAGATCATGGTGCAGACGCTGACGTCGATGGGGTTCAATCCTCGTTGCTTCAGCTACAACATGGTGAGAAGCTACATGCCCAATAGACCGTATGTCTTGGTGAGTCGGCGCACCCACGGCCGCTCGGCTATGGTGACGGTCGAACCGGGCCAGATGGCTAGCTTCAATCAATATTACTTCTAGTGCGAAGTCGTTAGGTAAGCGCTACTCTACGCAGCTAATCTTGCTCCTTGACTGTCTCTTGCAGAAACATTGGCTAATATCCAACTGGGGCACCAGACGGCGCGCGGCGCGAGATAATGCCGTCGTGACGGTGGCATGGGTGCATCTTCTAGGTCCCGCCATAGCCAAGGCTGCAATGATACCCACGTAGCTAGATAAGATAAACGTGGACAAGGAGATGGTGGGTGCAGAAGGATATGGTTGTTTCTTTATTTGCAGTGAAAGTGATGAAAAAGGAGAAAGTTGAGAGGACAGAAGGATATGGTTGTTTCTTTATTTAGTGAAAGTGTTGAAAAAGGAGATAGTTAAGAGGGCAGAAGGATGTGGTTGTTTCTTTATTTAGTGAAAGTGTTGAAAAAGGAGATAGTTGAGGCGGTGCAAGGAGAAAAGGAGAAAAGGAGAAAAGGAGAAAATGGGAAAAGGGGAAAGGGGAAAAGATACCGTTGAGATTGTACTGCGATAGATTTCTTTATTTTCCAGATTGTTATTCCGAATGCCAAGTTTTGCTCTCATTCTTACTTGTGCGCATGTGCTATTGTAGGGGACGCCGTAGCGTTCGACAGCAGCCGCGAAAGTGAAGGGTCGCTCGTCTTCTGAACACTAGCAGGACGGCGGCGGAACGAGTTGTGTTGCTGCCCAGGGCCTACAGCGAGGATGCTGCAGGTGTGGCAGCCCGACTCGAGGTAGTAGCAGTTGGGGGCATGCCGACGCTCAGAAGCCGCGACAACGCGATGCCGCGTGTCAGATCTCGCTGCTCATTGGTGCTGCACATCGTGACGCGTCGCGGTGAGGACGCAAAGCCGTGCACCGGGGTGGGAGGACGGCCGCGACAGAGCTACAGTGCAGACAGCAGCCAGTGCGGCTTGCTGGTTGTGGGCAGAGCACGGCGAATATGGGGGCGATGATCTACAGCCTAGACACACCGAGCGAGACACACACCGAGCGAGACTAAGCAACTTTCCTGGGTGGACGAGTCGACGGCCCAGGGAAAGAACGGCCCGAAGCGGCGACCAACGGCACGGAACGGCCGGCCTGTCCTCTTCTGGTGTCTTTGTTCTCTGTCCTCGTCGATCTCTGGCCATTCGGCCGCGGCTGCAGCTAAGGCGGTTACAGCGGACAGCGGGGAGCGCTGATGGCGGATCCGCCGCTGTCCATCACCACGCATCGCAACGCCGCGGCGGATTGCGAGAGGCCAAAACGTCCAAGACTCCTGCAAGCGCGGATCTGGTGTCGCATCGCGGAAAGGTATACGCGCCACGAACACTGCCCCCTTTTCTTTCAAGCAGTGCGCCGACAGTCGATGCTTGGCTGACAGCGATGCGTAGGCCGTGACAGTGGCGATGTGCTGTAAGGTAGCGCATTTCCCAGCCGTACCGCTAAGACACCGTACGCCAGACAAATCTATAGGGGGTGGTGCGGCCTGTAAAGTCGTCGGCCATTGAGGTGGGGATTGCAGGTTTGGGCTGTGCGAGCACTAACAGGCACTTAGCGTTCAGGGCTTTAGCGCACGTTTATGCTGCATAGGATCGAGAGGAAAGACAAATTACATGCCCTAAAGATCACCAAAGGACCAAAGGTCAAAAAAAGACGCGTTGGACCATCTGCCATGCGTACGACGACAAGCGCCGAGTTGCGCGTCTCCCGTTTACGCTCGTAGCCGGAAAGGAGATCCGGATGAGAATCGGCCTCTGGCTTCAGCAAATCCGCCGCTACGACAGCTATCCACCGTTATCCACCGCCATTGCACACGGCCGAAGCTTTCGTGTAGGACCTCCGTAGCGTGCAGACCCTCTGGTGCTGGACAAGAACCCGGTGTAAGGCAACCCCAGATAGGAAACCTATTCGAAGTTGAACAAAGGCAAGTGGTGTCTTCGAACGTCTCGTCGCGGCTCCCAGATCAAAGCGAAGCTCCAGACCTCGCGTGGCCACCGCAAGCAGCAGAACAGCATGGGAACGATCCAGCCAGATGGGAACATGTCCATGTCAGCGCCAGGGGTTCCTGCGGCCAAAAACCACTGGCTAGCAGGGCTCGAGGCGTCCGCTGCCCCCAGGCGAGGTTATTCTACGTCGTAGACCAAATCTTCATTCCCAAGGCTCCGGCGGCAAGGACGACAACGATGCCACCAAGCATGAATCGAGTGGGAAACATACGCTTGCTTTCAGACAGCAGAATCAACAATAAGTACTCCGTACTCCGTACTCCGTACTCCGTACTCCGTACTTCGTACACGGCAGATCATAGTCAATCAGAAAGTATGCGGCTGAGCGGCACCGGCCGGCTCCATTGCCAGTGAAACGAGAACGGGCCAATAATGTCGGAGTGGTCGACCAGCACGCCGTTCTTCCAATTCGATGCGAGGGGCTGGCTGCAGAACTGGCACCCAACTTGGCGGAGGAACTTGGCAGCTTCGGCCACCCTCTCACGGTGGCGCTTGCTTCGCTCTGCCCTCCTCTGCTTTTGTTCTTCGTTTTCCGTGTTCCTAGCCTCTTCTTCTTGCGTCGTCGGCGCTGCTTCTTCCATTCGCGCTGCCTGTCTCGTGCGCATTCGTGTCTGCAGGTGGCTGTTGCTATCTTTGGTGACCGTCGTAGTCGTTGTTAGCTTTATCGACCTTGCAAGTTTGAAGGTGTGGGCATGAATAGGCGTGCTGGGCGTACCTTGCTTTCGCCGTCGCCGCCGCCTCTCCTCGTCGCTACTTTCGCTGCTTTCGCTGCTTCCGCTGCTTTCGTTACTTTCGCCGCTTTCGCCGTCTTCGCCGTGGATGTACTCGTACACGATGGGACGTGGTCGCTGCGGTCCTCCTTGAACGAGCGATGCCCGTGCCGGCCAAAGTGGATGCCAGTTGGGCGGATGTGGCGTGGCATTTTCGCCTCGAGCTCCTTCGGGCTGAACTTCAGCCAGCCGTAGCACTTTGCAAATCGCGGCATCGATGTCAAGGCCACAGTGTTGGGCGGATGGTTGGCGGAGTTGACGTGGTCACGCCGGACCTCTTCAGAAAAGGCCAGGAGATTGTCGGACGCCTGGAAAAAGTCCTGGGGCTCCGGGAAAACAACCGGTGGAGTGGCTGGCCCGTGGGTGTGCCCCCCGAGGCGACTGTTGCGGCTGCGGCCGCTGCCTAGTTCAGCGACGCGCGAAGCATTTGGAGCAGGGCCGCGTTCTGGTACTCGCGGTGGGGGGCGGAATATTCGATGCCGTTGGGCGTGAGCTGTGGGCTCCAGAACTGCAGAAACATTAGAGAAAGCAACGAGTAACGAGCAGCGAGCATAACATTGGTACAAGCGAAAACAACAAGCTCGAAAACACGCACCAGCTTCAGCACAAACGGGCCGTCGGGACCAAATGACACGCGGTAGACACAGCCGTCGATACCGGCTCCCAGCTTTGTAGCACGCGTCCAGTCGATGCCGTCTAGATCGAATGGGCACTTCCGTAGGCGCGGAATGTAAAAGGCCGCCAATCTTGAAGCGCGGCGGTTGGTTGTGATCCATCATCTCGTCGTCGAGGCAGGCGAACTTCGCCACGTAGCCCACCTTGCCATCGTGGGCATGGAGTCGACGCGGAAGCCCATTCTGTTGCTTGGGATAATGCCGGCTAAACGCGAGATGGCTGCTGAACATTGAAGGAGAAGCGAAGGGGGGACAATGCTAGTGACGAAGGAACAGCAACACCCTTTTTTTTATCGGGAGCAGGACTTCAGGCAGTGGCGAGCACTAAAATGGCTTTCTGGGTCGCCGTTTTGACCTATGGAGTTCGGGCTCTGGCGCACATTAGCTTCCGCTATCTCAACACTAACAGCACTTCTAGTCCCCCGCACTTGCTCTTACGTAGGCCATAGGCTTTCTAGCATAAGCTTCATACCACTAAGCCGAGCGCTGTGGCGATCTACCTTTCAACTTACAGCACGACACCAGCAGGTCTAGTGGTTCTAGTAATAGCAGCCAAGGCTACGGAAGCCAGATGTGTCTGCCGGACAGGCGCGCAGACGAAAGAGTGCAATTGCTCCGTGGCCATGCGCACTGTTCACTACTGGCAGAAACACAATGGGGAGAGGGCGGTCTCTTGGATGTCTCTGCTGACTGCACTGGGTTGGTGACTGGCAATGGCATCAAGTAATCCTTGAGACATAAGTGCGGGAGAAAGCACGAGGTAGAGAGGGATGAAGGGATAGAGGGGGGGTAAGAGATCAGAGGGGAATCAGAGGGATTCAGAGGGGGTAGGGGAATCGGAGGGGGGATTAGAGAGGGTTAGAGGAGATCAGAGGGGATCAGAGGGGGTCAGGGGGGACAGGGTAGGCAACGAGCATCGCGGATATCCCGGCAGGGCGCAATCTGCCGCATTTTGCTCTGGCCGCCTTGCATCCATCGCCTGCATTGTGCGCCGTGGACTTTCGGACGTGGGACGAGGGCAGCAGTCCGGAGGGGTATGCAGTGCTGCGTCTGCGGGCAGACGTGTGTAGCGAGGACGAGAATGCCCGGTGCAGGTAATGCCGATAGTGGCCGTAAGTTGTGTGTGTGTGTGTGTTACAGTTGTGTTGGGGTTGTATGTGTTGTGTGTGTTGGGGTTGTGTGTGTTGTGTGTTGTGTAGTGGCCCTGCGTGCTGTGCGCTGTTGAGCCGTGCGGAAGAGAACGGCTGCGGTATTTGCAGCCTGCCGGGGAGGCGGTCCGAGGCAGCACAAGCAGCGGACTCCGCCCAGGCAGTCCGAAGTCCTGGAGTACAGCATGCCAGGAGGACGACAGGACGATAGGCAGCGGACATGCCACGAACATGTCTACGGGTATTCACGGGTGCAGCTGCCGCCAGGCGGGCTGCGCCGTGTCCGCAATGCAACAGTGGGCGATGCAGCTCGCCTATGCCGTGAGCGCCAGCAAGAACGGTCGAGACCGGAGCGGAGGAGGCAAGCCGATGTCCACTGGAGCCGCTGGAGCCGCTGGAGCCGCTGGAGCCGCTGGAGCCGCTTGCAGGGAACCAAGTGGAGGTCTCGGGCTGCTCCGCGCCTCCACCACAGCCCACTCTGGCCGTCGTCGTGGGTCGCGGGGTTGGCGTGTTATGTACATATTGGTAGGTCTTGATATTGGTGTTCGTATTGATCCTGGTTGTGGTGCCGTCCAGACAGTTGGCTTCGCTCCGTCTGGAGGGCTGCACGCTCACATAGGACTCATGCGTGCAACGGCACACGCCCGACGCGTGCATGGACTGTAGTATTGCATTTATTGTATTTATGCATGCATTTTCGTGGTGCGTTTTCGGTGCTTTTCGTGGTGCATCGTGTGCCGTCGTACTGTGTTGGGATGCTGACGAGCGGATGCAGGCAGCGGATAGCGGATAGCGCAGCGAATAACGTGGTGATAGGGAGCAGAGGGATAGCAGATAGTGGGCGGACGTGGTGATTAGTGGAGGGATGTAGATAGTGGAGGTAGATAGTGACAGGATACAGAGGATACCTTATCTGGCTCACGTGATGGTCGACTAGAACCAGGTGGAGAAAACACCGCTCTTTCCTGCGGGCCTGCTCCGCTTGTCAGTTGCTTCCTGCCGTCATTCTGCTGCTGATCTGCATTTGCCCATTTGCCCATTTGCCCTTTGGCCGCATCGTCTTGCTTTATCGCCAAATCCGCCGTCCTCTCGCCTCGTCTTCCGCTTCGTGCTCGCACCCGACCTCGCCCTCCCCTCGCCCGCACCTCGCTCTCCCGCCGGGCGCTGTGCTCTGCTCTGCGTCGCCCCGCCCGCTTCTCCGCGTCGTCGCCGCGGCTTTTTGGCCGACAACGCCGCGTCGGAATCTGTCGCCCTCCTGCGTTTCGCGTGGCTGCTTTTGTTTTCGTGCTGTCGCCTCGCCCGCAGCACCGTGCGACCGACGAGAACGCTCCGAGCCTGCCGCGCCCTGTTCTGCCCTGTTCTGCCCGCAGTCGGCGTCTGACCACTTTGGGCCTGTGGCTTTCGGGCGTATTTTCTGTGCCCGTGGGTGCGTTGTCCTGTGTCCTGTTGTGCCGCTTTTTTCTTGTCCTTGCCCCTCGTCCTGCTGTGCTTCCTCCTTCTCGCGTCGTGCGTCTCTGCCTGTTTCTCTTCTCGACCGCCAGCTGACCGCCTGCCCAGCAGCGCCTGATCCCCCGCCGCCGCCGCACCCCCTCTTGTTGTCCTCGTCAATCCGAAACGGCACACGCTGTGCCAGGTTGCGCCCTTATCGCTCTTCTTCGACCCCCCCTCCCCGGCTGCCTGCGGTCTGCTTTCTGCTTTTGCTGTCTGCTTTTCCAGCCGTCGGCTCGCTGGCCGCCGCTTCCGATCCTCCGGCGCCTCGCCCCGTCGTCTCGGTCTCTTCCCGGTTGGCCGTCTGCCCTGTCCAGCGGAGTGTTCAGCGTCTTATCTCCCCATCGCGATTTGTTGGCCTGCTTCAGGACGCACGACTGCTCGGCTGTGGCTGCGCAATACTGCCATACTGTCGTACTGCTGCTACTGCCGATACTGCCGATACTGTTGCTCCGGACCTGCTGCTCTGCTTTAGGACTGTCCTCGGTGGCACGTTTCGCTAGCCTGCATCTGCTGATTGCCTGCTTTCTACGACTCGGTTCTTCCGCCATTCTCCCGCAAACCTCGCAAACCTCGCA
>LLKO01000058.1:9003-41818 GCA_001513895.1 Graphilbum fragrans | reverse complement strand
AACATATGTGACCTGGTAAGTAAGATGGGTTAAGTGCGCTGTCGTTCTTCCAGAGACGGCTCTCTCGTATGCGTCTATGGAGTATAGCAGGCAAGTTATCAGGCACAGCCAGAGTATTATATGTAATAATGGCAAGAACCATGAAGTGCACATTCAGCCCGCATATAACAGGCGCATATATAGAAAAGTCGCTACCGCAGCGCGACAAATGTTTGTAGATTGGCCGTTCGGTATTGTACAGCGCAAGGGCAGCGTGCCGCACAGGTAAAGAAAGTCCTTGAGATGCTAGAAGCTGCATGGCAGTTTTCGCCTTGCCCTTTGCCCTTTGCCCTTTGCTCTTTGCTCTTTGCCCTTTCCCTTTCATTGCGCTCTTTTGCAGACCTGCTGGACCACAAGGGCTTAGATCACAGCATGGCCAAAGATTTGGCCGGGTAGGCAGCCACGGTGATGATCATGGCAATAAAACATTGGCTAGAGAGAAGAAGGAGGGGGGATAGCGGATCATGCGAGTGGTGGTGCTAATTAGCTGGTGCTTGGTCCCGGGCCCTGCTTGTGTGCTGGCCAGTTACGAAAAGGATGTTGCTCTCCATCTCGGTTGCCACGTTAGCAGGGCATCGCTTGTTTTGTGCTTGCGTCTTCTGTTCGTTTCCACTTTCTCGGGAAGAGCCACACGCGATGAATTGCAGACCAATGCACGGAGATCATGGTTAAAAAGGAGCAGCATGACGACAGAAGTGACGCCAGGAGTGACGAGAGACGACGGAGCAGAAACGGTGACAGTGGCCAGTCGTGCTCCGTAGTCGTACATGTGTACATACTCGTAGTCGAGCTTGTACATAGGGGGTGCAACGAGGAAGGGGGGCGGTCGGAGGAGCTTGAACGTCCAGCGTTCTGCGGAGCTATCGTCAAAGGGGGCAAGAGGCGGGACGACGATGGCCGCCTGAAAACCACTCGTTCATGCATGCATTTGGACTTGGAAGCTGCACCGGGTATTGGGTAAATTGGGCATCTGTGGCCGGAGGCCATCGATGTTGGCCATCATCGGTGAGGCCTTGTCAGCCCAGTGTGTTGTTAGACGTTTTGGAGAGCGCAATTTGGGTTTCTCATTCGCCACACGCCGCTCTCCGTTCTCGGTCTCCGTTTGTTTGTCCGTTTGTTCTAGCTAGCTGGATTAGCTATGTAGCTCTCTCACGCTGAGTCTTCCCTACAAGGGTCTTCACGAGCTTGTGCTCGTAGGTGTAGTCGTACAGAGCATAATGCTGTCAAAAGTAGCATTAGGAGAGCATTAGAAGGGTGGGTCTCTCGGCTGTGCACAGGACATGAAGCCCAAACCAGACCCTGGTATGTGACGGGAAGGAGAAGAGACGAAATGGGTATGGAGAGGTAAAAGGCAAAGAGTCAAGAAACGGCAATAAAACTGGGACCAAAGATCCAGGTCCGGATAGATTGGAGTGGAAATGGAAAAAAAGGTCGCAGGGACGAGACGAGCAGCGTGGTAACCAAACGGTAGCAGGAACCAAGGACCAAGAACCAAGAACCAAGGACCAAGGACTAAGAACCAAGAAGAGGCCCGATCAGACTATGGACTTTATGGATTTCCTTCCATGTACGAGTAGTACTCGTACGGACCTATTGAACGGCCTCCTCGTACAGATGGAGTTTTCCGTGCCGTTGCGCTCCTGGTCCTATTTGAAGTGTCTTCGAGGGTGTACACCAGAACGAGAGGCAGACAGCGGGCGGCTGTATTCAAGCTTGCCCACGGCCACTCACAGCAGCAGGACTAGCGGTGACGATAGGCCAGCCAGTCTTTGCTGTGCGGGACGAGCAAGTGTGAGTGGATACTGGCTGCTGGGTGGGCATAAACGAAGCAGGGGACGATCGAAGGTTGAGGCGGGGGCCGTCAGGGGAGAGAGAGAAAGGGAAGGGATGGACGGTGGAGGAGGGGGACATCGTGTAAGTGGGCGGTGGACGAACAGAATCGGGTTCGGTTGTGAAGCTGCACCGTGTGGTGTTGCAGCGGCTTGGCCACCGCAGCCCGCGATGGATTGCGGTGTGCAAGGTGGTATTTGTGGCTGGATGTTAGGCCTGAGAAGGTCGAGCATATCAGAATCGGAAGCAGCAGTGAGAACAAACACCATGCTCCGTGCTCCGCACTCCGTACGGAGTACACAAAGTACGAGTACTCGTAGACACGAGCAGACGGTTAACAGGGTTCAGGGGTTGACCGTGTTTTGGGAAGGGGGAGAGAGCGCACGTCCCCTGCTCTAGGAGTGAAGCAGTGAGCGATGCAACGGCAGCGAGGTGCCCGAGCAGCAGAATGAATGCACACACGTCGTAGGCAGTTCGTTGTACGGAGTACATACTCCGTTTTGTTGTCATTCTTCGTACGCCCTGGCTCGAATTCGACAGGCGATTCCCCAGAAACGACGCCAAATAGGCAGACAAAAATATATAAATAAACAGGGTAAATGAAGAATAGACATCAAACAAACGGAAGACCGGCCGCAGAGGCAAGGGTGCAGAAACAGAATGATCACACTGACCATCGCACACCTGCAGCTCCGGCAAAGGAGGGTCGCGGCCGGCTGGAGAAGTGCTGGATATGCTGCACATCGCACACCGTCTGGACTCGTACTCGTACATCGTCGTATAGCGCCAAAGTTAGGTGACGAATGGTGGGGAGAAGTTGTGGCCAGTGTGGACCAAGCTTTGGACCAGTCGGACAATTGTACCATAGTACGGCGTACATACTCGTAGGAGCAGGGGTAGAGGAGCGAGCACAGCGAGCACACGGAGGCATGAGGAGGGGTGGTGGGCAGAGAGAGGCAAAGATGGGAGACGAGATGAAAGGCCAAAGTGACGAGAAGAGACCAAGACCAAACGACAAAGCGGATGGCGGAGTGATCTTCGATGCCAATTTGCATTGTTCGCGGCAGCAGTGAAACGGATTCGCCCCATTGCCCGGCAGCTGGGAAGGAGCGATCATGGGCGGTGTTTGTTCTGGCGGCAGGCCACAGCCACCTGTCGTTTCCTGCAGGAGGCAAAATGCCATGAGCCAGCGAACCGCTGTGTGTGTTGCGCTGGCCGAACAGCCGGTCTCAGGTAGGCAGAATGCACGAGGAAAGAACAGGAGGGAGAGCAGCAGACACGAACGACACCAAAAAGGCAATCGCAGCGGCACACATCCAGTTTCCTGGTCGCAAAGGGGTGCACGGGGCGGCGCCTTCCCGGGCGGGTGCGTAGGAATAGTGTAGGCCGTGCCTTCCCGGTTGGGCTACGCACGTGAGCGAGCTGGTCGAATGCGGCAGCCGCTGATGCTTTGGGACGTTTGGGGATGCGTAGCGGAAGCTCTGGGCATCGCGCTTTCCTCGCCGTCCAGCCACATCCCCACCATCGCC
The DNA here is from genome assembly GCA_001513895.1 of Graphilbum fragrans. Classification (NCBI taxonomy): domain Eukaryota; kingdom Fungi; phylum Ascomycota; class Sordariomycetes; order Ophiostomatales; family Ophiostomataceae; genus Graphilbum; species Graphilbum fragrans. The sequence goes on along the minus strand of LLKO01000058.1, from coordinate 38,420 downwards.
AGGCCGTCTGTACTCGTATTCACGGCCGCAGAGAGCCCTCGCGGCCCTTCTCGTCCCTCGTTCACCGCTCAGCGCCGCTCCTCCATCCCTCTTCCATGCGACGATCGTGCACGCACCCCCCCGTTTCCGTATGCTCTGCTGGCCACGCCCGTCGCACTCGTACATGAACACCGCGATCGCCGGTGCTGCTGGTCGATGCACGCGACGGCATCCAAGCAGCAAAACCGGTCCCCGAAACACCGCCAAGCAGCGCAGGCGTGTGCTTGTCCTCTTGTTTTCTAGTCTTCCTCTATACTACTTGCTCCTCGGGCCACGGACTGGCCAGGGCTGGTTAGCCGGGACGGTCGCTATGCGGCGCCTTCCCCAGTTGTTTCGGTAGAAGCACATGAACTACGGGTACATGCTCTGGGAAGGACGAGAACTCCGTGTGTGCAGTCGTACGCGCAAGTTCCCACGTTCATATGCGAACAGAGAGATTTTGACAAAAACGTGTTGGGCGTGGTTCGCGGCGCAGCGCTCGGAAGATTCGTCTAGCACGCCGGGCCTAAACAGGGCCGCTAAACCACAGGCGGATTAGTGGATGCGCCCACTGGAGAAGCACGCCGACCGGCCCTGGCTGGCATGCCCACCGCCTGAAGCGCTGCAGTGGAGCGGTGTGGCGGCCTAATGCCTGTCGCCGTATAGCCCCTACACGACTAGCTACTTGATCGTTTGGACGAGGACTCGTAGTGTATCTTACATGCACTATTTCCTGCCCTAGCAGGCCCGCAGGTCTGCTGAGCACTAACAAAGTCACTTGTCTGCAGCTGCGCCAGCGATGCAACACCGCGAGATTGATGTACGCGGTGAACTGCTCGAGGCGCCTGGTGATCGAACAGGGTCTGCGAGCCGAGCCAAATGTCTGTGCGCATTCCGGCATTGTTGCGTACGGAGTAGGTGTACGGAGTACATGCGCGTCGTACAGGCCACTCTTCGTCATGCGAGAGTGCATACAAAAGTACGTAAGATACATATTTACAGAGACCACGCGCAAATACGGAGTAGCCACGGCCACAGACTCCATACATTCGCGCCGGATTGGAGCTGCATGCATACGACGTATACCACAGCAAAGGAGCCCGCAATGGAGCAGCGAGGTCTGCGCAAAGCCCGCCGCACGCCTCGGAGTGCGAGATGCATAACGACAGATACGCACATGCTTTGCTGCAGCGACCGGCCAGAGAGCAAGTTCGGGCCCAATGCCTGCTCAAACACATATTGCGGAGAAGGAACTGCAGAGCACACCCTGCTTAATGCCGAGGACACGTATCTTACGTTCCTGCTGTGCGGTCATACTGGCGAGCGCGCTGTGGTCTGCCATTGTGTCCTGTATCAGCAGCCCGAGGCCCTGTAGCTGGACTCCGTAGCACCCCTCGCACAGCCCTGTATCGGCGTGCTTCTGCTGCTCTGTATTGTCTACAGGCCATAGCCACACCCCCTGCACGCCTTACAAGGTCCAAGCATGTATGACAAAGTGGACGATGGGTTTTAGCACCCTCGACTTGCCCGAAATAGCGGTCAGCCACTCTACGAGCAGGCCCGTTGGGCTCCCACTAGCACCACCATCACCGCTTTTGCTGCCCCATACTCTCGACGCTTTGCCAACTTGACCGCGATGCCAACACCGACATCACCGCCACACTCGGCCTTGTTGGGTGTCTGCGGCTTGGTCTCTTCTGCTAGTTCTCTCCTGCCTTTTCTCCGTTCCTGCTAGCCTGTTTCTCTACCTCCTCGGTCGGCCGTCGCCGTTGGCATCCACCGCACAAAACTCAAATCCGCCCAAATATCATGTTGATAGAAAAACTTGACCGCTCCTTTCTCCTCCCACTTCCCGTCGGCCTCACCTTCACTCTGCCGTCCCCCTCCCCTCCTCTTCCCCTCTCACCCCCTGGCCCTCGTCGCTCACTCTTCCTCCTCCCCACCAGGAGAGCGGTCAGGCTTTTTAGTGGGTGACACCTGTCACGATCACCTTGCCACTAACACTTGGCCCCCAAACGACTCTCATTTTTTCTTTCTCTCCCTCTCGCCGTATCTCGAGTTTTTTCGTCTTTCTTCCTCTCTCACCTTCTCCTCTATCTCTTCTGCCTCTATACCTCTAACTAGGCCGTCTCCACTTCGACAGCGCCTCCCTCGGAGCACACCTCGCCTGACGTGTTTGCGTTTTGTGAGGTGGCTAGCGCCGGTACATCGTGTCTTCCTTTTACCTTGATTTGCCTACTTGCGGAATGTCCATCCAGCTTTCGGGATATTATTTCCACGGCTACCTCCACCGCCTCTCTGAGAAGAACCCCAGCGGCCTCGGTGCTTTGTGGGCAAGCCTTGCGTTTAGCAGCTTTGATTCCCCCGTCACGCACTACTACTGGTGTTCTCTCTCGTTCCGTCTTATTCTATCCTCTCTTAGACCAGCCTAATTCGTATATCCTCGCCCCAATAATCGACACCCAATGGTGCGGCCGCTCCCGACCATCCTCGCCACAGACATACACACAAACCACACCGTCTCACACAGAAACACATTCGTCACTCGTACATACTACAACATGCACTCACACTCACGGGCTACATGACTGTGCATACAGACTATGGCAGGCACACACCCCTGCCCACCACGCAACCACGCACAGTAGCTTGCCTTCTCTCTTCCCTTTTACCACGAACCTGTCTCTTTGTCATGGACACGCAGTCATCATAGATCTGTCCTTCCCAAATTGCTTTGGGCTGTGTAGTAGACGCGTCGTCTTGGTCGTTTTGTTTCTCTGGCCTGTTTGGCCGCGTTGGGACCAGAAGCGGTGCCACGAGAACGACAACGCAGTTAGAAGCAACCCATTATGGCCCCGGACTGCCCGCTGCGGCTCTAGTCCATCAGAGTTACGGCCTAACCGGCGGTCACGGCCATCGCCATACTGCAACAACGGCTGCATTGGGCCAGCTGCGGGTGGCTGGCTTTTTATTTCTCTTGCCAAAGTCCCTGCGGATACCGAGTCAAGTGATGAACTGCATTTCTCGTATTGCACCTAGTCTTCCCCCCTGTTGTCGACTTCCAACAGTTGATGCCCGAGATCACATACGTGTTCGCTCCCCTCCTTGCAGCTCTTGTTGCTCTTATTGCTCATGGCCTGCGTATACTACCTACCTGCATATACGACTGGCCGTCGGCAAGGGCGATACGTCATCCTAAACAGGCTGCGTGCCAGGTGGCCTAAACCTACATGGAAAGGGCGAACCGCGGCTGGCGAGGCCAACCGGAAAAAGAACGAAAATAAAAAAGGGAAGATAAAACAGAATAAAAAATATGAAAAAAGAGACGTTTGCCCAACGGCCATTTTTGCGACCGGTTGGCTGGCCGGTCGGCCAACGGTCCGCCCGAAACACGCCTTACGCCAACACGCTTCTCTCCTTTCTTTTTCATTCTGTGATTCTGATTTTAGGGCTGCGTAGCTCTGCTGCGTGGCTGCGCCGTTTCGTGGCTGCGCCGTTTCGTGGCTGCGCCGTTTCGTGGCTGCGTGGGTGGCCATATGCAAGACCCGGGCCATCTCATTGCATGTCGTGTTTCTTAATATCGTTCCTTTTTAGTTGTTTCATTTTCTTCTCTCGTTTTTTCTTTTTATCAACATAGCCCTGTTCGTCGCTTCCCCCTCCCCCCCCTTCACCCTCGTTTTTTTCTCTTCGCTTCCTCTCTCCCCCCCCACGCCCATCCATAGTGTCTGGTCCTAGCAACACAACCCAGAATGGAGGCCGAGCTCCAGTGTTCCTTGGGTTCGTCTTCGCTGACCATAGCTATAGAAGCTAGAGAAACGACGAGCAGCGTCAACGACGAACAACACAGCAGAAAAGGGGCCACCCATAACTACTCCACACTTTTGCAAGTCAGATGATTCAAACCATATGTACGCAAATACCGTCATGAACAGGCACCCCTCCGGCTTAGGACTAGTGCCGGCCTATGAGGCCGTGTATAACACGATGGCTGCCACCCTTTCTTCTTACTCCTACCTCTTATCCACTCCCACGTACCCCCCCGGGGGTGTGGATGATAGTTGTCTTTCGTTCCCTGCCCTTATTCGCGCTCTCTTTCCTCCTGCTTTTAGTGTCGGGCATCCAGACCAATGACGCCCATTGGGCCACGGCCATCGGAGAGCGAAAGGGAGGGGGGTGTCTTTATGCTAGAAACCCTAAAGCTACAGCGAGAAGGAGGGGTGAGATGTATTGCGTAGCGTAGTGTATGTGCATACGTGGATGTAAGGTGGATGTCGGTATGTACATATGTGCAGTGGATGGTTTGGTACTACTACTCCATACTATAACCTCTAGAAAAAAATGCCTGAGGAACGGGGCTGGCGGCGTAAACCGGGCCAAGGAAGAAGGCAGCCACAGCAGAAAGCCCACAGACAGAGCCAATTCCACGCCAGTCTGTGCTGTCATCAGGTACGGGAAGGGGAGTGGGTGGGAGGAGGAGGTGTTCCTTTGCTCACTGACGGCGGGGAGCGAGAGAAAGAAAGAGGTAGCCAGAGATTCCGAGAAGAAAACAGACAACCAGCAGCAGGATGAGATTACATTACTCGTCATAGGGCATAGTTCATGCTGGAAAGGGTGGGTGGAGTGTACTCGTACACACAGGTGTGCTGTTGTAGTTGTATGTTTAGTGCGCATGCAACTATAACGAGAAAAGAAAACGGAGGCTTGGCCTGAGGGTGGGTGTATGAGTTGGCAACAATGTTGGACGCCAACCAAAAAGGTCGGTTTTATGCTATTTTATTATTTAGTGTCTTATTCTTTCAACGAAAAATATATATAATATAAGCCACAAATCGGCGGAGACCGTGTCCCTGGGAGGCCTTGTGGCGAGATGTATCCCGGTTCCGGGTGTCTACAGCGAGGGATGCTGCCTGGCTGTGGAGATTGGGCAGATGGAGAAAAAAAGAGACAGCGGTGCCCGGCCGTAGAGAGAGTTGAAGCAGAATACCAGAAAGGAAGAGTGGGGGGGAGAAAAACGAGGACAGACGGGCTGAGACAGCCTAAGAAAGCCTGTCACGAAACAAGGAATTCGGAGAGTGAACATGAGGCCGGGAGCATCCGGAGAAAGAAAGGCAATAAGATGCATAGGGTGAAGAGAGCGGTGAAAAAGGGCCGGAAGCAAAATGTAGGAGGTGGTTGTAAAGTGGCTGTTATTGGTGATGTCTGACGATTGATAGCCCAATGTTGTGATCCGAGGAACACCCAGCCCAAATCAAAAAGTGCAGAATTCAGGACAAAAAGGTACAAAAAGTGCATCAACAAATCACCGGCAGCCATGAAAAATCAAGGGAAGGCCACTAAGTGAACAGCCACATAGGGCAGTAAGGAATGCCCTTTTTTTGCTCTCGTTTTGTTACATTCTTGGCAGCTACGACGAACTACGGTGAGACCTGTGGCCATCTAGATGCCTAAAGTGCAAAACGGATGCAAGTAGCCCAGAAAGAGGAAACCAAAAAGGCAAAAAGGGAATAAATGGCACAAAGGCCCTATACGACAGCATCGCAGTCACAAGTGCACAAATGGGCTGAACCAGTGGCTTTCACCCCCCCAAAAAAGCATCTTTATCTTGTGACAGAAAGAGCAAACACAACATGTGGCGCCATCGCTATTATTCTCGGGCCATTATTTTCTTGCTCGATGTTGGCTCTGGCCAGGCTTAGATCCAAGACAAAGGCTCATCACCCACTCTTTTTTGTGTTGTCTCCGTTGTTTCCTTTATCGCACTCTCAGATGCAGGATGATCCCAAGGTGAGAATAGACAGAGGACAAGGAGGAATGTGGGAAAATGAGCAAAAAAACAGGGAGCAGGGTCCATGACGAGCATACAAGCGGTGAAAGCCTTGTTTCTCTCTATGGACTCAATAGATCCCTGTAGGATACGGTTCCTTCGTCCTCTCCGTTCTTACTCCTCTCTCGTGCAGGTAAGGACGAGGGGAGGGCTATCGGAGGAGAGGGGGGCTGTGATCTCCTTACTTTCTCCTTATTCTTCCTCTTCTGCTTCTGGCTTGACCGGCTGTGATAACTAACACGACGATTCCTCTAAAGAAAACATGGCTGCCTCCTCTCGTCTCCCATATCACACACCTCCTTTTTCATGGTCGTTTGAAAAATACCCCCCCTTCGTGTCTTCCCCTCCAAGGGACCGTATGCAGTCCTGTAATAACCGTCCCGGCGGGGCTATTCTGGCTTGGACACCTTTTTATTTTCACAATAATAATGAAAAAGCCCTTACGATTCAATCTGATGATCTACCCCTTTTGTAGTTCTAACTCCATGTAGGCGTTCATAAACGGCCCTGATCACAGCCTTGTCTTGAGGGGCAAGAGTTCGTAGGTAGGCTTCTTTCATATCGAAAGCCATGCATGCCACCAAAAAGGGGGGAAAAAAGAACCTTTTTCCTAGGCTATACCCGTTTCCCGGAGGTGGAGGAGGCGTATGTGAAACTAGTTCTGGGCCTTTTACATACCGAGCTTTGCATGTTCTGTCGGACTACATCTGCTGTTGATGCGCGGCTCTTTCCCACCTTAAGATTATTCGTTATGATCCCACCTTCCCCCCCCCCCCGCGCCTTGCCCCAAAAAAAAAGCGGCGGCGAGCTGCGGCTTGACGGATCCGACGTTTCTAGGATAAACAGCATCTCATCTTGCAGGGGCCGTGCTATTGCCCTTTATGAGAGTGTATTTCTCCGTCTTTTCACACCGACAAAGTCTCTAGTCTAGATAGGGGTGGCTCACTGTATGGTCCATGCGTGGTCACAAAAAGCTAGCTCAACTCGTTTTGCTTCCTACCACCTGCAGCGGTTATTAGTAGCCGTGCTTTGGGTTTTTTTTCTATTTTGATTTTCTTTCTCTCTGTAATTTTTATTACTTTTTTTCTTTTCTTTTTTTTCTCTCTGTTTCTTCGCTTGTGTATCCCATCTTTCCTCCCATTTTGCGGGTCGTGACTCGTCATTGTCTCGGGGATGTGGGCGGGCGACTGCTGCGATCTGTGTGTTGCCCGGCATTTCCAGCCACAAGTGGCGGCGATCCATATGGTAAGACTGCAAAGCCCTCCGCCTTTCTCTTTCTCTCAGATGACCCACCAGAGGAGGAAAGGGGCCGGCGTCGTTCCTGCTGCGAAAAAAAGCAAGGCGTAGCGTGATTCCTCCCGTTCATCCTCCCACCGGAACCACACTTTTGCGTTTTTTAGCCCTTGCCGATTCAGCGGTGTGAAGAAAAAAGGAAAAGAAAGTAAGGTTAGGCTGCATATGTGTAAGCACTTGTTGCAAGGCGCGTGGATGTGGAACACAACGAGAAAACCGAGGATGAAAGCGAGGATGAGCATCAAAGCCAAGACAGGCCATCCTCGACCATCGAATGTATCAAGATGTTTGCTTGGACCGGACAATCCTGCAGTCGATTCGAAAAAGGTTTGTCCGCGTCAGCACGTCGGAGGCGGACAGGGAGAAGCTGCTATAGGTGCACAATCCGGGCGGACAGAGGGAAAGAAGGAAGAGGGAAATGTCGGTCGTCTGCGGTCTGTTTGGGCCTCGATGCTTGATTTCGAGTCATAATGGCACCCCCCAGAAGCGTTCTGCCTCCTTCATGGCTTGTAGGTGAGATACATATCAGCTTAGCCCAAGCTCCCTCCATCCGATATCGTCGTTGACTGAGCTTGGGCCGGACACATTTCCTGTTTACGTCCTGTTCTCCGTATTATACATGTGATTGGATATGAAGTAGCGGTGGGGTGAAATATGTGTAGGTCCATGCTGTTATTTTGGCAGCATACGAGTAAGCATTTCTATATGATGATACCGCGATATCACAATGTTATGACTAGCTGCTTGTATTATAATACGAGCTTGCGTAATGCCAAGGGTATGGAAACACGTGTGCGCAGAGACCAGCAGCTCCCATCCTTCCCTCTCGGCACTCGTCTGGCCCCCTCCGCTTGTCATACCTTTCTTTTGTCATCCATTAGCACTCACCTTGTTTTTAAGACCACCGTCGTACACGGGTTTGCACTCTTACAGCGGGAGTGGTGGGGGTAGGGGGGACATGTAGCCTGCACAAAACCAAAGAGATGGAATCCAAGCAATTGCGCAAGCACCCTCGTACAGAAACACAAAAAGCATGGGCACACAGGGGTGACGAAATCCATGTACAACACGTATACATGGCCTTGCACTACATGCTGGGAGCGGAGTACAGAAAGGTCAGAAGAAAGTGGTAAAATCAACCTTTGGCCTACAGCGCACAAGCTGGTGTAAGGTGTAATACAGAAAAGGCAAAACTGCCGTGGGTAACCCCTCCCCTCACCCCCCATGCTTCAAGTAGACACGGTGAAAGAAAAAAAAACCAGTACCCGTTTACCCGCGAGAGTGACCTCGCTTTTGTGCATCCATTTGGGCCCAGCCCGGGATTGGAGGGTTTTGTAAAAGCGAGAAACAGGTAGGGGTGGGAGGACACGGGATATCATTCCTATGAAGGTAACGGAGAACGACAATCAGGACAAAACGAATTGAAACGAAGAATAGGACCCGGTTCAGCAAATAAAATGACAGAGAATCAAGGTCCTAATCATATATATTTACTTTACATCCTGGTTGGCCTCGAACCTTTCTACCCTCCTCCCCCTCCCCCTCCCCTTCCCCCCTTTCTTTGTACAAAAAGCATGCAGCAATATAACTTTACCATTTAGCTAGCATGAAAGCACGGCATACATGCGCCTTGTACACCCACATGCGCATGTACAACACATACTTGCAGGCTAACCTCCATCTGTGATCCAAGGCCATCTTGCCCGTCTCTTGTGGCCCGCTGCTGTCCGGCCAGCTCCCCCTTTCTGCACCCTTGGCCGGCCCTGTTCTCCGGTGGAAGAGGGAAACTCTTTGTGGCAATGAATGGCGCGAGATACACATAGACACACAGAGAAAGAGAGAGGAAGAGACACATGGAGATAGAGAGAGAAAGGAGTTTCACGTCTGTCGTGTCGCACTGTATCGGGTTTGGGCTCATTTATATCTATCAAAGTGCGGTCGGCGACAGCCACTATCTGGTGAACGCAAGACGGAAGCGGGCCATAGAGACGCAAAGGGCCCCCTGAAGCCGCTGCGGCCGCCCCCTCAGACAAGAAATGGCGATATAGTGCCGGTGTAGATGAAATCTCATCAAGAAAGGCCAGGCATATCCCGCCACCCCTCACCATGGCCACATTCTGGGGGCAGTCTTAGGCCCTTGGGTTCTTGCATGTTATCATTTAGGCCACGAAGCAGATGACCACGTAAAGCCACGTCTGGCGGGAGGGGCCGATACAGGAGGCTGGAAAGCGTGCCTCTGAGTCAGAGTCCCATGTCTCTCGTGGCGGACGCAGCGACGCATGCGTAGATGTCGGTAAAGCGAGTCGATTCAGAGCGCCATGTGGCCTGCAGCACGTGTGCATGCGCTGTATGAGGGTCTGTCGCCATCCTGCCTCATGCTCGTCGGCGCTGGTAGGTCTGGATGCCTGCCATTTTATGCTATCGTGTCATTTCGCTGACCACCTCAAGGCACAAAAACGGCCTCTTTACGCGCTTTTTTTTCTTCTGTTGTCTTTTTTCTGGCGGGCTTGCCGATCGCTTCATCTCTGCAGAATGACGCTTGCTTCACGACGGACCATCGTTGGATGGCGCAGAGACGGGGAGGGGGGTTGAAATTGGACAAACGACGCCAGGAAATTGCGCCAGCCAATCACCTCACAGCATCGCTCATCTTCATCTCTGCGCATCAGATTTTCATCACAAAAATCACCACGGCGACAAGCACCCACGCATCCACAGCCGAGGCCTTCTGCGCACTCGATTTCGTAAGAAGACATTGCGCGAAGCAAGACAGGGGCCATTTCGCATTCTTTTTGCCTCCGGCGCCCCCTAAAAGGACATCATGGCGGACGTCCCCCTGCTCGTCATCTCCGACTCGGTCACCTCTGAGCGCCGCGTTACCCCGGCCTGGTCCATCTCCCAGCTCAGGGGCAAGCTCGAGACCATTACCGGCATTCCCCCGTCGGCGCAGGTGTTGTCGTTGCGGCCGGCTAAGGGGTCAGGCGCGGGGACCGGGGCCGCGGCCGGTGTCCCCATCACGGCGGCCGACGAGGACAGCACCTACCTCGCCAGCTTCCCGCTGCAACCCTATGCCGAACTGCATGTCGGCGACACCCGCCCGGCCACCGCCCGCTTCAACTTCAACGACACCAGCGCCGTCGACAAGTACGTCATGCCGGACGCCGACTATGCCGCCAAGTCCGACTCTGTGCTCGCCTGGAAAAAGTCCCAGAAGCTCGGCCGGTTCGACCCGGACGCTCCCGAGCACGTGCGCGCACGCATCTCTGCTTTCGCTGCCGAGGCGGCCGACCGCGGCATCGAGGCCGGCCGGCGGTGCCGCGTGGGTGGCGACGATGACCGTCGCGGCGTGGTGCAGTATGTGGGCGAGGTGCCCGAGATTGGTGCGGCCGCGGCGGGCGACAAGTCCGGCGACAATCTGGCGTCGGCCGGCGTGTGGGTAGGCGTCGAGCTGGACGAGCCGGTGGGCGGCAGGAACGACGGCAGCATCGGCGGGACGCGGTACTGGGGCACGGAGCCGACGCCGGGGCAGTCGGTGATCAAGCGGGGTGTCTTTGTGCGGCCGGGCCGCGTGGAGGTCGGCGACTTTCCAGCGCTTGAAGACCTCGAGGACATGGAGGAGATTTAGGTGGGCAGGTGGTGAGCAGCATCGCATAGTAGGGCAGAGGTGCTGGGTGCCATGTTGATGGATTGCTGGAAGCCGGTCTCGACAAGATCAGTTCCCAAATGCTAGGTCTTAAGGACACAATACTACAATCATGGCGACCAACAGGACAGACGCCAAGTACTATGTGTCAGTCGACTTGGTCCTATGGATGATTCTGACTTATGCGTATCCCGTTGTCATCTCTAGGTGTCTACCAGATGCGATGTGTTATAAGATTAAGAGCTCCTACGGCAAGCATGGCGGCCTGTGAATGACTGATTCTAGTCTGTGATTATCCTACCACGTTGGGCAGTCGGATAGACGTGTTGCTTCTCTTCCACCGACTACACACCGTAGAGACTCCCTCTCAGGCCTTGGACATTTAATAGCCATACGTGAGGATGCGAAGCAGCATCAGCCAACGGAGCCGCAAGCACACAACCAATTTTATTGCTCCGGAAGAGGGACGGGAAGGCCAACCAAAAAGATCGACTGGCTGCTTCTTCAGCCCGGCTAGATCCAAGGTGAAGGGTCCAGGCTAGCTAGCGCGTGGGTTGTCCGCGACTTCAAAACAAATCAGTACTGTGACAAGAACCCCCCCCCCCCACCGGCGCCATCCCTTTGTTTATGTTTTAGGCCGATGATGCGTGTGAGGTACACGCCGGACAACCAAGCGGCCCTCCTATTCACGCAGACAGCCACCTCAGGCAAGATAAGGCAGGTTGGGAAGGTTGGCCGTCACGCAGCATTGCGAGGCATAAAGTGCCAGCAGGGACACGCAAAGGAGGGCCAAGGGAAAAGCCGGGAACCAACCTTAATTCTGCGCTGCAGAATGTGCATAGAGCAAGGGTCTCCAACCGTTGCCTTTGGTTGGCCCAGGTGGTAACCCTTTGCATGACCGAGACGTAAGATCGTCGGCTGCCAAAATCATGGGAGGCGGCAGGGTGCCCAGACGCAACCGGCAGAGAGGAGGCAAAAAAGCAAGGCTGGCCGGGGGGTAGCAGCATAAACAACGGGACGGCGAGGAAGAGAGAGGGAAAAGGGTAGAAGTTGGGAGCTGGCCGTTGCATATACACAGATCAAAATATCGATCTCCCGGGATTGTTTTGGCATGTTGTGGGTGGCAAGCAAGGACAGGGCCACACATATGCTCTAGGCCCTGGGCGCGAGGAGAGTCTCGCTCTATGTGTTTCTCCAAAGCGAGCTCGAGGGAGTCCGTCGGCGTCTTGTCGCAGAAGAGTCCTGGAACCAGGACCTGGTGCGCCATGCGTCTTCCAGAGCGAGGCCGTCTGGTTTTGGTTGTCCTATCACGGGCAGCTGGATAAATGGACATCGATCATTACAATAGAGAAAAGAGAGACAAGCGTGCTCCTCTGATGGCCAGATAGTCTGATAGTCTTGCGGCGGCCGCTTGGTTCTCTGGTTGCGCGCCGTAGATTCACTGGTGATACTACACATCAGCTCGGACGGTATCTGGAGAGATGGCCAGACGCAGCACCACCTTTCTTCGATTATTCGCATCGTCTTGTTTCCCGGATGCCGTGGAATGCCCGGGACCCTTGCTGCCACCCTCCCTCTTCACTTTTCGCGAGAGGGGCAGATCAACCACGATTCTCTGGTCAGTGCACCGATGACGACGCCGCCTGCCCACCAAGATGCCGTAATCTTGTTTCAACAGCCTGCGTTTTGGGGCAGCAAGCGAGTCCATAGCTGTGGTGGCCTCTCCGTATCTTGTCTCTCGGCGTCTCTCTGTGTCTCTCCCATCTCTCAGTATCCCCCCACCTCTCAGCATCTGGCCAATCGCATGTCGCGCGCTGCGGTGCTGTTTCTTGTTTTCCGTTTGCGGTATCCTGCATCCCGTGTCCAGCCTGTCTAGCTTAGGCCAACCTCTGTGCCGCTTCGGGTCCAGCCCCTTCGGATGGCAGCCGTCTTCTGGTGCCCCGGTGTGGCTGGCGACGAAATGAGCAGTGGTCGTACGTACTCGGTCCTATTTGCCACGCTCTTCATCGCATTCTCTTCCCCAATGCGCCGCGAATGGCTTTCCGCATGGGGATGGCGGAATTGTCACAGCAGATTCCATTCCAGTTTGCTGCTATCTCGCACTAGTTGCGCAGAACTCAAATCGGATGCCAAATCACAGTGCACAGCCCACTAGACGGCACTAGCTATGGGGGACTCGCTATCGCTCGCTGCTGGACGAGAAATAGCCACAGTAGACGCTACAGCTCGGTGCTGCTGGCCGCCGGCGCCGTGGCGTGGAGCGAGGACAAAGAAGCGCTGGCTGTTGGCTGATGTGACCAAACGGATGGGCAGGAACCCTGCTAGCGGGTGACGTGTGTAGTACTCGTAGCAGTTGCTGCTGCGCATTTGTACTGGATGCTCACTAAGATAACCATACCCGCTCCATGCGACTTCTGATAGCATCGGCAACCACGGCAGCACGGCAGCGCCTTCTCGATTCTGTGTTCTCTGGGTGCCCCTCCATCCTGAAGGACCCAAAGTGGGTCCGGAAGCCACAGCGCGCGCTTTAACGACGCTGTGGCGCTAAAACAGCTCTGCGTCTCAGAACGGTGCTCAGGTGCGTCGCGGATCTGCCCATCACCCTTGGCCGACATGCGTGTGAGAGAATGGGCGTATACGAGTACTTGTGTGTCCGTGGCGGCGACTGTCCTCGCCGGCGTACCCCAACCGGCGCAAGGGGCTGGGCTGGACGTACAACTCCTCGTACTGCCGGAGCAGTGAAGGGCTAGCTGGGTCGTTTTTAGCGCATCTTATACTGGTGGCAGGTGCCCCGCCTTTGGCCATGGCGACCGGCGTACCTCCTTCCAAAAGCGCCGGCGAAAGCTGAAGAGGCTCTTGGGGGCCATTTTTCGCTCTTCTTTCTCGTATCTGCCACTTTTCGTCGTCGTTGTCTTTCTAGCTTTTCTGCTGCTCCCCCCTCTCCATTGTCAAATCCTGGCGGCCGCAATTTACCGTGAACTGTCATTCTGTCATTTGCGCCTCTTGGTCCTGCCCGTGACCCCGGCTTTCTGTCATCCCCCCCTGCGCCTGCATGGCCGGCCTTTTTGCGCATGCTGTAGGCTTGACGATCAGAAAGTCCACCCACAAAAACGGCCGTCCATCACCATTCAGGTCCTGCCATCGGGAGTGGCTATGTGACAAACCCGGCCTCGCGTCCTAGGTCCTTTCTGTGTCTCTCCTCCTACTGCATACTCGCCTGCCCATCCTTATCCTGATTCCAGAGCCCCAAGCCAGCCCTGCCAGCCTAGTCCCACTCCGCCACACCAGAACGCATCTTGTCTCTTGTTCCCGTGTTTCCCTCTTTCCATTTTCTCTCTGTCTCTTCTCCTTTCTGCTGCTCCACCTAGGCTTCTTTCTTCTCTGTATTCCTAATTCATTCTTGGTATCTCTGGAGTATATCTTTTGGCTCTCGGCCGTCCTCTCTTGGTGTCTTGTTGTTGCATCCACCGAATTGGCTTCTTCCCACCGCTCTGTGAGCACGAGATCTCGACTGCTTGCTCTTCTGCCTCGACGATATCCGCCGATAGCCCGCCGCCTCCGCCACTTCTGATTGACTCTGTCCAGCACGCCGCGGCGACACCGCAGCAATGCCTTCGTGGAAATGGCTGCTTGCCGCAGCCTCTTCGGCTGTCGGCGTATTAGCTGATGTCACCGAGCTCGCCCAGACCTATCCGATGGACACGGTGCCAGACTGGCAGTCCATGTCCGCCATGACTCTGCAGGTGTCGGCTCTGGCCGCCGACATCCTGCCATTGTCGTTCACAGTCGTGCCTTTGACGACCATCCTGGGCATCAACGGCTCTGCGTCCACAAGAGGGGTAGGTCTTTCGCTTTTTGGCAAGACGTGAGATGCCACAATGAGACTAACAAGGGCTCCAGACGGTCAAGTATGGCGGTCCTCTCGTGCTGGCGACCACGGCCAACTACGTGAATATCACCAACTCCAACGAGATTGCCTATCTGTGCTGCGACAATGTGAACAACAGCTTCATCGACCCCGACCGCATGCTCAACACGCTAATGAGCAACTTGCCCATGGCCATCATCCTCTACAGCCAGACCGGCAACTGCTGCGGTCTCCAGGGCACCAACCTGCCCTACCAGACCATCTTCACCATGATCGATGCCACCGAGGCCTCGCAGACGCTGAATCTGACCAACTCGGGCGACGGCACCGTCCACGCCGTCATCACCGGAAATGTGACCACGGACGGCAGCGGCGCTGACGGCGGCAGCGGCAACAACTCGGCCATTGCCATGAGCATTCTGTACAGCATCACCGGCCTGATCACCCTGCTGTTCTTGATCATCATTGCCACCGGTGCCATTCGGGCTCACCGCTACCCGGAGCGCTACGGTCCCCGCAGCGCCTACGGCGGCCGTCCGCGCCAGAGCCGTGCCAAAGGCATTGCTCGTGCCGTTCTCGAGACTATTCCGATTGTCAAGTTTGGCGATCCGACCCCGGCCAAGCCTGATCCGAATATCGAGCTGGAAAGCGCTCCGGGGACCCGCCGCGACGCCGACTCTAGCAACCCTCTGCACGACGTCCAGGCCCACCATTTGTCCACCATTCCCGAAGATGCCGAGACGCAGCCGAGAGGCACCGGGGGGTCTGCGGGGTCGGCAACGACGCCGACAACGACAACAATGGCGGCGGTGGCGGCTTCCGCTCTCCCTACAGCCGCTGCTGTTGCCAGTGCTTCGTCCTCCTCTGCGGCCGCGGAAGCGGGCCATGCACGCACCGTCAGCGCGGCTGACAGCCAGGCGTCCAGCATTGGCGCGGCAGCCACGGGGGCTCCGACGGGCGGCGACGGCGCCGAGAACAGCGACAACCACCTCGGCTGCTCGATCTGCACTGAAGACTTCACCGTCGGCGAGGATGTCCGCGTGCTGCCCTGCAGCCACAAATTCCACCCTGCTTGCATCGATCCTTGGCTCATCAATGTGTCCGGCACTTGTCCCTTGTGGTGAGTTTACCTTTTTTTTCTTCTTGTTTGCTATTGTTTGCTGTTGTTTGTCTCTTGCATTCGCTTGCTCGTTCGCCGTCCTCTAACGACAACAGCCGTCTGGATCTGCACCTGCCTGACGAGGCTGAAAGCCCTACTTCGACCGCCGATGGAAGCGGCATGCAGCTGCCGCCGCCTCTCGAAGCAGACGATGCTGCTGTGACCAGCGGTGATGCTCCCAATGCCGGAGCCAGTGCCACGACCGCTGCCAGCCAACACCGCCACCGGTCATCCCGCTTCTTTGATCTCAACCGCCTGCGCCATGCATCTGCGGAAGAGCGCCTCGAGGTTCTACGGCGGTACCGCTCAGAGAACCAGGCCTCGAGTGCTGCAGCGGCGGCATCTACAGCACCAGACGCCGACGGCGAGCATGGCCGCTCAGCCACGCTGACGAAGCGTCTCCGCGACAAGTTCCGCATCCGCACGCGCGCTTTGTCTCCGGGCGCTGAAAGCCGTGGCCAGTCCAGCGGCAGCGGTTCTTCGCGGCCGCCGTCGAGCTGAACGTGAGGGATATGCAATACCTGCAATGCCTCTAGCACCTGCAACACCCTTGGCAGTCGTCTTTATACGCTTACCCATGACGACCAACCACATCCTATTCATTACACCATATTTTACTATTAGACGGGACGGATAAAAGCGACACTCATTTACAGCTTACACGGAAGCGGTAATCATGACTTAATGGAATCGGCCTTTTTGTTGTTGGGGGGGGGTTATTTATTTTATTTTTCCATCTTCGGCTTTCCTACCCACAGAAAGGCTACCCATTCCACCCCAGCACGGCAACTGGTTGGCACCGCTGGCGGAGGGCTTTCCGAACCTTCGACACGACACACGACTACGGAGTACACGAACAAACCACATACTACACGAACTACGCATACACCCTGGCCGTAGTCGCACTTGCTTAATGGGAGGCAGGGTTGCGTCTACGGGCACGGCGGGGGATTCGGACGAGAGCGGGCAGAGGGCAAGGGCTATGTTTTTGTTTGGATTTTTGTCATGTTTTGATCTGTCTAGTCTGGCCATGTTCGTACAGCATTTCATGGCGTTGATTGATGTTTTTTTTTTTTTTTTTGCAGATGATACTCAATAAGTTACTATTTTTACAGGCACGGCCACCCTTTTCGTCACATGGTAATCATTGTTTGAGAAGCTATATGCGCGTAGTCACAACACACCGCCTAGGAGTGTAATCCATGTATATGATTTTGCCACTATTCTATGCCCAGCAAACGCAAACCGCAAACCGCAAACCACAAACCACAAACCGCAAATGCAATACAACTCGTATAGACCGATGGGAGCCGCGGCTCCCGGTCGCCACCATGAACTCGCCGTCGCTAAATGCTGCTATGCAAACACAAGAACACAAGAACACAAGAATGCAACAAGACAACAACACAAGACACAAAGGAAAGAAGCAGGTGCCGCGAATATCCTGCTGCAGCCAGGCTCGGCCGGCGTAGGCCCCTAGTATGGCAGCGCATTCAGGTCCACCTTGGCGTCCTCGCTGCTGGCGTCCTTGTGTGCGCCGCGCTTGCCGTTGCGTCCGTGGAAGCGGCCTCCGCCAATGCCGCCGCTGCCGCTGCCGCCGCCGCCGCCAATATCCGGGTCGACACGGTCTAGGTCTGGCGGCCGCCGAGGACCAGAGCCGCCTCCACCTCCGCTTCCAGGCCCTCCTCCTCCTCCCATACCCGCTCCGCCTTCTCCAGCGCCGCCGCGCTTCTTCCTACGACCGCTGCGGCCGGCTTTGGCTAGAGCAGCCGGTGCTGTTGGGGCCGACGGGGGAGGAGCAGACCCTGAGCCCCGGTGGCTTCCGCTGCCGCTGCCGTTCCCTCGAAAGCCGCTAGAGGGGGATCCGCTGTCCTCGGCCTTGCGCTTGCCCAGCACCGTCGGCTCCGGTGTATGCCGGCTGTAGTAGTTTCCGGCCGCCGGGCCCGTGGGCACCGTGGGCGGCAGTCCATGGCCGTTCCCGTTGTTCCCACCGCCTCCGCTCCCTCCTCCGCGCATCATCGCAGCCATCGCGGCTGTCGCGGGCCGATTGCGCTTGGCGTCGCTGCGTGTGGCTTCGGCGTGGCAGCTCGCATGATAGACGCGCGAACCCACCTGCACGGCATCGATCCACACCCACTCCTGGGCCTCGTCGAGCCACTTCATCTCGAACTTTTCCTGGCAGATTGGGCATGCCTGGTTGGTGCTGGCACTGCCCGTCGGCACCGGCATCCACTGCTCCTTGCCGCTAATGCCACCACCGCCTCCTTTTTCCCCGCTGCCACCGCGACGCCCGGCTGCTCCGCCGTATCCACGTCCGCCCAAGCCACCACTGCCACCACCGGCGGCGAAGCCGTCGTATGCCGAACCACCGGCCCCGGATCCGATACCACTGTGGTCGCCGCCGCCCGTGCCGGCCAAGTTGGCGCCGTCGGCATCGGGCAGCTCGCGCGAGTGGATCCAGTCGGCCTGGTCGACGTACCAGCTGCGGTGCTGGCCGCGCTTCTCGGCCTCGACAATGCGCTGGTGCACGCTAAAGTGCCAGTCCATGTGTGCCGTCTTGGCACCGCGGCCGGCGTCGTCAGTGCGGAATCGCCGGCCACATTGCGTGCACGGCGGGCCGAGGTTGTCGTACATCATCGGGAGCAGATGCGGTCGGAATCTGTCGTGTTAGTGTCGAAGCTTCAAAGCTGTACTCTCAAGTGGACGAGGCAAGGAAAAACGTACTGCTTCAGCGAGGCTGCCTGAAAGGTGATCTCGTTGCGGATCTCGCGGAGAGGCTCGCGGGGACCACCGTTGAAAGCCGGAGGCCGCATCGAGGCAATCAGCTGTGCAATATTCGGAGCCAGCGACGGAGACTGCAATACTGGTGGCTGCGCTGCTGCTGCCATGGCCGGGTGTTGAGGCAGTCCCTGGGATGAGGGCAGAATGCCAGCCTTGCGGAGCATGTCCATCAGAGCTGTTGGGTTGTTTCCATTGCCAGCAGCAGCTGCCGGAGCAGCATAAGCCGCATAAGCAGCAGGAGTGGGAACAGGGGCAGGGGTTGGCGTCGCGTTCCGAGCAGCTGCGATTAGTTGCGCCAGAAGAGCCGACGAAGCTTGCTGCTGCTGTGGAGGTGGGTGTTGCTGGGGAGGCTGCTGGGGAAGAAGCTGTGCCAGAGCATAAGCAGGATTGGTTTGAGCTTGAGCTTGAGCTTGAGCTTGAGCCTGAGCTTGCGGCTGGGGCTGCTGTTGCCGGTTGGCTAGTAGAGCTGCCAGAGCACCTTTTCCCAGCAGCGCATCAATAGATACCTGAGCCGGTGTTCCAGAAGCTGCCGGAGGATTGCCTACCGGAGCTGCCGGAGCTGCCGGGGCTGCCGGGGCAGCGCCCGGGGCAGAATAGCCTCCGGCACGGGCGGCAGCAATGGCGGCAGCGGCAGCTGCGGCAACGGATGGTGGCAGCTGCGGCTGCTGGTGCTGCTGGTGTTGCTGGTGCTGCTGATGCTGTGGCTGTTGTGGCTGCTGAGACTGAGGTGGCGGATAGGCCGCGTAGGCGGCCGGCGGAGGTGTGGGTGTAGGCAGAAAGCGGGCCTTGAGATGGGCGGGCAGGTTTACAGCGAGCGCATCGATCTGGCTCTTTACTAGGACCAACTTGTCGTGCTCGAGACTTTGGCTCTTGAGAATCATTTGCAGGTTCTGCAGCGCCGTCAATCGCGAGGCTACGCTGGCATCATACGGCTTTTCGGAGAGTTCGGCCTGCGTGGCTTGCGCCAGACGCTCGACATCTTCATTCACCGACTCTATGGTTATCCTGGGAGGGGCTGCCGCCGTCCCACTGCCGCCTGTAGCCGGTGGATAGGGCGAATGCGACGGCGGCGGCGGAAACGGAGTCCCGGCCGGAGTGACGGAAGGGGTTTGTGACGGTTGTGCCTGCGTTGTGAGCAACTGAACTGGCGCTGGAACGGAAGAACAAGAACAGCGCAGGGGGTGAGCTACTAAAGAAGCAAGACGCAAACCTACCGGATGTATTGGGTATGCTTGCTGCGGCAGCTGCTGCGGCTGCTGTGGTTGTGGTGGTTGTGCATGAGGGGGTGCATGAGCTCCTTGTTGACGCCCCGGAGGAGTCGGCGTCTCGCGATATGGGCCAGCACCGTGTGATCGCCCCCGCCCCAACAGCTGCTGCTCGCTGCGCATGTGCTCCTGCTGTACCTGCAGCGCTGATGCCCGCGCCTTGATCAGCGCATTCTCAATCGGCCGCACCGTCTCGGGCGAGAACACGGGTCGCGGATCAATCGATCCAGGCACCGGCTCTTTCCACGTCTTGAGCATCTCGTCCATCTTGCGCCGCGTCATATTGTCCACCGACGCGTACGCATCCATAAAAGTCGAGTACATCCCGCGGCTGAAGTAGATCGTGTACGGCGTGCCGACGTTTTTGACAATCGAATCGAGGAGGTAGAGCGCTGGGAGTTTGCGAGCGGGGGACACCTATTATGGTTAGACCTCGATCAGGAATTAGGAATTACAAAACACGGACAAGCACATCGCCATCGACACGACAGCATAAAAGCAACATGAACATACCTTCTTGATGTGCTCCTGCAGCACCTCGGAGATCGCGTGCGCGTACTCCGTGTTCTCCCGGGCAATCACCGTCAGCGTCGTGATCTCGACGCGCGAGTTCATCGTCAGCCCATCGAGCGCATCGCGGAAGTCTGCCGCCACATCTTCCGAGTGGTCCTCGTACGACATGGTGCCCGACTTATGGTGCTCGCTAGACCGTGCAGGGTTGGGAAACGGGCCGTATTTGGCCTTTGCCCGTTCTCGTTTTGTCTTCTGCCTCGTCCCTTTTTTACTTTCTCCCTTGGTGGCGTGCCGTTTGCCCGTTTCCAAGCTATCGACTCCTAAAAAGGATATGCCTGACCTTCGCCTTCAAGCAGAACAGAAAAGGGGCAGACGTTCGAAGAAGAGAAGAGGAAGAAAATTGGTTGGTGAAGAGGAACGCGAGAAAGGGTAGTGGATCCTAAAAAGCCCTCCCTAATGTCTCTCTAATTTAGAGTGGCGACCTGACAAGAGTTAAAATGAAAAAGGGCACGGTTTCTCGTTCCAGTGCGTTGTAGCATTTAGAAGAACTGCGAGATAAAAACAGTGCGAAAGAAGCAGAAACAGCAAGGTCACAGCCGCCTAAGTATCGCCGGATCTCCTGTTTGGTGGGCAACAAGTACTGCGATTTAAGACCAAGGGCAAAGAAGCCTGCTTGTCTTGTTGGGGCCCCGTATGCGTTCCGTTCAAATAGTCACATCCAGGATGAAGCAATAGAACAAAAGCAGACACAGTGGCAAAGTAGTTCCCGGCTCTCCTACCCAGACACAAGTTTTTGTGTCCTTTTCTGACCTTCAACTGTCTTCTCCCCCTCCAAAAATACGATGACGATCTGAGAAGAGTAGGGAAAAAAATAGCAACACTTCCTAAGTAGACTGCCTGCCGTGCGGAGCGCAAAATTCGATGGCGCAGCCGCGTGGTTGTGATGGAAAATGGATGGCAGCGTGAGGCAAAGAAGCCGCAGGCAAGGGAAAAAAGGGAGTCACGGGTTTCTGACGAAACAGCTGTGCGAACTCCGTATACGTGTGTGAAAAATAGAAGGCTGTGCTTCTCACTCTGTTTCTTCCCTCCGTGGCCTCGTCTCCTCTCTTGTTCGTGTAGATGCGCGATGAGCAGCACGGGTGGCGAGTTGGATGCCAGGAGACTTGAAGAAGAAGGGAGAAGGGGAAAGAGTGTCGTGTTCGAGAGGTTGTGGCAGCTGCGCCTAAATAAAAAACACACTAAAATCGATCCGTAAGGGTGGTGCCCGGACCGGGCTTGCCTCATTCCGGTTAAGGGTGTTACATAATGCGACTGGTCACGTGTTAAACCCCACTGGAATATGCCGAACGACTGCTGTATTTAGTGCACATTTCAGTGGGAGGGCACCAACTACGAGTTGCACTAGACTCGGCCGAGCCCATTGCCATCGTCAGTATGATCATTTAGCAGTATATTGACTGTGTACGAAAGAAATAGGAAATATGCACAGAAAGAACCGTTATCTGGCACTGCATCCCGGATGTCATGGCCACAGGGTATCAAGTCCCTCCTGGAAACCGACGCAAAAGCACAAACACGAGAACAAAAGAGAGAAGCAAGAGAAAATGAACAAACGGAATGACGAGACAAACACCGAACTCCGATCCTTCTTGTTGAGACAAAGGAAAATGGCATGTTATTAAGAGGTAGGAAAGAGAGGGGGGGGCGAAAGGCAAGAAATGAGAGAAAAGAGCACGACGAAACACGACGCCCTAGAACTGCGGCATGTTGGCCACGCTGTAGTGGCTGCTCATCGCCGGGTGCATCGCGGTCGGCGGCCGCCGGATCTCTGGCATGATGGGGCTCGACCGGTCCTCGCGCTGACGCTGGCTGCGGTTGCGGTAGGGGCTGCCGCCGCTGTACACACTGGGTGCAGCAGCCGCAGCGCCCGCCGCCCGCTCGATATCGTCGTCGTCGATGCTGCGGCGCGGCCCGTCATTGACGTGGCTGTACTTGTCGCCGAGGCTGTCGTGGTCGGCGTCCTCGGCCGCGGCTGCCACGCCCCCGACAGGCATCGGATGGCTGATCTGAAGCCGGCCACCGCTGTTGCCATGGGCAAAGCTGCTCGCGCCGACTGCCACGCCACCCGCTCCGCCAGCGGCAAACGGGCTCTTTTTGAACACCTGGGTCATGCGCTTGAGACGTCCGGCGACGGCGCCGGCGCCAGTGAAGCCGCCGATGCCGCCGATGCCGCCGATGCCGATGCCGACGCCGCCAGCCCCGGCGTCGCTATGGTCCTTGCGCAGAGACGCGCTGCGCGACGACGCATAGTAGTTGTCGTACAGCTTGACGCCGGCCAGCGAGGCATCGTCCTGGCCAGAGTGGTGGCTGCCGTCGGCGAGATTGCCGTCGGCGCGGATCAAGCGCGCCGTCAGATGGGCAGGGCCGTCGCGGAAGACGATGGTAGCGGCGAGGTTGACAAAACCAAACGTGATGGACAGGATGCCCGAGGCCAGAATCAGCCGCCACAGCGGCAGGCCAATGGTCTTGACGGCGAACGCCGGCTTGCTCAGGTTGCCGAGCATGTCGCAGCCGAGCACGCTCATGGCGGTGCCGAGCCAGAGGAAGCCGTGGCGGCTGCTAAAGACCGGCCACGTGCGCGCAAAGTACTTGGTGAGCGGGCCGAACTGCACCTCGGTGAGGATGAGGAACATGGCGATGGACGAGACAAAGACGTGCGAGATGGCGTCGAAGAAGAAGAACTGGTGCTTGACGCCCGTCATCACGATCATGACCCAGCTGGCCGCCACCACGGCGACCAGCGAAATAATGTTGCAGGGCCGCAGCACGTTGAGCACCTTGTAGCCGATGCCGCGCAGCTTGCCGTTCTCCGCGAGATGGAACATTTTGGTTGGGTGTGGGGTTGTTGGGTTGTCGTAGTGTCTGTGGTTTCTGTGGGTGTAGGGTGTGGGCGAGTCACTAGGACTGTGATTGTAGCTTGTAACAAACGAAGAAGGCTAATACGCAGCGTCGAGCTGGTGGGTGATTTGAAAAACAAGATCGAGGATATGTCCGGAAGGGAAGGTCAAACAGAGAAGAGAAAAGGAGAGTAGTAAATGAAGAAAAATCCAAAAGTCCCAGCTTTTGTAGTTTTCGAGAACGGATGAACAAACGAAAGATGGCGATCGAGAAAGAGAAGGAGAAAGTAGGAAACTTTGAAAAGGAGCAAAGAGAGGGGGTAAAAGGGAATCACAAAGGAAAAGAAAATGACCGACTATACTCTCTTACAACTTGGTCACCATCGCACTGACCGACAAACAGGCTGTTCAACAGGACTGAAAGAACATCGACCAGGTGTGGGTGAACCAAGTCCTTTTAATACGGGTTCGCGGGAAATGCAAAGAGCTTGTCATTGTTCTGGCTGAGGACAATGGTCGCGGGAGGACTAGGCCAGGACCACCACTACAACGACGACTGCGACTACAACCTGGATTTGGCCCACCGCGCTGAAAGAAAGACCAAAAAGCCGGTCTCCTCTACGGGGTGCATCGATATTGGCCTGTTGCAGAGGCGCCCGGGAATGAACGACAAACAGACGACAGCGAACCAACGAAGAGTCAGCGAGAGAGAGGGAAAAGGAGGGGGAGGGACGGATCTGAGGTCTGGGTCTTTTTTTGGTACTGTCTCCATCCTACACTAAACAACTGCGCTGAGACCGCTGCGTATTTCTGGGCTGCGAACGCTTGGAGTTGTTTCGCATCTTCAGCCTGTCCTGGCCAATGGATTCTTTGGCGCGCACCCTCTTCAGTCTCTGGTCGGCTGCGGCCTTGCGGTTGGGCCTGGGCCGTCAGGCCTGCGCTGCTTCTCGTCATTTTGCCAGGGGCTGTGCACGTTGAGCTTGCTCTCGTCTTAGCATTCACACTGTTACACTGCACTAACTCTAATGCATACGGTGCCCGCAGCTTGCACACAATACGAACAGTGCAGAGCTGGAGCCTCCCGCACGGCAGCCACGTCTCTGCCCCCTGGTGTGATAGTTTCACAACTCAGCCTGTCACAGGGAGCCCTGGCTCGCATTCTTTGTCTGCTCGTCCAAAGTCGGTTTGTGCTGCCACTAGTTTTCTCTAGTTTCCGCTCTTCAGCCGAACCACCTGCGTTCATCATCTTCACCGTGGACGTCGAATTCTCGTCCCATTCACCAGCATCCTTCCGGCTCTGGATAGCAGCGATCGCGATCGACGGAGCAGGATACCAGAAGCATGGAAGGACAGAAAGAAAGGACACGACACGACACAGAACAGAGCAGCACACAAATGAGGGGGGCACCGATCATCCCGCGACCCAGACTGCACTCCCAGTCTCTGACGATCGTCGCTGCACAAAAAGACACAACCTCTCAAGGTAGAGACGATCGCTCGGATGATTGTGCGAGCGCATAATGTCCCATCCGCTCCCATCCAACCGTCTAGCGCTTTCTGGCTGCATCCGAAGAAAATAAAACGAGAAGAAAAAAGAAAAAGAAAAAGGCGGCCGGGCTTTCGGCCGCGTCTCCCTCCACTAGAAACATGCAAAAACTAGAAACATCACGGTAAAGCACCGCACTGATGGGCATAGAACCAGGCCATGGAACGGCGTCTTGGCTGTGTCAGCTCCGCTTCTCCCCCAAACGGCGCGCTGGTCCTGGCATCGATTGGCCATTAGAGCCTCATGCAGCGTTTCAGGTAGTTACAGGGAGCTCCAGGCACCAGGGGCAGACCCACAATACGTGTTAGTGGACTGTGCGTATACTGTGCTAACATACATCGCACTGTTTCACGTCTGCACGTATTTACGAATATCCACGCAAACGTAGGGACAATAGGATTTGATCAACGTATAGACATACGAAGCAGCGACCTAGAATATCAGATATTGTAGAGTCGGACAGAGATGGGCTCAGTAGAAGAAGCTTTTGGCCGCCTGCTTGCCGGACCCCGGAAGCGCCAGCATCGACGAGGATCTTCGCCTGACGGCTAAAATAGAACGTGTTTGACCTGCGGCAAGTATATGCATCGAGGGTCCACGATTTGCCACAAGCTGGCCATCACGTGGACTGTTGCTGCAGTCTCCGGTCGATTGGGCCAACGCGGCGGCCGTACAAAGAGGTCGCACGCTGGAAGCCGTCCCAGCCAATCAGCAGCAGTCCGCCTGTCCACAACCTCCCTGAGCAAAATATCGTCATCCAGTGGAGAGATGTCCGCGCTCGCCAAAGAAGCGCGCGCATCGCCGGAGTACGACGAAGATGACGGCCCCGTCCGCTGCACCAGTGTTTTGTTGTTTAGCTTCATTGCCAAATAAGCTGCAGCTGACGAAATGAAGACGGAGCATCGGCCAAAAATAGCCAGACGGGCACTTCCGGGGAGAACATCGAGATAGGCGCCGGCTCGCCTGCGTTTATGCAGCGGGATGATAGCAACTCACTGAAAGAAGTGGCCCAGAAGGCCGAACAGATGGGTTTGTGCTCCGGTGCATTCGGAGAGGCTTGTGATAGCTCTGTTCTCTCGGTCCAGTGGCCGGTATAAATCAGCCCCCAGACACATCCTGCAAAGCCGCCTCTTTTGTCTGTCGTCGGGGCGATCTCCGGTATCGAAAATCGAAATGCATTTGAGTGGTTCGTTCTCTTTTCCAGCTCTATGAAACGGCACCACACTGGGGGAAACAGACTTCTGGTCGAGGTCGAGGCAACAACAGTTTATGTGTCTACTCTCGCCCAGCCTCGCGCCCGGTTTAAACATTACTTACAGGGCTAAGCCCACACGCAACCACAGCTGCAAAGTGAAGTACATCTCAGGCTCATATCCATACTAAAGCAAGATCTTGAAGCCGTTGGTAGGGAAAACATGCGCTCGCAGTATTTTCGCATTTTGGCACCTCGTAGACTTCACGGATGAAGCGATGTAGCTCGTTGACTTGCATCACAGACCAATGTCACTAATGAAAGAGTGTAAGATGCTGCGTACAATACAAACCGACTGCGAGTAACGACGACTATGTCGTCCCTAGCGGTGGGCCCCACCCGTTTTTTTTCCGCTGGCGCAGGAAAAGAGCCCCGCCCACCGCTTTTCTACAGAATTCGGATGACGGCGGCCATTTGCGCTCTTCGCTTTCTGGCCTCCTCTTACCTCTCTACGACCTCTGCGACCACTACCTCCTCGCGAGCTGCACTGCTCCTCCCGTAGCTCACGCCTCTGCCTCCGATCCGTGTTTTCTCCGTTTTCCTTTGTTTCGATCGCTCGATCTCTGCCCACCATGGCCCGTGGCAACCAGCGCGACAAGGCCCGAGAGAAGAATCTCA
The DNA here is from genome assembly GCA_001513895.1 of Graphilbum fragrans. Classification (NCBI taxonomy): domain Eukaryota; kingdom Fungi; phylum Ascomycota; class Sordariomycetes; order Ophiostomatales; family Ophiostomataceae; genus Graphilbum; species Graphilbum fragrans. Next base: position 11,743 of record LLKO01000058.1, on the reverse strand, counting down.
AGGCGCAAGCATCTCAGGTACGCCCCCCCGTTTTGTCTTTTGTTCGGCCGCTGCGATTCCTTTTGCTCATACGCTCTTCTATAGAAGAAATCCAACACCAAGAGCGGCAGCGAGATGCAGCGGGAACGTGACGCCCTCGCGATCAAGATGCGGGAGAAGCAGGCCGCTGGTGAGTTTGGCCCTGTTCTTGTCCTCTTTTTGCGGCGACTCATTCTGCGATGCTGACGACTTGTTTGTTTAGCCGATGCGAAAAGGGCGGCCGAGGCTGCTGGGCAGAAGAAGTAGATCCCTAGGCGGTTGCGCCTCCTCGCAATGGCGGCCAGAGGAGTGACGACGACGTCGGTCAGCAACCCATGCCGATCACAGCACTACTACATGCGGACAAGCTGAACAACACAGAGGGCGCTGGTCTGTCGGCTCTGGGACGGGGTGTTTCATATTTTTGGTTGCTCGGGAGCGTTGCGAATTTAGGGGTACCTTCCCCCAGACTGCCTTTGTTGCCGGCCAGGTTTATGAACAGCAAAGCGATGTATGGGAAGCGGAGCAGTACGGAGTACAACATATAGAGCATGCTGCATTATCAGATATTTTTAACGAGGCCCTTCCGTTGCACGCGCGGCACACACTGCATCACACCCACGGCTGTAATCAAAAGGAGGCAGAAATTTTATGCGTTTTTTTTATTTTAAAAAAAGACGTCCTAATTATGTCCATCCAGGAAACAAAAAAAATACGAACCAGTCATATATGTACCTTCCATCCAGATGATCGGGGGGGTAGTCGTAGAGGGGAGACGTAGAAGGTTATGGGGGAGAAGGAAGAAGTAAGAAGGACCAGGGGAGGACCCTGATCAAAGCTGGGGGATGACCACGGAGAGGCATAAAAAGAGAAACAAAAAAGAAAGAAGAATAATAACGGAAGTTCCCAAGATTTTTCTTTCCCAGATCACATTCCACCACAGAAAGACACGCGCGCGAGGGGATTGCGAGCGACTCTCCCAAGAAACAAAGACAAAAAGAAAACGTCATCCCCATACCAGACCGTGCTCTGAAACCCTAGGCCTAGATGGCCACCATGCTTGCTGGCAGAGCACCAGCCGCGCCGCCAAAGGCGCCGAGGCCTTGTGCCTGGACAGCAGGGAACGAGCCGACACCGCAGATGACCGCGCACGAGCAGGAGCCGTCGGTGTTGAGGGAGCCAGTGCCGGTGACGACGCCGGCAGCGCTGCCACTGCTGCCAGTGCTGCCCGTGCTGTCAGCCACAGCGGCGGCCGAGGTAGCCGTGCCAGCGGTCTCTAGCGTGGCGGACAGAGCAGTTTCCGTGCTGCCAGCGACGGCGGCCGTGGTGGTTGTGCCGCTGGCCGCGCCGCCAGCAGCTGAGCCGCCAGCAGCCGCGCCGCCGTTGCCAGTGATGGCGCTGCCGGTGCCGGTGCCGTTCTGGGAAATGGCCAGCTGCTGGAACATAGCCTGGGTCTTGGCAGCAGTAGGGTTGATGGAGAAGGTCATGCCCTTGCCGCAGTGGCCCTTTTGACGGCAGTAGAACCCTGGATGGTTAGAATCAATGCGAGAGAGAGACAGGCAGAAAGAGAGAGACATACAAAGAGGCGTCGAGACCATCACCTGCATGGCGACCTGGGGCGGGGGGTTGATGCTGTTGTTGGCGTTGGCCTGGAAGCCCGAGTCCATACCGCCAGCCAGAGCCTCGCAAGGGGTGTCAAAGGCAGACTGGGTGGCGGTGTGGTTCTGGCTCAGGAAGGTGAAGATGACCATGTCGCCAATGCTGGCCTGGATCGAGCTCGGCTCGTACTGCAGACCCTTGGGGCCGCCGACAGTCACGGTGTGCGTCGTCAGAGCGGCACCGGCCGCCACGGTAGCGCCGGTCGCCGTGGTGCCGGTGGCAGCCACAGCAGCCGTGGTCTGGACGGCCGCACCAGCGGTGACGGTCTGGGTGACGGTCTGGACCTGGTTGATGGTGGTGGTGGAGACACCGCCGCCGCCGTTGACCCAGATGACGACAACCTCGGCGAGCGAGCCCAGGACCAGACCGGTCTCGGACAGCAGAGCGGCGTCGATGCTGTTGAGCGAGCCGAGGCTGACTTCGCGCGACGGGAGGGCTTCCTTGTGGCCGGCGCGGTTGTTGGGATCGCGGCGCACGGGGTAGACGTTGTGGACGGCCTTTGCGAGCGCCACCGGGGCGAGGCTCAAGCTGATGGCAGCAGAGAACTTCATTTTGTTGTTGGGAGGTGGGTTGTGTGGGTGTGGTTGAATGTGTTGTTTTGGCTTTTTATTTTGGCTCACTTTCCTCCTCTAGGGACCGTGATAATGAATGAATCTAAATGGAAAAATGGTACACGATTTTAATGTTGCTGAATGTGGCGAGGGCCTGCTCGAAGGACGAGAGAAGTGAAGGTAGAAAAGAAAGAAAAAAAAGAACGAACGTCTTCCGTTTGAAAGATTAGAGACGATATACAGGTATGAAGACAGAAAGGGAAGAAAGAAGAAGAAAAAAAGGAAGAAGAGAGGAGAGAAACAAAAATAGGGACGAGGAGAGAGGGAACGAAGGGTAATAAAAGACTTGGCTTTCGGAGCAGGCAGGTCTCTCGGACAGGAGAACAGAGGATCTTCATGGCCGGGGGGTTCCTGGGCCATCTTGGCTAGAGGTCCCTTGAGTCTCCTGCTCCGTTGTCTACGCCACTGCCTAGAGAGGGGAGGGGGGAGTGGGCTATGAAGGAGGACCGGGG
>LLKO01000057.1:3962-47089 GCA_001513895.1 Graphilbum fragrans | reverse complement strand
TTTTCGTCCTCAAGGAGATAGCTAATGGTGTTCACCCCATCCGCACTGGAGTTGGCGGAGATACGGCCATCGTGCGAGCTTCTCGCTATGGCCACCTTGAAGTGGTCCGCCGTTTGTTAGATGCTGGTGCAAATCCAAACCAGCACGGATGGTTTGGATATTCGGCGTTGGTGCGTGCAGCCTACAACAACTTTTTGGCTGTCGTTGACCTACTTCTGCTGCACGGTGCTGATCCAGAACTACCCGAAATCGGCGGCGACCGTGCTATGGTGCGGGCAGTGCGACAGGGCCACGAAAAGGTAGTTGCAAGGCTTATCGAGGCCGGTGCTCTACCCTTGAACGATCCGCAAGAAAGGGAAGACGGACCATCGAAAGCGCTTATGAAGGCTGCTGTGTACAACGAGGAGCAAATTCTTCGGCGGCTGTTGGATGGAGGCGCCGACCCCAATATAGTCGAGGCTGACGGACACACGCCTTTATCGAGGGCCTGCGAGAACGGCCATGCCAATATTGTGCAAGCTCTCCTGAAGAGCGGCGCCAGAAGCTTTGCTGTTACGGCAAAAGCTACCAGTCCATTGGAAAAGGCTACCGAAGCAGGCCACCTGGCAATTACCAAACTGCTTATCTCGTCTCCCTTCCAGATCCCGTCCAGCGAAAAAAGGAGAGCCGTGATAAAGGCGTCTGAAAACGGCCATACAGACATCGCTGCTTTTTTGATGGAGAACGGAGCCAGTCTCGGCGAAACACGATCTTCCAAAGCCCCAGTTGGGCGGGTGCATTTTAGTATTCTCAACTTCTGGGTCCAGCCGTTTATGACTGAGTCCAGGCCAGCAGATACTGAAAACCAGAATCCTGTTCCTATGAAAGTCGATGTCGTGTATGGGCCGTACCCACCAGCATTGCGATACCAAGGCTCATTTACTGCACGATTTGCTGGGCCATTCAACCTATCCATCTCCAGCAATCCTACCTCGTCCAGGACGCGGCTGTTGTGGTCCTGGATGCTGATTCAGTTTCATGCTGCTTATAAATCAACAGCTGGGGCTGCATTTTGGTTTGGTGCTTTGTTTGCTTTGATTTTAGGTATCAGTTTGATTGGCCTCCAGTCAATTTATCACAAAGGACTTGCTAAACCTTGAAAAGCAACTCACCGGTAAAATTCCGTTCCAAAGGCTGCACTCTTTCCTCATTGCGCTTCGCTTTTTGTGGGTTTTCTATTTTGTGTCTCCTTTCGCGGCTCCGATATTTCATTATGTCTGTTAGCAAAAGTTCCGGGTTGATGGGTAAGTCCAAAACATGACGACGTACTTTTTCAGTTGGTGTGGGTGAAAACATTAGGATTAAAAGACTACTAGCAAACAAACAAGCCAAAAAGTCTCAAAAAACGAACTTACTACAGAGAAGGCATTAGGGTCTTTTATTTTATTTCCAATCGCGGGTACGTTTGATTACTAGGTGGACAAGAGGCATGGCAGCCTGCGGTTTCTATTTTGTACCCCTGATGTATAAAGACCAATGCTAGACCGCTGTACGGAGTACTAGTTTTAGGGTGGTACTGAAGACTGGGCGTAAAATGATAGAGACTAGGTATTGGGTTATCAGGGCTGGCTTAGGGCTGATTGCAAGACTGAATCTTAAAAGATTAAAGGAAAGGAAGAGACGGAAGTCTCGCACTAATCTCGATGTAAAGCAAGAGCACAGTAATTGTACAGAGTCGCACTCATGATGTCCTTACGTGACTGCATCGCCACAACTACTTATTTGAAAGTCTACTCAACTCGACATAAGTTACATCAAATATTCAGCTTGAGTAGATTACAATTCCTTCATTCTACGATGCACATCATCCTAGAACCAGCTTTTTTTACATATGGAAATTGTAGGTGCAGCACATAATATCGGTTCAATCGTGTAGAGCTAGATGAGTAAAAACGCCCCGCACCATGGCGTAACTTTCTTTAGTATATACTTCGTACATAGGTTGGGTAGTGTACTGCATCACATGATTTTCAATAGTTCCTGCTTAAGTGAAGTTTGCGTGCCAAGCGTCTAGTTGGCATAGCACACTCTACTAAAACAAAGGAAACGGGGAACTTCAGACCTCGCTCGGTGTGCCAGCGTAGTATTTATTTACATTTCCAAGAACTTGGACATCTGCCATCGAGCGCTTGGGCACTACTGCTGAAACATCGGCGTAGTTATGTGTACGATAGCCGGTCGATGGCTATTTTCTGGTGGCGATTTCTAGCTATTGCTCTACTAGTTTGGAGGTTACTTCCTTAGCCTGAAGCACCATTTGTTTGGTTATCGAACAACGCGGAAACAGCTATACAAAATGCGAGCGAGACATAAAGTCTTTGGCCCTTTTCGCACCGGTTGTGTAGTGTCCGACATATCGTGTACTGCACAATGCACCCTTTACTTTACCCCAGTCAAATGCTTGTAAGGATCCGGCCCTAACTGCATGATACATATACTGGTGCCAAATTAGGGTGTGAAATTATTATATATCTCGAAGTGTTTTGACTATGTGGGGCAGAAGAAATGGGCAAGCTGAACGAGCTGAAAGAAGACTCGTGGGGCGATCTCCATAGTGTTGCTTTTGTTGCGTTAACGACCATCATATGTAGACTGGGCACTGGATTCGGAGAAAACTCTAAAATGTTCCGGTTGGCGGCAACAAGGCCACATAAGACCGTAGAGGTCCATGCAGGACAATATACAATACACGGCTCCCGCATTCCAGTGAACTCCTGCCGCAAAACCTATTGCTGATGAAGTAGGTCGCAATCACACGAATCCTACTATGCGCATACTTGGTCTTGTTTGCGTGCCAGTTCTACTAGCGAGTAGGGTTATTGGCGACCTATTATCAGTTCCCGCCCTCGGTGTGCTGCCGGACTGTGCTGTATGTCAAAGCCATCTCCTTTTTCTTGGCCCCATTTTTCAACACTGACAGATACCGTTCAGAGAACCTGCCTCAACTCAACCGAAGTCGTCTCTACGTGCCCGGACAATAGCCTGCTCTGCCTCTGCACCAACATTACATTTCAAAATGCATTCACAGCCTGTGTATCTCCTACGTGCAGTGTGAAGCAGTCGCTGACCACAAAAAATGCGACACTAACGGCTTGCGGAGCGACAGCCCAGAACCGGCAGAAGGCATACCAAAACTCGCTGACACCCATATTGGTGCTCGCAGGTGTATTTTTTGTCGTGCGCTTTCTCCATCGCCTTGTCATACTACGTTCTTCGTTGGCGAGCGACGATTATTCGCTCATATCAACTGCGGTCGTCGCTCTCACAACAACTTTTATCAATAAGTATGGCGTGACCGCCAACGGGCTCGGCCGTGATGTGTGGACAGTTCCATTTGAAGATCTGTACCGCTTCGGCATGTACTTTTATGTGTCGGCCATATTATACTACGTAGACTTGGCATTGGCTAAAGTTACCATGCTTATGTTTTTCTTACGCATATTCCCATCACACACAGTGCGCATGCTTTTGATCGGCACAAGTATCTTCTGTATGGCTTGGGGGCTGCTATGCGCCCTGCTTACCGTGTTTCAATGCCGACCTATCTCATACTATTGGACGTCGTGGACGGGGAGCACAACGGCACCTGTCTCAGTGGCAACGCCATTGCTTGGGCAAATGCAACTGTGAACATTGCCCTGGATCTGTGGATGTTGGTGTTTCCACTGGTTAAGTTGCACCGTCTACAACTCCACTGGAAAAAAAAGATTGGAGTTGGCATTATGTTTTGCGTGGGCACATTGTATGTTCCCTTATCCTACAGTCAATCTCTGCTCGTCCACTAACTTGAGCAGTGTCACGATTGTCAGCATTCTTCGCCTACAGGCCGTTATCGTTTTTGGCAAATCTACAAATACCACCCTTGATAACCTGTCTATTGACAAATGGTCAACCGTCGAGATTTGTGCCGCTATCATTTGCATTTGCTTGCCGGCAGCGCGTCTGTTCCTAGTCCATTTCTTTCCGCGCTTTTTTGGCTCGGTTACATCCAACAACAATAGTCACCCACTTCAACATTCGGCTTATTCCCAGGCCCAAAATAGGTTCAATTTGCATACGGGAACTCTGCGGCTTGGTTCTCTGTCCGACCATGTAGCCGATTCCCAAGATCTCTCTCACGATCCCATCAACGAGGCTGTTATCCGCCCCAATACCAAAGCAACTGTGTCGATTAGCACATCGCGCGGCTCCAATGACAAAAGCCAGCGCATTAAAGACGCTAACAACATCCCCTTATCACACCTGGGCTCACGGCGTATTTTCCGACATACGACATACACGGTGGAGAGTTCAAACGAGGCACATGACGAGGCACAACTGGTACCAAAATGTCCTCCAGCACGCCAGGCCGAGAGCCGAGCCGTTGATAGTGATGAGTCTTCTTCGCATTCCGAACTGCGGCCAGAATAAAATCGGGGCAATGTATTATATTAGGTAGCATGGCAGGGCAGGGTTTGTGATTTGTGTCCGAATGTCGGTGCATTTTTTTCATTTTATATGTGGAGATAAGACTCTTCTTAATCTGTAATATATATGTTTCTAACTTGATTAAATATTCAGATGTATACGGCTTATGCCGAAATATATCAACTGTTTTTATAACTATGAAATATTCAAGTATAAACAGTGAAAGGTTCCACCATTGTAGTCCTTTCTATTGACAGAACTGGCTGACTCGAGGCATAGTTTCGCCATGAATAAAGTTTGAGTCCATTCAGTTGTTGGCTACCCCGCTCCAATCGCCGTCGTGGGCGCCCCGCTTGGTGTAGATCAGGCTACAAACACCCCTACCGGTGGTCTAAACAGATACGGTAATTCTTGCCGCGGGTTTGGTGCCTTTTGGCGAATTCGTCGCTGGTCTTAGCGCTACTCTGTAGATAAGAATCGGCTAGAGTAGCCCATCAACGTGCCTACAATTTATTATGTTCTCTGGTCGTGCAAGCATGTGATGCTACTTTGAAATCAAGTGCTACCCCGTTAAGATAACCACACGGTGTATTCTAGGCGTTTGGGCCGATGAAGACGTTGGCATGGCCGCCGATAAGACGAGAGGATGGCACGGCGAACTACATGCGGGTGGACCCTCCCCGATCGCGGCACTGTTATAGACGTGTATTAATATGTCTTTTCGGAGAACCGTCCAGGGCGCAAACATTGGTCTTTCTAGCTGCCCATAAGAAACAAGCGTCTATTGATTCAAAACACCCAACTTCAACGTCACGATGTCCTTGGTCGAGATGCCCCACCCGCAGGTTGTGCCGAGTCTGGACCCCGGCTTTGTGGACCAGTCAGCAGCACCCAAAATGTCGCCCCTGTTCAGCCCAGCTAAGCATTTGGCCTACTCGCCGCCGCCACGTGTTTTATCGATGCAAGACCTGAAACTGGATAAGGCCTCGCCTATCTCGTCTTTTGCCGCCACAGAGCCATTCCACCTACTCACGCCTGAGGCTGTCCTAGCCCACCGGCGTGAACTTTTCAGTGATGCTGTGCTAGACAACTGTTACTACCCCACGAGGGCTGGCTCGGCTGCTATGCTCCGCGGAATGGGGCCCAAGTACGCGCCGTTTATCCACGCTTTCTGGAACTCGCCCGAGGTCCTACAGATTGTGAGCGATCTGGCCGGCATTGACCTCGTTCCGATCATGGATTATGAGGTGGCACATACAAATGTTCAGTTGGGTGCAGGAGGCGTGGCAGGCATGCGAGAAACGCCCGAGATGCCTCCGGCTGTCGTAGAGGAGGCTCATGGAAGTAAAGAAACCGAGACCTGTGCAGAATCCAAGAGCGAACTCGTCAAATGGCACAAGGACTCGTACGCTTTTGTGTGTGTTGTCATGCTGTCGGATGCACGGGATATGCATGGGGGTGAGACAGTTCTCCAAGCAGGTGACGGCACGACAATCAGTGTGCGTGCACCTCAGATGGTAGGTTTCTTGCCTTGCCTTGACTCGTGCTGGGACAGCGCTGATTATATAGGGTGGTGCTGTTCTCCTGCAAGGCCGCTATATCGAGCATGTTGCACTGCCTGCTATAAATATGACGGAACGCATCACGGTTGTAACCTCTTTCCGGCCACGAGACTCGACATTGGTGGACGAGAATACGTTACTCAATGTACGTACGGAGTCACAGCTCTCAGAACTGTACTACCAGTGGACCAAATACCGACTCAGTAGTTTAACGGAGAGGACGGCAGGTATGTTGATGGCACTGCAGAAGAGGTACGACGAAAACGTTCGCAAGGAAAAAAGTGGAGGACCTGGTATGTGCCGGCTAGACACAGTCGACTACACCGAAATGAAGCAATGGGTAGAGGAACAGGTACAGTACCTGCAGCAAACGTTGCACGAGATCCGCCCTTTGGACGAGAAAGATCCGTGGTAGATAGATGAAAGAAGAAAATAATATCGTCACATTGGAAATCAAGCACAAACGAGTATGGTATTGTAGTTATAAGCGAATACACGTCCAGATCTAAATTGTTACTCAAAACGTACCCCTTACAAAGCCTGTTATGGCTCGTTGTCGTATGTTGGCTTCTTTCGGATCCATAGGAGATGCAGCACTTCCGCCGAAAAGCTGGCCGGCGGGTGCCTGAAAGACGCTTCATAGGCATCGATGACTGGTCTATCCCAGACGAGGTCAGCGTCGGAAGGCTGGACAACGTGAGTGCGCTTCCACAACTTCCAAAACACATAAGCCACAATGTTGAAAAAGATCATGGCATAGTAGCTGAAAAAGGTACCAATATCCCATTGTCCAGGCAAAAAGGTGGCATAACCATAGCAGCCAAGAACAGCAATCTCGACGACCATGCCGATGTACGCGCAATAAGGCTGTCCCCAACCTGTGTAGGGCAAGGTGTGGCGATCAATACCCTGGGCAGCGCAGGCGCGGTAGAAGAAGATATAAGTGAAGCAGATGATGATGTAGTCAATCAGCTGCGAGGCTTCAGTGAGTGAGCTCAGCCAGGAGACGACCTGGGAGCTGCTATTGCTAATGGCTAGTAGAGAGAGAAGAGTGAAGCACATCGTGATGCCGAAACAGTAGTAGGGAATGCCGCTCTTCGAGCAGGTTTTGAGAAAGGCCGGCGCCTGGCCCTCGAGCGCGAGCCCGTAGAGAGAGCGCATACCGCAGTAGACGTAGGCATTGCCGGCAGAGAAAATGGATGTGACCATGAGTGCGTTGGTGAGGTCAGGCAAGACACGAATGCCCATGTTCTGCATGGCAATGACGTAGGGAGAAGCATTAGCAGTACCGCCGCTAGCATTTTCAACGAGAATAGGGCTGTTGTATGGTAAAATGATGCCCACACAAAGAGCACCGAGGATATAGAAGAAGCCGAATCGCCAGTACATTGTTTTGAAGGCCTGTTTCAAAAGAATGCGCGGCCGCTCCGTTTCACCAGCCACCATGGCAATGTACTCGGGGCCAACAACGGTAAAAGCAGCAGACCATAGTGCACCCAGGAAGCCCTCAAAGCGGCCCAGTGAGCCAGTGGTGATATACTCCGCGAAAGAGCCACTGTCCCGTCAGTAAGCACGTATTCAAAATGTGTTATGGCGGTGACGAAGCACTCACGGGTCTCGCCAGTATCGAAAACCGTAGGCGTCGTGATGCGGATTACCGCCCACCATGGTGACAAAGGTAAAGGAAAACAGCATCAAAAGTAACACAAATTTGCCGCTAGAGAGCCAGAATTCAGCCTCGCCGTAGTATTTGACGGCAAACACGTTGATGAGGCCGTACAACACAATACAAGCAACACAGACAGCCCATGCAGGAATGTTGTCACTCCAATATTCGAGCACGAGAATCAGAGCTGACACTTCGTAGGGGATCAGGCACGCCTCATACAAGAAAAAGTTCCAGCCTGCCATGAAACCAAAAGCCTCGTCCACCCATTTCCCAGCAAAACGGATGAACGAGCCAGACACAGGCATGAAGACAGCCATTTCAGCCATGCAGTTGTTCACAAGGCCCAATATTACCGAGTATGCTGTGAAGGCGATAAACAGACTTCCCGGACCACCAGCCATCAAGCCGCTGCTGATGCTGACAAACAACGCTGTGCCAATAGATCCGCCCACAGCAATCATGGACACCTGTCGCATGCCTAGATGCCTTTGCAGGCCATCGACGTTGCTAGCCACATAAGTATCGTCATATTCGTAGATTTCGGTCTTCTTGTCGGGAGGATCCACTATGCCTGCTGCTGGAGACATCCGCTTTTCGCCAGAGATGCTAGCTGCACCTTTGCTCTCGTAAGTCAACATCATGACGAGAGTAGTGTGCTAAATTGGTTTCTGAAACTAAACCAACATTCTGTGTGCTTTTTTCGTAAGCATGTGTATTGTCTCTTTTCTTTCTTCTCGTCCTCGATGCATCTGATTCGCATTCAAGCTCCCCGCTAGCGATGAGCCTTGCGCGGCGCCCTTCTTGTCGTATTTGTACATGGCTAATCCATAATCATGATAAGAGCTTGAGGATTTCTTTCTTATCGAAACAAGGCCAGATTTACACTAGTCTTCATTGGGATATATTATCCGCCAAGTGGTGATGCACAGATTATGACGTATACTTTGATAGCGGAGGGACCGATGCTAGATAATAAACTTGTGGTCGACCAAGCGTCAACGTAGTTCTCAACATAAGTACCGCTGTTGGAGACTATTGGAGACTTGCAGCGTTTCACGCTCACTGTGTTCTCAAGCCCTCCAATATCACGTGACTACAACTTATGATTCACGTATGGTGAAGACCTCGTGCATACTCCACAAGTTCAGCAATTTAGCTAGTCTACTAACGGCAAGCGACTATTCCAGTATTCAATAACAACTAATGTTATAGCCATTTACGTATCCTCGTAGAGCACGTTCAATGTACGAGTACCGGTTCCTTAAATGACAAGGGTTGGTACAGGTCCCCCGGAGAAGTCTAGGGTACCTGTAGCAGTACGCAAGGGTTGAAGTTGACCCCGCGTCTGCTATTCTTCAGGTGCTGCGGTCCTGGCGGCTTCAGATTTCTGAGTCCTTTTGTAACGTACTACTTACGAGTTAGGGTACAAGCATGTTCGTGATACGGTTTACATAGGGGTTGATCTTGTGCTGGTAACAAATCGTTGTTCTAGATGCTTGTCGTCGGCGGGAATCGCGGTGCTGTCGAGGTGAGAATTAGGCCGAACCCGGGAGGCTCATGTCAGATAGGACCACTTTTAGCGGAGATTAGTAGAGGCCGCATACAATCAGATGCAATGGCCGTGCGGCCCAGTCGACAAGTAAATGGGGGAGACGGGCTAGCCCGCATGAGTAGTGGACATATTGTTACCAGTGCTTGGCGTTCGACGATTTAGGAATTAAACTGCGCGGCAGTGCTGGCCCCTGTTTTATCTTAGAAACCCGGCCTATGAGTCGGACGAGACCCGACGAAACACGTGTCTATTAAGAATGCTCGCCCCGGAACTCTGTATTCGTATGCCATGGATAATAGTGTGCTAAAGCATCGCGACTCCTAATTGTGACACGTTCATATAGAGTGTGACTGCCCGGTGAACGCCGTCGGCGTGCGCTAGTTTTAAAGGCCGCAGCCAAATATTCGAGCGAGGCGCTTTCCTACGCCTTGGTCTTACATCCCGGTGCCAATGGCTATGCTACGAGTCTTGTACGTAGTGCTACATATGTGATTGCCCTAGTGGCCTTATGTTCAGGGACTATGAAGTCGTGGTGGCATAAACCAAATAGCCCCCGTATTTGGAGATGATATATATCCTAATTCTCTCTATGCTTAAATAGCGACCTCGCAATCGAAAATGTCCACTGCGTAATTTAGAAGGAGCAATGCTTTAGGTAGGCTAGCACATTAGCATCTTGGCATGTTACTGTACAAACTCTTAGTGAGATGGAACGAAACATACTTTTTAGAAAATGCAAAAGGAGTTTTGTGGTTGCGGCTCAATTGTGGGAATGGCATGTGCTATAAGCTCCTACATAAACAAGGACCGTGACGTTGGTATACTCCAATTGGCTTCATTTTGTGTGAAAACCTTGAACGCAAAATCTAGTTCAAATGTAACTTTGAACTAGAGGAGGAGAAAGTAACTCATTATGGTTGTTTTTGATGTGGATCTCAAGAAGGTGGCTAGCATGTCACTGATACAATCAGGAAACGGAAGGCGCTTCTTCCTCCGCATATATACTGGATGAACATATAAAGCAAGGCCGTAGTCTCTAGATTTATGAAATGTCTCTTTCTGAGGCAAGCTTCACATCAGCCCCAACACTCGTTTGAACTCACCTGATAGGCATTAGTGCCTTATCTGGAGCTGGTTCTTTCTAAGAACCGTTCACTCTTTAACTTGCATTCATTTACATACACTCTTTTCATTTTGCTTTGTTTTGTTTGTGTCTCTAGCCACTCGCTAATATGGGGGAGAGTGTCACTCTTTTCAAAATCATCACGGCTATCGTGTTTCTAATACGTCTAGCCGTGGCCCAGGATTATGACTTTCCTCCTCGGTGGGGGTCAAACCTTGCCCCAGATGTTACACAGTCAGGCCCCTTGGCGCTGTATACCAACTCCACCAACACCACTATTGTATCGCGCCACTTGGCTAATTCAAACTCCAAGCGCGCGGCTGGTAGTTTTTACCTTCGCCTTATGTCTCTTGGCGCGTCCGTTAGCCAAGGCTACGCATCCACTGATGGCAACGGATACCGCAAGTATCTTAGAGACCAGCTAAGATACGCAGGTTGGAATGTCAACATGGTGGGCTCCCAACCTACGGGAACCATGAAAGATAACGTGGGCGACTTTAATATTCCCAGTATAAATTATTTTAAAATTAAACATGGATAGCAAAATGAAGGTCATCCTGGATGGCGAATCGAGCAGGTTGCAGCTGCATTTGCGGCGGCAGCATCCCTTACCCCTAATCTCGTTGACATCAATGCAGGGATAAACGATTGCTTGCAAAGTTTTGACACGGGCAACGCGGGCTCTAGAATGAAAAGCTTGATCGATCAAATATACCAGTACCGGACACCACCATTATCCTTTCTACGCTTGTTCCGAGCGGATCTCAAGAGTCATGTGTGCTAGATGTCAATACACAATACCGGAATCTGGTTGACTCTTACTCGGACAAGCGGATTGCGCTCGCCGATATGCACGCCTTCCTATCATTGTCATATATTCGATCCGACGGTACACATCCGACAGACTATGGGTACAAGAAGATGGCCTCGGTTTGGTGGGATGCCATCTCTTGGATTGAAGATCGAATTCAGACCCCAGGATCTGAGGTTGACGATACGAATGATACCACTCCACCGACATGCAAGAAAGTTGCCGGAACTGCCCCCCCCCGTGTTCAAATCTAAAGGGGCAGTGGAACCGACGATGGAAACTACAAGCACAGTTCGATCGCCCATAATGTTATCCTCACAGAGCCTGCGTCAACTGATAATCACTACTACTTTGCCCAGCTAGTGAACGCCGGCGGGGCCTCTCGTGAGGCTGCCACAAAGGAATTCATTCGCGTGACTTTGAAGTCTGGAAGTGCCACAACCTATGCTTATAAGTTAAACCTGAATGGCGCTTTTCCTGGGGATTGAGTCCCATTTACCATCAACATGGCGTGCTCTGGGAGCGTTGGCAAGTTTCTTTGTTACGGCCTGGCCCGTATGAGACCATTGGCCAACATGCATTTTCAAAACAAAGCACCACTTCGCTGACCTCGTATGTCCCTCTTCTTGACCTCATGACGACTTTTACTTCATACCAATGCGGTGCCGTGAAATTATCAGCTAACCACTCCACACAACGCCTGAATAATGACGGACTTGGTAGGCTTAGTGTTCTTGATATAATTTTGCGGCACCGTCCCGAACTAATGCATGGGTAAATAGATGTTGTGTGGTGTATAAAGCCAACCGGAGAAGTATCAGCTACCGTCAATCAAGGTGGTTCACCGCCCACTTTCCACGCCGTTGGTCAGATCAAAGACTCGCCGGGAGACTATGTGGCCAAAGACGGTTTTGTTGCAGGTACGTCTCGGACCAGAGACAATAGACCACATCGACTTACTCACACTTTCAGATATTGACGGTGGTGGGCGTGCCGACTATTGTGTTATTGAGGAGTGGGGGGACATCAAATCCTGGCGAAATGGTGGCGCATACGATACAGTGGCATTTTGGCAAGGGTTTGCTGGACCTAGCGACGCAGGTGATGTTGTATTAACAGCTAAAGGCAAAGGCAACAAGTATGGTGTGCGGCTAGGTACGTGATAGCTCTACTGGTCCCATTTGCCACGTCCTGAGGGCTACTAACACAGTATTGTTCTCACAGCCGATCTCAACGGGGAGTAAGTCGTGTTCTAGCCGCAAACAAAGACGAGACATAGTTGGGATACTAACTATGGTTCTTAGTTTTCGAGCCGACTGGATGTGGATCGGCGATAAAGGGGACATCGTTACCTACATTAACCAGCGCTGGTGGCAGTCGGGTATCGTACCCAACTAGGTACATGCTGGTATTACGCATGGAGGAATCAGTGTTGCTGGGGCTGGTGTGAACATTACTTTTGGGCGTATCTTTGGCTCGGGACGTCTCGATTATGTCTGCAAGAAGCAGGTGGGAAGCAACTTCGGGTTTCATGTCTGGGAAAACAAAGGTTCTGGCGGTACACGGATGAAAGGTATTTGCCTGTGAGTCTCCATACACCACTGAGAAGCCTAATATTACACGGCAAGTAGCAGCTAACATTTTTCAGGCGATGGGGTCTACTACTGCGACATGACGGGCGACGGAAGCGACGACTATGTTTGGGTAGAGTATGATGGGTCAGCGGCAAGTTTCTTTGGCAACATCCATTCCCCCCCGTACTGGAATGTTGGCACGACGCAACTCTTCAACATTCAACGCTCGCGCCGATCCATCCATATTGCCGACTGGGATGGTGACGGCTGATGTGATATTTTGTCTCAGCGAAGGTCTGACGGTGCTCTTGAGATGTGGAAGAACATCTATAACGCGCTCAATGACGAGTTCGGTTTTACATACCAGGGTTTTGTGACTGGTGCGGCGTCATGCACACAAGGGTGGGGTGTCAATATATTTGACAAGGGCTAGCAACTTGCCGATATTGAGTAAGTGGCTGATGATTAAAACCGGCTTGCAATCTGTCTTGCATTTTCGAAGCTTTACTTTCAATATTTGTTGTTGCTATGACTAATACTTGTGACTTTGTCCAGCGGCGACGGCCGTGCCGACTTTCTGTGCATGGAGCCCGATGGTCGCGTTACTGGATGGCTTAACACGGCATCTGGTATGGTCAATCAAAACCAGATCAAATTCAGTGCGGGCTACGACCGCGCCAACCTCAAATGGGCCAGCGTTGAAGCGTCTGGCCAAGCCGATCTGCTCTGGATCAACAAATACACTGGTGCTGTTACCGTACTCACCAATGTAGGCCTTTTCTAGCATACGGGAGCTCTTTCACGTGGGCGAATCGTGGGTTGCTATATTCGGGTAACGACCGGGGAAACAACATCCACTTTGCCAATCTTGGCGGCCTCGGCCGCGCCGATATGATAGATGTCCTACACTACAGTAATCGCGTATGTGTGCTCTGATATTGTCACAGGCCTTGGTCTACGACTAGGATGCGTGACGCTGACATACTGATATCTAGGCCTGGGTCTGCTGGAATATCTGCCCGGGATCTACTGGGGGGGATGACGGACCCATCGTCTCGCCGGGTCTGTTGCCATACACCGGATCACACGGAAGCGATGAGGGTGGCAGTGGCAGCGGAGGTGGTGATAGCGGTGGTGGTGGTGGCAGCGGCGGTGGTAGTACTGGTTCTTGCAGTGCAGCAGACAACACCTATGATTCCGGCGTCACTATCAAAGCCGGCACTTATCGCTCAACAACATATCTAGCTAGGCACGGATATATACGACGCCCCACCTGACCAGAGCAATACCATTGTGAACCTAACGCCATACCTCTTCAAGTTTCGCAAGGACATCTCACATTCATACCAGATGGACGTGTTTGACTTCGATGATGTACCACCAGGGCATTCTCGCCAGTGTCACATGTACTATGGTTCGGGAGACACAGTCGACACCAAGGGGGAAGGTGCGAATACCATGTGCATGTACATACTCAACAACACAGAAAAGACGGCTCTAGTCGCTATTGGTTTTGTACGAGTAGAATATCGATAATGGGTCTCGTACATTCATCCTCGTACATACGATTGCATCTCTGTACTCCGTACTCCGTAACAGCCTGTGCAAACTCTTGTCGTGGGTTAGGGTACGTCTGGCAAAACTTTTGCAATTCTTGCTCGCACTCATGTTCCCGATACATACGTGTTTCGGACCGTTGTCGACCTCTCCGGCTGGGGTTTGGGGCTCCGCGAGTTCGAAGATCCTGCGCGGAGCGTACCAGTGACTTTTATCATCACAGGGAGCGAGGCCTATGGCTACCATACCAATTTCGATATTGGGCCTATGAACTGGATGCAGAACATTGCACCGGTGATCCGAGATCGGAAGTTGAAGCATCTCAATGCCTAGTTCCCACGACTCGGGTATGTCGAAAATTCGTGGATCCTTGGGTGGAGTTGAAGGCAACACCCAGACTCAAAGATTCGGAGTCTACAACCAGCTCTCAGTGGGTGCGCGGTATTTCGATCTCCGGATTGGATACGTGCTCGACGATGATTATTTTGCGGCGGCCCATTTTGCCAGCGAATATGATGATGATCATGTCCTAGGCGCCTTTGGTGCGAGGCTTTCCGAGATTATGGATGATCTCAACCAATTCACGAGGGTGAACCCAGGAGAGGTCATCGTGATCTATGCTCGATATTTTATTTCCTCTGCTCTCGCCATTAGGTATGACGAAAGAAATTGGGACTAGAAAACCATGGACAAGTTTTGGTCTGAGGTTACATCGATCAACAACCGCTGTCCAAACCTAGATAGCGACATTCAATTCCAGGACAGACCTATTGGGGATTTTATGGATATGAACAACGGACATGGTTGTATTCTGTTTATATCCGACGCCAACGGATACCAAAATACCGACCCACGCAATGGCTTATTCGAAATTGCCAGTCCATACAATCCCGGCAGAGGCGTGTATAGGATGGAAGACTACATGCCAAAAGTCGATCCATGGCCGGAGAAGTCGGAGCCCGAAGACATCGTCGATCGTGTTAATCTTGAAACGAATAATAACGCAGTTCGGGACAACGGGGATTCAGACAATTTCTTTGTGGCGCAATTTATTGCTACGCCAGATTTCTTTACTGCTGCTACTTACGCCGGCATCTCAGACTACTCCATCTTCTCGACAAATCCAACAGTTTACTGGGCCGGCTTTCCGGCGATGTCATCTTCAATATATCCATCCGTTATTCTTCAGGACTATATTGGCGTCAACAAATTCTTGGCTGACACCGATTCGCTATCCGACGCATATGGGGATCTCAAGCTCCTCTGCATGGGCATCAACTTGTACCTCGCTAGCGAGAATTGATGTGAGTACAATACCCAACCCACTAGTACACGGTCCGAGCGGTGTTCAGAAACGGGACCTCGAGGAAAGTAGCGGCGAATCCAGCGAGGCAAAGGTTTGGGATCAGTTCTCTGGCGTCATCTTTGCCAATGGAACAATCCTGGATACTTACCCGGAGGGCTTTAACTATTGGGACGCCCCGATTTTGCTCAACGGCACCATCTTCGCCAACGGTACTAAACTGGAGGAACCTTTGCTATTTAACAAAAACACGTGGACATTTACGCCAGTCAGCTGGGACTATATTTTAGGAAACGAGTGAGTATAGCTTTGGGTGTGCTTACTCGAATGTCAAAGGCTATCCCTGTCCTCATTTATCAAAATCTTTTACAGGAGGATTGGCGGAAAGCGGCTGGTTTGTACAAATATGACCGAAAGAATGTTGCGTCAATGATAAAATCGCAATACACAATTTTTTTCTTATCTCTGGTGTCGATAGCATCATTAATACCAACAGTTCGCACGGCATGCTCTGACGGGCAAATTATTCCAGTTGACGGCCGTGTTGTTGAGTTCCCGGTATTGCCAAGGTACTCATGTCCAACTAGCGTCACTTTGCCGCTGATGGTTTCGGCAATGAACAGCACACGTGGAGCAAATCCTCGAATCACCTGGACACACCTATCTGCAGACTATGGGGCTGCAAGCATTGGAATGATTTTGGAGATGCCCTGGCAGTTGGACAATTCCTCCAGAGTAGCAGTTGGCTGCTCAGTAGATGCGAGGTGGGCTCCTAGTTTAACCCAAGACTCAGCGGGGTTCGCGTTGACCAAGGACAAAGGGCTTGGAAAGTGAGAAATCAACAAAAACATAATATCCCTCTCTGAATTTCGTCCACCGGTTGATGATTCATGGCGACCAATTTATTTCAATGACAGCTGGCTTGAAGCCTTTACGCCTCCTATTACGACTTCGGCGGTACAAAGAGACGATCTAACAACACTTGAAAACATTTTCCTGCATTCCGGAATCATTCACAGTCAAAATAAAAATGCAAGCGAAGAACAAAATGCGTGGAATGGATGATTGCACTTGCGTTCACAGATGGCATCACACGTTATGGTGCACCGTGGCAGTTCAGCTCGAGTAGTGACATATACCCGATGAACTATAGAAAAAAGCCTGACTACCAAGATCAATTGTTACAGGCCGGTGGTGGAGATGCGTTGTTTACGCCAGTTTCTGCCCTAGTCTATAAGTGACGGTTTCAGGTGAATATCCGAGGCTATAGCTATATGCTAAGTGACTCTCTCCACCTTGGCTACTTCTCTACGGCAGTCCTGTTAGCACATATACTCCTGGCCATGCTTCACGTTATTTGGTGCCTCAAATATCCTCATAAAACGTCCGCTAAATGGGATTCTGTGGTTGAGATTTTAGCCCTAGCGCATCAATCGTGACACACAAATAACATACTACTTAACACGTCGGCCGGACTAGACTGTGTTAAATCAATTTCAATAATGGCAGTAATAAGAGACATAACTAAATTAGGGCAGTCGCAAAATCCGCAACATGGCAGCACTGATGATGGAGACACTGAGAACAATGGACCCGGAAAGATCACAAGGCGGTTAGAGTTACTAATTGACAATAGAAGTGAAGAACACGCGAAACATGGCGTTTTCAAAGGCGACCAATTTCAACCGAATGAGGAATACTAGTAGGTAAACAAAGTCTTCGTCCCCTGGCTCGTCTTAAGTTTCCATTGTCCGGCACACTAAAACTCACCAGGGCCTTTGCCGAAATAAGTGCCCTTTGGGACCTTCTTCCATGGCACACTGTTGCTGTCGTCCGTATTAGAGCCAACAGTGTTACCCCACCAGTCGAACGTGACGTTGTGATAGCTAAGGCAAAAGAAAATGATAATTGTAGAAATGGCCGTACCGGTATCCAGAGCAGCTTGCAGAAGATCTGAGGGGGTTAGTTGCAGTCAATAGTAATATACCTGAAGACCACTTACAATTGTATCGCTTCCACCAGGCAAAGGTGTTCCGACGGATCCAGAAATTAAAGATGAATCCGAAGATGAACCACAGGGAGTATTGTGCTTAAATGTTAGTATAGTGAGATACTACACAGAACTAAGGAGAGAGACATACTGGTGTTAGCAGGCGGAATGTTGCCGGCGGCGTTGAAAAATATAGGCACGTTGATGTACTTCAGCCAGCTATTGGGCCAGCGGCGGTAGGCATAGTAAACAAGCACAGTCACAACGGGCTGTGTTTTTTGGGGATTAGATGACTGTCAGAGGGTGTTATGAAAAACTCAGGGTCAACTCACGCCAATGATGAAAAAGTACATGATGCCGTTATAAACCTGACCAGCCTGGAACATGCGCTGTGGACCAATGGTACCCCAGATAATGGATGCATTATAGACAACCTTGGCACCGTTACATGTGAAGCGCTGGGTGTTCTTGGGTGAACAGAGGTTGGAGATGTGGCCGATCATCCACCGGAGGACTAACAGTCAGCAAGGTACGATAATCAGTGGTATGGAAAACATAAATTAGCTCTTACCTCCCGTCTGGGTAGCCGTGGCCAGAACAGATGAGTAGATCTGACCGAAGAACAGTACCCGTGGTGGAATCTTCATGTACTGGCCCAACTTGAGGTCCTGGGCAAAATCCATGCCGTGCTTAACGGAGTTGTAGCCGTACATTTTGACCATCATGTTCGCGATGGGCTTGCCTGGCCAGGCATAGCCGGCAATGAGCTCGGTGATAATGTTGAGAAAAATACGCTGGTTTGTTGTACCTTCAAGGATGCCCTCAGGCACGATAAGCAAAGAACCCATGCCGAAGCAAACGACCAACAAACCCCAGACTGGCAGGCCCGAGGGCCAATAACGCACGGGGAGGATACTCAGACCGAGAACAACAATGGTCAGTATCAAGTACCACCAGTCGGGGACCTCCTTATAGGAGCGCATGAGGCGCTTGTGGATATCCTCGCCACCGTGGCGGGCATCCTTCCATTTAGCCCAGATCTCTTTTCCATAATAAAGGTAGGTGTGAACGACAATAGCAGTGACGGCAGCAAAAGAAAGGGCATACGTGAGCGAATAGGCCATGGAAATGTACATAGGTGAGTATTCTTCGTATTTGCTGAGCACGAAGTTGAGGTTTTTATCAACAACACGCGTGACGTTATATTTAGACCCGGTATTGTCAAACGTGCTGGATGAGAGGAGAGGGAGACTGTACCATCAGCGGTTGGAGCTTTGTTTAGAAGTGAACTGGTAGACGTACTATGCACTATACCATATGTTGGTGTAGTATAGGATAGGTGAGAGGAAAAAGTAAAAGAAGACAACAACAGCAAACGCATTGCAAGTAATATAAAAAGGTGTCGTTAGGGGGAAGCCAGCGTAGTTGATCTGAGTCCAGTCGATGCTCAGGGGCAGATAGCCCAAGCCACTGTTCATCTGTATTGTTAACGCCAATGTTCACATTGGGAGACAAAGAGACTCACCCCAAATAATGTGTTAACCACCTGGTTATGCGGCACAATCCAAGTGATAAAGTCAAATGTGCCTAGTGATGTCCAGATGTAATCAGGAAACCAGAAGAGCACAAATGCGAAAATGGTGAAATACGAGAAAAAGCGATATCGCGACAAAGTCCAGCCGTTGGCTGATGCCTTATCTTGGGACTCGTGCAGAGCTCTAAATAATACTGTTGACGATAGTGTTGATGGCCAGATAAGAGCAGCTGGGTAGACAAGCCAGCGACGGGCCAGGCCAGCCAAGCCAAAGCCGATCATCTGCGTGGTCAAGAGATACAGAAACGAAAAGCCGGCGCCAAAATCCTGGCCCCAGTACTCGTCGCTTATAATAGCCACGAGCGACCCAGAAGCGTATGCGACGGTTGAACTGATATTGACGCACTATCAATGTAAGGATATGCTGAAAATGACAGAGAGATGGGTGACAACACACAATGACAATGAGCGCATGCTCTTTAATGGAGAAGCGGCCTGGGTTAATGTCAAACGACCACTTTCCCAGAGGTATACGCCAACGCGGCAGCCGCTCCCAGACACGACCGATAGGATAGACGAGAATTTGAGCCACGACATAGCCAACAGTGAGAGAGGGCTATTTCGTTAGTGGCCACATTCTGCTAGGTGTCAAATACACAAAGTCGTCTCACATATCGAAGAGCAAAGAACTGATTCATGCCCGAAAACAAAATGACAAAGACGGTAGTCAAAACCCAAGCGCGGAAGGCTGTTGCAAACGCATAGTTAGCTCTTTGCTAAATTGAACAAAATGATGCATCGTCAGGTCCGTCTTACTGTTACAGGGAATGCTAGGGTCATCGGTATTGGGTACACAAGCCGCCACATCGGGGACTTGATGGTCAGCATGTTTTTAGTGATACGCACGATCAGCCAACGGGTCAAGGAAAGGGCATCGAAGAGGGCCGTTACATGCATGAGGACCTACATGGAGACTGGTCGCCTTCAACATTTTGCTCGAACGCCTCCACAGGGGTCAACTCAATCCTCTCTGTTTTGCCGAACAATCTCTCGGAGTCCGTGTCTAGGCCATCGGCCTCGACGTCAATTATGCCTGCATCTTTTTCCTTCAAACCAAGCACTTCCCTGCTAGGTCCCAGTGGATCAGCGTTTGTGTCGTGGTGAATATCGACAGACATGACACAGATATCGTGGATCGGCAGGTTGATACAGTACTCAAATTATGTAGAAAGAACGAGAGATGACATGATAGTTTTTGAGTTTGCTCCTACAGGGGCAGATCTTTATCTAGTCCTACTTCTTTTAACGTATTTTATTTATCAAAGTTTTATTCAGGATCTGCAGCACTTACCCGTATGTATGTACCCTACCAAAGAGTATCGTATCGATGGTGTAGGAGCCAACTAGGACGTTTGCTAGGGTAGCTTCGGGTTCTTGCTCTATGTAGTTGGTTTTTCTTTTTCTACAATCACTTGGTGTATTCAGTTTACGTACGTCACACCAAGTACGCTAACCATGGACTGAAGCATTTTAGAGGGCATTCTGGTATACCAAGATAAAGAGGTTGGATTGGCGGTATTGGACCCGACTTTGGCTGTTGTCGTGATAAGGGCCTAAGGAAACGCCTTCGGTGCCCGCAGTAGACCCCACAAGCTATGGTTACAGTTGCCATTTGTAGCTTCCTTAGTGGGAGTACGCGGCCCGGAAATCCACGCCATACTAGCATGGGTGACCGGAAAAGAGACAAGATACGGAGCGCGCTCGCCACTGGCCAAATTACGCCCTGCGGGTCTGCGCTGAGGAAGCATGTCGCAACAGACGCCGGTGAATGATGCATTCTTTGGGATGTTTTGCTCACGCTGCCGCTTATGAAATTTGCGACTACCTAGATATTGTGGTGTGCGCCTTTGCCTTCACACCACCTTTCCAACCGTGCACCACAGGCTTGTTTGAAAGAAGCTTTACTTGGCACTTTGCTTGATCTACCTCAGCTCTTGGCTCTTCACATATTCTCCTTGCGAATTGGCAGGGTTTGTTTGACCGTAAAAATATGGTGTCGCTCTCAATTATCAGCCTGCTGTTTGCAGGCCTGGCCCAAGCTTCTCAGAAAGTGCTATTGGCTGATCCACTCCGGGGCAATGTTCCTTATGTATTGCCAAGCGACCGCACGTTCCTTCTCAACGTTCCTCAGGGCTATGTGCATGGCAAACCACTCCCGTTAGTCCTATCGTTCCATGGGGGTGAGTAATCTTGTGTCTTGTGCGTTACTTGTCCAAGATCATTACTGACCGCGACCCAGCCGGTGGTTTCAGTGAGAAGCAGCAGCGCATCACCGAGCTGTCCGACCCATCACTACGCATCTGGGGCACACCGTTCCTGACTGTATATGCCCAGGGTGTTAACAATACGGAATGGAACATGACGCACATTTGGAAGGGCGCACCATATGAGAACAAGACAGTTGACGATGTAAGAGCTCCCCTGGTGATGAAATGCGACCACAATCTGACAACCAGATCGCCTACTTTTTTGATATTATCGGCACAGTCTCCGCTACATATACAGTTGACAGAACTCGTATCTACGTATGTGGTAAGTCTAACGGCGGTGGCTTCACGGCCTTGCTATCGTGCCGCCCAGACACAGCAGCCGTCATTGCCGCTTTTGCACCCGTGTCTCCGGCCTTATACCAAGGCACCTACGCATTCCACAACTGCACGCCCGCCCGTCCAGTTCCTACTTTTCATGCCCACGGCGTCGAAGATACGGTTACACCTTTTTATGGCCGAACTCCCGAAGGGGGGAGCTTCGGTCCCGAGCCCGATGTCAGGTTATGGCGCCGTCAGGCCGCTGAGCGAAACGGCTGCCGTGGCCGTTACAATGGGGAATGGGCCCAACCAACAGTGACGGAAGTGCACCCGGGTGCCTGGGAAGAAGTCTGGGACTGTCCCACGGGTGCTGAGGTGCGTGCCTTAAGTATCGAGGGACTGGGCCATGCTTGGCCATCGACGCTCGGACTGGACTTGGCCGGCAGCCCTAACCAGACTGCTAATTTCAACTTTACTAGCCAGCATCTAGTGCAGTTCTTTTCACGGCACAAGTTGCAGCATTGAAACATGACATAAGGAAATGGCTATGAAGTAAATCAAGGCATATCATCTCTTGTCAATTGGCAACTCCACTGCCCTGCAATGTAAAATGTAGAACGCGTGAAGACATAAATAAGCAACTTGATATTACATTTGATGATAAATAAATGAAATCAACAGCAGGATATACACGCCACTAAAAAATGCTGGCTAAATCCTACAGTGTACTGCTCTGCCTACCTGTGTAACTCGAACATATATTGTAAGTTGTCATGATCTAAAAGACGGCGTCAGTAGTATGAGGAAAGTAATGATTAACAAATAACATACAATATGTCAATGTTCCGTAGCTAAGAAGACTCGTTCAACGAACAGCAGCCCAACTACCACATATTATCTAATAGCAGAAATGAATTAACAAAACTTCACATTCTAAACAAAGAAGGAAAAACGTGGGCCCAATGCTAAAGCAGTATTTGACAAGTACTTTGTGGCCACGTTTTCGTTTTAAAACAAGGGTTGCGAGAAGGCATCGCTATTACAATTGTTCTCTGTCGAAAGAAATACTATACTGCCGGCCATACTACCGCCACAAGTGTATTACAGTGAGAGGCAGTGTTACGGCCAAAGTCCAGCTGCCAATAGCCGTGGTGTAGACGCAACCCATCTCTGCGAAGAGCACACTGTGGGAGAACAATAAACTCCCCCGCAACTTTTAACAGCTACAACAACAAGTCCGCCCTCAACTTGGCGCAACTTGAAAGGCCGAAAGTACCTGGGAGCAGTTGCTAAATCGATTGAAGAATTCATATGCTAGTTCTGCCTTTATGCTCTTCCCGGCTCACTAGCAGCTAAGGAAAATGGTGCCAAATCGAAGCCATTTTCCCCGTGCTGCCCCGTGCTGTCATTATTTTGTCTTTTTTTTTCCTTACAACCTATTTACGTATCATAGAAATTCGATCCTAAAATTACAAATGCATGGCCGAGCGAATAGAAATTGCCTGTTTCGGCGCTCATGTTGGCGGCCTGCCTGTTTTGTGGCGAGGATGTCAAAGAAACCGACATGAGCACCACATCACTACTCGCCTAGTGCTAGCCACGCTGAAGTTATTGCTATTATATGAGGACTCCGTCGGGGAGAATCTTTCGCAGAGATGTTTTCGTCTAATGTATGCTAAAACAGAAGAACAGGATTAAGTAACAGGGTTCCGAAGCCGATGATGCAACACCAGAGTAATGTAATGTAGTAAAGGCCCCACTTTCCCCTCATAGTATTTGTCGCTGTTCGCTTTCCTATCCCGTCAAGCAAGGTTATCAGCGGGTAGGCTAGACACTAAGACTGTATTTACTCTGGTAGTATATTATTATGTATAATTAAACGGTGACACCAGCAATTGATGTACACTGCCAATTGCGATTTCATTACAACTAACACAAGCATCATGGCTATCGTGAAACTGGCACAAATCACGAGATTGAGCGAGACCGGCCACGGTTCAAGAAGTCTGTGATGTTAATACCCGTGATGATGGTGTAATCGTCTAGGACTTTATTTCAAATGAATCAGCTACACAGATCAAAGCCGAGCTAGGACCGTATTTTGATGCTTACACCGGGGACAAGTCTGGGTTTTTCCCCAGCACTACCTATCGTGCAACGGGCTTAGTTGCAAAGTCGCTTGCGTCGACCTCATGATAACTCCACTATTGATTGAAGTCGCGAACGACCTGCTATGCGATACCCTTCCACACTGGCTCAGCAGAACCAGGGTGTCTGTCAAGACATAGCTGACTATCTCCTCAACTGTCGGCTTCCGTGTTAATCCCAGCTCGGCTTGAGCTGTACGTATTGCTGCCAGGATAATATGTTTGAAAACAAAATATAAATAATGATTCTGGCAAGCCAGTGACTGGGATATTACTGCATTTAGATCGCTACTATTTATGGGACGCGTGATGGCAATCGTGAAAAAAAACGAAAGTGAACGGTGGAACCATCGTTGTCCCTGGGTTGCCCCTCTAGAATAATGAGTGCCAGCCGCGAGAAGAGGAGGCAGTGATAGCAGAACTCGAACTCGGTGACACACTATTGTTCAATAGTCATGTGTGTCACGCTAGCGGTGCCAATGCTACCGAGTGGCATTCCCTGTGCTTTACAATTCCAAAACAACCTACTTAAGTCCTCCTTGCACAGGATCGGCATCCGCGAGATAGTGGGCATGTTTTCAACGGGGCTCACTACCGGCGAGACAAGATATTGACGTTCCTCCCGAGGTTGCAAGAGATCCATTCATTTGGTTCAGAGGCTTCTAGGACACGGCGTTGCAAAATCTAATTGTACAAATACTAGGACTCGATGCGTGTTATATTTGGTATTGAGACCGCAAATATGAATTCACTTGGCTTACTTCATTTGATAAGACGCAATACTTTGCCAACATAGAAATGAGAGTTATATTATTAAGGTCAAGTCTTCGAATTAAAATTACATTCTCCTCTAAGGCACCGGTTGTCTAGATATCCTTTATATTCTATTTCACTCTAGAAACGAAATCATGGCGGAGCGGCTAGTGCTGAGTCTAGAAGAAACTTGACTGCCAGTTTCATTGTTAGGTGTTATTTACATTGCAAGCTTTCTGGCAGCTGTTATAGGTGCGGCGATTTCACGCCCATCATTCCTTTTCTGCACCGATAGCACTAAATATATGGAGAAGTTGGGGAGTGGCAGTGCATACCGGCTGATCAAAGGTAGATTTAAACCAAATAATGACACTCATATTAAAGTGTAGTTCAATAATGAGCATAGGTTGTTAAATATAGTACTAATAGCAGTAATCTACGCCTTAACCTGCTGAAAAACATCTCCTAAATCAAGGCAAGGGTCTCTGTTTTCCACCAACCCCAGAGCTGAATCAGGCTTTTTGTAACCAAGGACACTTTGCATCTCTGGGCTCATCTGGAGGACTTTGCTATGCGGGATAGCCAAAAACTGATTTTCCTCTTGACGCAGAATCCCACGAATAAAGAAAAGCCCGTAGACAATACGGGACGAGTTAGGAACGGAGTTGTGCCCACCTCCGTGGAATGCAGAGCCCATGAATATCAATGCCGAACCAGGTTTCATTTCTGGTTCTTTGGTTAGTAGAAGTCAAAGCAAACTGCGAAGCCGAAGCACTCACCGGCAAAACAAACTTCGTCGACCCGTGGCTGCCGGGTGTCATCCCATTTGTGGCTGCCCGGGACAAATATCGTGGCACCGTTTTCTCGGGTTGTTTCGCACCCAGCAATCAAGCATGCAAACTGGCTAGCTTTCCTTAGGTCGAATGGGGCACTATGGTCTATACCGTGGATAGCATCGTCGCGGTGTAAAGCCTGTCGTGGTGCACCTGTGCCAATGCGGAAGGACATGCTGATACTTAGAAGCGGACCAACTCGATACTGTTCTGTAGACCGTTCACGAGTAATCGAGAAGTTATGGGCCAGAATCTCTTCACGGAGTTCTGTAAGGAGTGGACCCTCGCAGACATTGGCAACTGTCTTGGACTTCCCAACTAGACCAGAGACTAATCTTGTTTGCGAGGGAATTTGGGGAAAGCCCGTGTGGGGTTGTTCATTTTCTTCATCCGTAGACTCTTTGATTTCTTTCTCAATGTTATCTATGTCATGCAAGCTGACAAGGCTATCCAAGATAACACCCCCATCTCTGTCCAATACCTCAAGAATCTTGGAAATAGGTGTATCAGCTTGCAGGACTGTAATGGCCACACTTGGTTTGTAAGATGGGTCAATCGGAGGAGGGTGCCAGCGAGTCATAGTTTGAGTCATTGTATGCTTCGTCTCAATGTTGTAGGGTGTCGTGAGGAAAATATTCAAGAACTGCGTGGTTGGATTGGAGTGAGTGCTATTTGCGACAATTGCAGGTTCTTAAAGAAAGAGTAATCAAAAGAGCGAACATTGTTCGACGATTTAGGAAGCCGAGTAGCGAGCGGTAGCAGAAAACTAGGGTCTTAGCAGCGAACCACTAAGTAGCAACTGCTATCTAGCCGGCAATTATCGCCGTTCTGGGATTAGCTTGGAACACGGTCTACCACACAACGCCCTACCCTGCGATACAAGCAGTATCCAATGCTAGTGTGTCTTGGAAACACAATACTCTAGGTTGAGGTCGCCACATTGTACGAAAGACATGTCACCATATTGGTGTGAAAACTATATCACACAAACGCACTGGTATACAAACTGCATGATCTATTAGGCTACGTAGGAACGATGACATAATTATGTCTTCTCAAGAATAGCTCCCACTCCAATCCCTCCGATGCTGACATTGCATTATTAGCAGTGTCCCGCATGTTCCAGAACTCCTGTAGAACGTCTTGAATCGTAACAAAGCTTTTCCATCCGCTGCTGCTTTGCTTAAACCACTCCCGAATCCTTTGGCGGTCCTCGTCTGCCGTGGCCTCGCACCCAGCAATCAATCCTGGCCAACAAGGAACATGTGTTATGATGTTGTTCTCGTTTTTAACTCTCTAGAAGGCAAAGAGTTCATCAATCGTCCGTTTGACAAATGGTTGGAGAACGTAGCGATTCAGTCTGCGGATTCGCCTATAGAAGAACATCAGGAGTGCTTGGTGAAGAGCCGAGATAAGAGGCTGCATCATATCTTCGGGAGGTAGATGCTGAGTGTTCAAGGAGTCACATTGCAATGGTCCAATTGATTCCCCAGTACTGCGATCCCCTTTAACACTCATCTGTTTGGGATCCCAGCGAAAGGCACAGATAGAATCTTCAAGGACGCGTGCACGGCTTTCGAAAGAAGAATCATCAGACTGATCCCAAGTACCATAACGCGTAGCACGACTCTCAGCTTCATGAGCAAGCATTATTACTTGCGCGATCATCTTCATGATACTAATAGGCACCCCGTATATAGTCTCAAACCAGGTGCCGTCGTTTGATATGAGCCTATCAAATAGCGCCTGACTGCCCTCACCATGAAGACCGCTGGCGATATGGTTCATGTCATGATCTGCAATAGCAGTCGATGAACCTAAAGTCTGAGCATAGTTCACCAAAGGTGCGTCGATGGCCGGATGCAAAACATCAGCCCGGATTTCGTTTGAATAGGTGACAGTGGTCTCTTCAAAAATCCGGTTATATAAAAAAATGTTGTGTAAAAGTCGGACTCTCTTGGAGGGGTTTGATTTCAGCCCACGAAGGCGAATAACTCTCTCGGCGTTAAGCAAGAGACGTCTTCCGTTGTCCATTTTTCCCGTGAGAACCTACAAGGTTAGATGAACACTTTGATCACACAAGATAGGAGAGGGAAGGGCTGGTGACAAGTTGCAAGAGGCGCAAGGAGTGCATACGCATATTGTGACCATGCAGAGGAGGGTCATGAGGATATGTTTGTACTTGGCTTTCGATGGGCCCGAATACTCATCTCTGAGCGACCATTGCAAATGACCCGTTGCGATTCTTTCAAATTCCGTTCCCAGATCCCACCAATATGATCGGCCAAAGTCGTTTGTGCCATTTATATAGTCCTCGTTTTGCGACCTTCTGCCAATACTCCAAGCAGAGGGAAAGGAGCTAATTGACAGAATACAATACAAGAGAGCTAGCTGAGCGTGTTTGACTGGTGCAGATACAAGCAATGCAGCAGTCGTCTCGAGTACCGACGGATGATGAACTATCTTCCATGGTGGCTTTTTTGTCGGCAACGGTGAAAGCAAAAATATAACGTTGGAGCCATAGTACTCAAGGAGAAAGAATGCATTCTGTGGTACCTTTTCCGAAATCTGCGAAGGTTCCATAAGAGGGAAGTGGAGCGAGGTGGGTGATGGCAATGCAAGTGAAGCAGCATGGTGTTGAAGCGGATTTTGAGTTGCATATGGGAAGCAGGGAGGAGTCTGGGAAGAAGCATCTAACTGTGCATCGATGTTTAGACTTTGTAGCAGAGTTTCGTCGATGTCCACGTCGATCATGGCGCAGGGCTGGTCCGGGCTAGTGACACTACATCGGCCTTTGCCACCCTGAAATGTGTTGAACGGAGTGGCTGCCAGGGCCGACGAAGTGCTCACGAAGTCTCCTATGAGACTGTCTCTTGGCTCAATGCACAAAACGGATGCATTGTGTGGACTATCGCTTCCAGGTGTGGGGTCAAGTACTGCGAAACAAATAGTCTCCGGAGATGGTGTTTCCAGCGGTCCGGTAGTTTTTGCCGAAAAAGCCCCGAAAGGCCCTGATGATATTCCCCCCGTGTCAGCATCTGTCGATGCGTGTAAAGACTGCAGAAGCTCGTCCACATCCACGTGCTCAGTCGCTTGTAGGAGTTCTTCTGTCATCCGTCTTCTTTGTACGTCTAAAAATCCACTGTGTTAACAGCTTATGTAGTGCCTTCGGAATAGGAAACGGAGTAGTAAATTACCTGTGTATATGGCCACCCGGCGGGCCTGTTTCGTATGCGAAATGAGAGAACTGCCATTTTTATGTTTGGAGCTGTCTTCTCCCCTGTCTAGGCAGCTCGTGGAGTGCACCGAACCCACCTCAGACTGGTTAATTGGCAGCCAGAGGAATTTGTCCGCCGTAGGTGTTGAGATACATTGAAGCCGTAGTCGACGACAAGGCTCACAGACGGGTATTGACTTATCGCACTTCACTCGTCGCTTCCGACACGGAAAGCAATTTCCCTTTCGGCGAGGCCGGTCCGGGGATTGGGGGCTTTTTGTAATCATATGCGTCGACGACATATTCTTATCAAACTGCACACGGAAGTTAGAACGAGAGATATTCATGAGAGCAGTCTTCCTGGGCATTAGATTAGTGGGGTTTTATGGTGCAAGCCCCCGCACAATAGATACTACATATCAGGTTTAGTACCGAGTACGAGTACCGATAACAAATGAGAAATGCTAGGTAACTGTACTTAAGTCCCCACTCCTCTATCTCCTCAAGGACGCCTTAGAAGAAAATCAGCTAGGGAAATGAGATATTATGAATGGGAGCAGCACGTGTAGATGTACGACAGGAGGCGTGGGGAATGGCTAACACTTCTCTCTCTACTCCATCTAATTCATCCCCAGATTCCACCTCGTTCTAACCGCTGTGTACTTACGCCCTTAGAGCCTACCAAGGCTGTACCGATATACTCTTTGCCGTTATGTTGCCGGACACTATGGGTACATCCTTGTATTTAAATCGCAATAAACAAAACAATTCCCGTTCTGGTCAACAAGTGTTGAAATTACAGCTTTCCTGTTGTGCTCTTTATCGTCACATAGGATACGACCGCGCTCCGGTCAACAAACGGCTCCCATACCTGTAGGCTATACGCAGTCTCGCCCCAGAGCTTTACTACTGCGTTTTACAGCGCCTCAGCCACGAGTCGGCCAGACACGTCTGAGCGGCTACGGCTGCGGCTGCGGCTGCGGCTGGCGCCATCGTTCTCGTTCAAGCTTCGCCAGCAGCGCTGTGCAAACCATTCGTGAGCACACGTCGAGTCGTCAGCCAACCACAGCATAGCTACCATGTACGTATACCCGGCCATCTAGAAAGCGTCAGAAATATCGTGATCCCAATGCTAAAATCTTTGTAACTATCCCGTTTTACATGTAAAATGTAGTTAGTTGAACGCTACGGGTACATTTGTACAGTTAGCTACGTAACCCTCTGTCATTTATGGGCTGGCCTAAGGTTCTGGCCGAGTTTAGCGTAGGCATTTTTGTCCCCTGGCTCCAACAATACATACTGGATTCATCAAGGAGTACTGCCCCGTAATATATAGCCATGACAACTCGATTCCTACCTCCACAACGCGCATAGGTATACTGTTCACAGGGGCCCATCGCCTTTGTCGATCCAAGCTGGGTGACCGTAACTTGGCGACCGGGTTCCGTTTTATCACAAGGGGTGAAATTGACATCTTCCAAAATGCGATTGCCGCAAGTATAAATATACAGGGCAAGCACTTTTTCGCACATCTATACAAGTAGTTTTTTCGTTAGTTATAACAAAAATAAAATAAACCGACAAGAAGAAGTTTAGTTACCTCAGTGTTGATTTACATAACGACGGGTGTTTTTAATATGATAATGAGTATGCTGACAAGGGTAGGCTTGACGTGCAATGATAATAGCATTAGAAAAATCAAAAGGAAAGAAAGATAGAAAGTATGGGTATAACTACACCCCTCCATAAGCGGGGTATTTCCAGCGTCGTCGGGTCTAAGTTTATCCAATATCTTACTGATTTAACATTTTTTCATTTCATTCACCTAATAAATGGTTACTAGACATACGCGAACAAACTCGATAAAAACTATAAATATTTCTGATGCCTGTCACCAACCTCGGTAACACCTCTTCGGTGAGCCGTGTGCTGCATGGTATCGTCGAAAAACGTCCACACAACTTCAAGACACCGAAGCTACAAAAAAGCGTCGAGACTTCATTTTCCGTCGAACGGCAAATCCTCCAGCACTTAGGTGACCATCCTAGGATTGTGCGGCGCGTACAGATTTTATTCTCGTACTGCTTTTATATGCATAACTGCTCATTTTCCAGCTACTTTGGCCCGAGACCCGATCACCCCCGCGCGCTGCTCCTTGGCGAGGCTTCTCATAACGACCTACAGACCTACTTAGACAACCATCCTAACCCGCCACCACCTGAACAGGCCTTGCGCTGGTGCCGCCAGGCTGCTGAAGCTGTGGCATATATCCACAGCCGGGGTGTAATTCACAGCGACTTACGACCGGCTAATATATTGGTAGGAAGGGACGATAATGAAGGCAGAAATCACCTAAACGAAGCCGGCGACGCCAACGACTTTGTTAGCCGCGGTAACACCGTCGCCTCTTTATCCCTTCGCCTTGCCGACTTTGGCGGCTCTGTTTGCAGTGCCCTTATGTCGATGGCGCTGGCCTTTCAAGCACACCGTTCTGGCACCCCGCCCTCGACCACATTACGTCCGTTGCCCTCGATCTGTTAGGCCTTGGTTCTTTAATGTATGTTATATTCATGGTGCATTGGCCTTACAAGGACACTCCAGGCCGGCCGGATACCGTAGAGGCACGCAAGGCGTATGAGGCGCGCGTGGACCCACTGCTTTAAGCAGAGCAGTACCCGGAGGATGTGGACCGTTTACCGGTGGGCGCGGTGATACGCCGATGTTGGACGCGAAAGTATGTGACGGCGGATGAGGTGGTACGAGACTTAGCAGCAGTATACGTGTAAAGTAGAACGATAATGGTAAAATGATTTAAATGGGATTACTAGGGTTTACATGCCTACTTTATCAGTTTTAACCAATTCTCCGTTTCAAACCCATAAGTTTGAAATAACAACGTATAAAAATATCACGTACACTACACCAAGACCAGACCCTACTAATTTATGCAAATACGTATCCTTCATTTATTTTCGCTGCCAATACTGTATGGCGAAATCCTAGGTTTCATTCACACCCTTGTACAGTGATTAGAGTGGCATGTCAAAGGTAGGATTTATTGGTAGGGTTCATTATTTTTATCTGCACAGAAAACGCGTCGCGCTACGACTCCAGTTCAAAGGTGACTGTTGCGTATGAACGCGCCGCCGTCAGTGTAAACTGCGCAGCGGCATAAGAAAGCAAACGCGTGGGCATAACAGTCGTGTCTTTATAAGGCGTCATGAATTGGAGGCGGTACCGCGGGTCTCAAGTCATGATGGCAGTAATGAAGAATATAATATATAAGCAGAAGGTTAATTGTATTGGAATCTAGTCTGCGGTCGAGCGATGCCATGCCAGGGCTTATATAGCCGTGGCGTGGGCTTGTGAAGGCTCGCGGAGACTGCGCCACGGTGTGGCGCACGTCTAAGTCTAGTCCAGTACGTACAGTAGAGCCAAGGCGGCGCGGGCTTAAAAACGCGCTATTCCTAATTACGTTATGAGCTAGTCTTAAAACGGCAAATAGCACATTTTATAATATGTAGACTGTGAAGCAATATCGCTAGCCTTTTTTATAAACCAACACAATGCAGCTATATTAAACATAATTGAGTAAGACATCTGTCTAAACAGAACACAGTACTATACATCTTTAAGAAATTTGTCTATACAAGACATCTCGACAAAGTGGGAGGATGGACGAGAAAGTTGTCAATAAGCCAGGACATGCTTGTATTCGTGACGCCGTCGGCTAGTTCGAGCCAATGCTGGTTCTTGACGCTCGTGTCATTGACCCACGCATTAGATCCATCGCTCGCGGTAATGTTGTTATATCCATACGAATTCGCATACTTTAGCATCGACTGCACCCCGAGCTTCTTGAACCCATCCATGCCAAGAATCCCGTACAGTGTCGTGATGGGATCCCACGTCGAGCGCTCGACAGACCCGCGAGTAACGTACCACTGGTAAGCAGAGACGGTCAAAGAATCGGTGGATGCTGCGTCTTCCATCAAGGGCCTCTGGCCAGAGTAGATGCCGGCGCCTAGCTCACCGCCGGAAAAAGTCACAGCTACACTCTTGGGCCAATGAGCGATAACATAAGCCGTGCTGTTGGGGTCGGTTCCGCCAAAGTTGTACTCCCAGCCCGAAGGGTATTGGCCGCCCATGATGATCAGCTCGCTGACCTTGGCCGCCAGCAGCTCTCGCCCACCAAGCGGGCTGATGTGGTCCGGCTTAGATTGGAGGACATCCGCGAGGTTGGTTAGGAAGCCAATGGAGATGAGATGGAGACTCTTGCTGCTCGCGGAAGCTAAGATCTTACGATAAAGCTCAACCGGCGTCGGGGCTAGTGATGCGTTGGTAAGAGCTCCCGGCCAGTTGTACGCAATTTTGCTGGCGTATTCGCCTCTTCTACACAAATGTGTTAGCCTGTTTCCTTGCTCGATTGGCTTTGTCAAGGAACGTACACATAGTCCCAATCATCAAAGAAGGTGTCATCCGTCAACGGGCGGATGGCAGCGACTGGTACATTGCCGTTGCCAAAGTAGTTGCAAATAGACTGTTTTTGACATTGGTCAGTATCGTGGATAGGCCACCTCACTTGGGGAGTCCAGAGAGGATAAAATGGATATCACGCACACTGGCAGCCGGCGCTCCATATCTGGAGTGCGTATTAATCGCGATCCCCTTGATTTCTGCAAGACCGCAGTTGTGCAGTACATTGGCAATGGTCAGCGCGCCGACATCGTCAACGTCGCCGAATAGATCGGTGTCGATAATGACAGGTTGGCCGGAACCAGCCACTGCAACAAGGATTGTGCTGATTTGCAGCAGCAGGGACGCGATGGGGATCCGGACTTGCATCATTGAGGCCTATGGTAGGTAGTTGTTAATGAAGGCAAGAACGGCTGACAATACAATTTGTTTTCGTTTTCTTTGCCGACGTGGCTCGTCAAATAACTACTGACGATAGGCTTCGGCTCATTATCTTTAGCTATCACCAATGACAGATTCGGTAATTACAGATTCGTCTTCTTCTGAGATTAGCGGCTTAATCGTCGGGTTAGGCAGCTGATCGTACGACAAATAATGCAACCTGATTGGCCGATAGCCGCGATAAGTTCGATGCACTTATCTGATAAATGCCTTCCAACTTTCCGAACCCTACGATTGTCCCACGATTGTCGAAAATCATAGGATAACTGATATATTGGGCAAACGATAGATTCGACCACGCCGAAAATCTGACTAAAAGCATGGTCTCGGGTTTCTCGTTCGACGCTCAGACATTCGGATGCATTATCGAGATCTAACTATCTTTTAGATTTGCATTCTCCCTAACGCAAGAAAAAAACCACTTTCTAGCTTTCGTCCGGCTTAAAACGGCCCGAGGGTATAAATCTTCCTGGTTTTTACCTGACTGCCTCCATCACCATCTCTGCACTTCAGGTTTAATTGAAGACCTCGGCCTCGTTAGGCTCACTCGATCGGCAGCCATGGCGCCTACCAAGTACTCGGACCGGGCCATTCCCGCCATCTCCCTTGCAGACTTCGACTCCCGTATGGACGAGATTACACAGCAGCTCTGTTCCGCGGCCGAAGGGGTTGGCTTTTTCTGCATTATCGACCACGGCATCCCACTTTCCTCCATCGACGACATGTTTGACTGGTCGTCCCGCTTCTTTTCGCTGCCCGACACTGTCAAAGCCACGGTCCCGTTCTCCGCAGAACACAATGCTGGCTGGGAGAAGAACGCCCAGATCCGACCATCCACAGGAGCCGCTGACCGAAAGGAATCGTACCAGATGCAGTTCGGTGCTAATATGGATGGAAAATGGCTTCCCGAAGCCACACTGCCGGACTTCCAAGCCTCCACGTTAAAGTTTATGCACCAAGTACAGGGAATCTCAGAGAAACTCATGGCTTGCTTTGCTCGCGGTTTGGGCTTTGACGATGACTACTTTATCCGTGCACACGACGTCCGCCGACCCGAATCCCAGACCGTATGCCGTCTGTTGCATTACTTTGAGGTGCCGCCTGAGAGCGCACGGGGAGGAGAGGTGTGGCATCGTGCAGGAGCTCACGCGGATTGGGACCTCTTGACGCTCCTCTTTCAGAAAGGAGGCCAGTCTGGACTCGAGATCTGCCCCGGCCGCGAGGTCAGCACAGCCTTTGGTCACGGCGACACCTGGACCAAGGTCGAGCCTTCGACTGCGGGTGCCATTATCTGCAATATTGGAGATTTGCTGATGAGCTGGTCCGACGATCGATTCAAATCGACATTCCACCGTGTAAAGGCACCATCAGAGCCAGGCGACTACTGCGGTGAGAGATACAGTATTGCTTTCTTCAACCAGCCCTGTCTCGACACGCAAATCCAGGGCCCGAAGAAGAAGTATCCGCTTGTGACGGGCGCCGAGTTTACGAAGAACGCAATGTCTCTGTATTATTCCAAGACGGCAAAGGACCAAATGAAAAATCTTGACAAGCTTTCGACACCAGCGATGTTACTAGCTTGACTGGCAGCTGAAATGGGCGTTTTGTACCTATCCGAGACTTGGGGGAGCTTGAAGCATGTTTAGAATTATCAATGTCAGCAGCAACAGTGAACTCCAGAACTGTTGCTTGTACAAACAACTTGCTCCTCTTATTAGACACTTGGGCATCCAATCATGCAATAAAGTCCATGTCGTGACATGCACCCCCTCTCTTAAATAGATTATTCGAAATAAAGATATTTCGCTTGATAGATCGGTCCCCGTGGCTGGGCCCTGTATTATCGGGCTGCTCTGGGCAGACCCAGCCGGCACCGCCATTATGAATGACACATGCAGACAAAGCAAGTGGTAGATTTTATCAATATGTTACTAATATGAATATCGTCAGTAGGCAGAAAATTCGGCGACTACCTAGGCTTGTACAACTATCTCGCACGAAGCCCGTGGAATCGAAAGAGCAAGAGCCGAGAAAATTAGTGGCTTCAAATTGTGCCTTAGATTTTATTGAAAGTATCGAAAACTGTGTTTACGAGATTATCTAGAGACCCTCGCGAGGGAGGGACGTCACGATTCCTCTGGGGACAGAGCCGAACAACAATTCGTCCATCTCACTCTTGTCATCAGGGAAGACAAGATTCAAAAAGACCCCAACGACGGCGGCGACGATGAATGGGGTTTCTACTACAAGGTTAAGACCCTGTTCGAAGCCCTGCAGATGGACATTTGATCCACTATAGGCAAGTATCTGGTTAAACCATGTCGGAGTGACGATGTCAATGAATCCGATACCGAGAGCAACAGTCAAAATAAAGCGATTTCGCCGGGTAAACTGGACCATTCCGAGGATACGGATACCAGCAACAACGATTGTGCCGTAGAGGAAAACCTGCATTCCACCGAGAACGGATGGAGGCATGGCCGAGAAAACAGCACCGAATTTGGCAAAAAATCCCATGAGAACCAGGAACATCGAGGCGGCCCATCCGGCACGACGCGACTGTGGGAGTATCATGATGAGCACGAGTCCATATATAAGGTGTAACAAAGGTGTCTTACCGCGCAGCCAGTCAGGACAATGACGCCGTTGTTGCCAGCTTGCGAAACCATGGGCCCGGCGGTACCAAGCGCACTTATCAAGCTGCCCAGACCATCGCAGAGAATCCCTCCCTGAATGCGACTGTTGAATTCGGTGCCGTCGACGTCGACACCCGAAATCTCTGCTGTTGCGAGAATATCGGGCATGCAACTCACGCCCTGGCAGATGAACATGATGAGCAACGGGAGAACGAGCGCTCCATCGACAGACAGTTTAAACGTGTGAACCCAGAGGAATGTCACTACAGGGGCATTGTCAATATTCTCTCGAGACCAATACCCGGTTGCGCCAGAGATGGCACATCCCACCGCGAGACCGACCAAGACAGATGCCGATTTGATGAGAGGGGCCCCGAATTGCTCCACGAGAACAATAGAGAAGAACACACTAAATCCAAGCCCGATTAGTTTGGGATCTGCCCAGGGAAGCGGCTTCGGAGCGGCTATGCTCGGACACAAGGCGTAGAAGCCCTCGCCGCCATTGCAGTTGGACGAGCCGGCCCAATTTTGCATGCCGTTACCGATGAGAAATACACCGACTAAGAGCAATAAAGAACCAGTGATAATTTTTGGAAAGAGCCTGTGGAGAAGCCGAGGAGGGACCAAAGACATTGCGATCTGGATAAAGACGGTACAAAGCATCGTGCCCAAAAAGGCTCCCCATGCATCCGGGCACGGAAGCTGTGTGCCGTCCGCGGCAACTGGACACGTGCCGTTGTTGTAGCGCATGCTGGTATATGAAAACGCAATGGGAATGATGTCGAATGTCGGGCCCACCACGGACAAGAGACCGGTGCCAACGTAGAAGGGGCTGCCTTTGATATGGAGCCGCGTGACTTGGATGGCCGTGGCAATGCCGGTGGTGATGAAGGCCGCTGACACGAGATAGGAGGACTGTTCCGAAGAGAGATTGAAGGCGCCCGAGGCCACCGCCAGCGGGGGCGACACGATGGATCCAATCATGATGAGCGCATGCTGCAGGCCGAGAATGACGGTCAAGAGAATGGGGACCTCGTCATTCCGGCCGTAGAAGGGCATGGATTTCCCCTTGTACTTTCTATTGAACGGGGGAATGTTGGGCGTGATGAGGTACCAATAGTCGTAGTCCCCCAGCCAAGCGTCTCGCGATGTGAGATATGTAGAGGCTTGGGCGGCCTTCTGTCGAAGTGTGAGTTTGTCGGTTGTGCCCAGAGCAGCCGGCTCGTAAATCGACGTGTCTGGGCTTTGGTTGGGCATTTTTTTCTCCTCCGCCGGCGACATGCTGGTCGGTTCCATGGTGCCTAGGACTTGGAAGGGCTGTGGGATGGGCCTCGAAAGTACTGATGGCCCCAAAGGTGCAAGGTGTCGGAAGCTATGAGGATCCCGATTTATATGTTTTTAGGGTACAGAGCGAGCTCTCTGTCGAAGCTCAAGGGAAATGCGTATCATTGCGCAGTACCTCTGGCCGATAAGCAGATAACTCTTATCTTATTGTTATCTTAGACCCTCGTTTAGGCCCCTCCTAGCTGGTACAGTGGACCTAGCCTTATCGGGTGAGGGTATCGCTACCCGCCTTATCAATATCGTACAAGGAGCGTGTATTTATTGGACAGGAAGCCCGACGGCGCGATAAGTACCCTAGTCCGAGATGGGGTCTTTGTGCGTATATTGAAGCCACAGAATCTGGTCTTTCCTGAGAATGCGAAGGACGGACCGTCCTTGAAATTGTTTGCAGCTGACACCGACAGTCTGGATGGCTCCCGGAACAAACGCAGCCATGGTGACCGACAGTACACTATTCACCAATGCGACCATCATCACTGTAGATCCAGAGCAAAGCATCTGGCTGGAAGGTGCCATCTTAACGGAAGGAAATCGTATTGCAGCGATTGGCAAGACATGCTCACTACTCCAACACCCTTTGCTGCAGCATCCGGCCTCGCGGGTTATCGATTGTCAAGGCAAAATCATCATTCCAGGTCTCATCAACACGCACGCGCATCTGGGCCAGTCCATACTGCGCGGTCTTGCGGAAGATGTCCCACTGCATTCGTGGCTCTGCGACTCGATATGGCCCCTCGAGGCGAGTTACGAGGCTGATGATGGCTACGTTGCGAGCCGGGTCACCATCGCCGAAATGCTCAAGAGCGGTACGACCTGCTTTTTGGAGGCCTTGCTGACGCCTCGGACTGGATTCGACAATGCCGCGCGAGCTGTGGAGGAAATGGGGATTCGAGCATGCTTGGTACGTGACGGCGTCATGGTCTGGCTGGCTCGTTTGGCTGGCAGCTGACACTGATACCTTTAGGGCAAGCTCGTCAAGGTCGAGGAGAAGAACAACCTTGGCTTGACCGACCCGCGGGACCGAGACATCTCCAGCATGTCGATTGATGCTGCTCTGGCCGCCCATGACCAGTACCACCATTCCTGTGGCGGACGGCTGCAAGTCTGGATGGCGGCTGGCACGCCTCGAGGCACCGACGAGTCGACGCACAAGGCCATCGGAGACGCCTGTTCCGAGCGTGGCATGGGCCTGACTATGCACTGCGCGGAAGCACCCGTCGACCTGGTGATCTACCACAAGGAGTACGACTGCAGCCCGGTCGAGTTTTGCCACCGGACGAATCTGATTGGCAAAGGCAGAAACACCGTGCTCGCCCACATGGTGAATCTCGACCTGGACAAGGACCTCCCCCTGTTGGCCGAGACCGGAGCCGCCGTGGCGCACAACGCCAGCAGCAACTGCAAGCTGGCTTCGGGGATCGCCGCCGTGCCGGACATGCTGCAGAGCAAGATCAATGTCAGCCTGGGCACCGATGGTGCCCCGTGCGCGAACACATACGACATGATCCAGGAGATGCGGGTCGCGGCGCTCGTCCACAAAGGCTCGCGGCGAGATGCGGCAGCCCTGACGGCCGAGCAAGTCCTGACCATGGCCACGATCAACGGTGCCAAAGCACTGGGCCTGGAGAAGGAGGTTGGGAGTCTGGAAGTGGGTAAGAAGGCCGACTTTGTCGTCATCGACCTGTCTGGCCTTCACTGTGCTCCTTTCGACGCGCAACAGGTGCTAGATGGTGGTATCGACCCCATCACGGCTGTGGTATTTTCTTGCTCGGGCGCCGACGTGGACAAGGTGGTGGTCGATGGAAAACTGCTCGTAAATGGCCGAGAACTGGTTGGGTGCGACGAGGCGCAGATTGTCCAAGCGGCACAGCTGGCGATCAAAAGGATACGGACTAACAGTGGGATTCGCAGCAAGCTTAACAGACACTATTGCTGAGGCAAAATAGAGACTTTCTTTTTCATTTGTAACTATCAGCGTATCGTGACAACATGTGCTCCTCCACGGTAAAGCTTTTTCCTGCTGTGGCTTCGGCCGGGTCGGCTAGAGACTCAATCTTACAGTCGGGATTTCCATCAAAGAAGAAGGGAATTGAGTAGCGCTCCGCTCCCGACATGTTGATCACGCGGTGGACGGTGCTCTTGTAGGCGCCGCTCGTCCAGACGTCGAGCATGTCTCCCACATTGACAACGTAGGCATCTGGCCGTGGCACCACGTCCAGCCACTCGTTTGTATCTTGGCGCAACACCTGCAGTCCAGAGTGGCCGTCCTGCAGCAGCAGGGTGATGGCGCCAAAGTCTGTGTGGGCCCCGGCGCCTACCAGACTGTCATCCTCCGTGTCGGGATGGGGAGGGTAATGAAGCAGCCGGACGGATGCGATAGGGTCTTTGCAGAACTCCGCGAAGACACGGTCGTTGAAATTCGGAATGCCCGAAGCCAAGATCCGCATGACTACGAAAGATAGCTCCAGCAGGGCCTGGTGATACTCGAGTACCGGCGCCTTGAATTGCGAGGGAGGCATCACCTCTGCCGCGGGCCAGAGGTTGGGCGCCTGGAAAGGCCGATAGGGTGGTTCCTGCTCAGGAATCTCGCGGCCCACAAAGTAGCCCTTGGAGAGGCTTGTCAGGGAAGAACACGGCGAGCACTACGGGGGGTTCTTGGCCACTCACCTCTTTCAAGTCGGGCTGCTTCCCGTCCTCGAGGATCTGCGTGCCAATGAGTTCATAGCCGCGACCGGGTGTGCCACTCAGCTGGCGTTTCTGCTCGTCTGGCAGAGAGAAGAACGCCCTGGCCGCGTCAAAGGCCTTTTTTTGCAGCGATTCTGGAATGCCATGGCCCGTGAGCTGGAAGAAGCCGCTGGTGGAACAGGCGGCTCGAATCTGCTCGACAACATAGCCTGCTTCCGACGAGCCGGGGTGCTGCAGGTATGCGCCGAGATCGATCGTCGGCACGGCGAAAGCCCTGGGTTCGTACAAAGACATTGGAAGATTGTAAGGCTTACTAATCTTTCGACGCGGCGCGTTCCGATGACTTGTTCTTCAGCTGTAGAAGAGTTCAGCTCCTCGATTGTTTACTTCGTAGAGAGGGCTATTTATGATTTAGAGCGGACATTAGACGATATCTGGCTTTTCAGGATCATCCTGGTCGTAAAGCCCCGCCAACTAAGATATCATTTCTGTACGAGTAGTTACGTCGTACGAAACCTTATTTGTCGGGGCAAGGCTATTAGGCTTTGAGGACGAGACCCAGTTTATCGTCGCCCACTCTCAGACCAATCATAACTCGGCAATATCTCCTTTTCGTACGAAACCCCGCACGGTGGTCAAATCACTCGACGTCGTACATCTCGCAGCCCCCCCCCCTTCCCTACTTTATTTTTGATCCCCCCAGCTT
This sequence comes from Graphilbum fragrans, assembly GCA_001513895.1. NCBI lineage: Eukaryota > Fungi > Ascomycota > Sordariomycetes > Ophiostomatales > Ophiostomataceae > Graphilbum > Graphilbum fragrans. The sequence continues at coordinate 6,142 of LLKO01000057.1, read as the reverse complement.
TGTTTTTGTTTCTTATCGGATTAAAATGGTTAAGACGCGTGAGAGAACAACATGTACCGAATGCAGCTTGAGGCGACAGCGATGCGACCGACAATTTCCATGCGGGCGATGCGTCAAGCGCGGGATCCCCGATCGGTGCCAGTTGCATTGGCAAGGATGCAGATACGTCCCTGCCATCCATCGGGTGTACCCCTCCCGAGAACGGCCGGTGCTATCGACCCCGCCCAGCGAGCATGTTGACCCATCCCCCGGGTCTGGGCTGCTATCCGTGTTATCTGAAAAGGCAACGGCTCCGGAAGCGCAGGCCGTATGGAATCATTTCGCCGAATCAGACACGCCGCCGCATTCACAGTACGTCTTCGCGCCGTACGAAGCGGCACGCCTGCGAAAGAGAGCAGCCGAAGCGGGCCACGGGGCGAACGCACCATTGTTCTCATCGGTGAGCTCGGGGCTGAACGCGGGGCCACAGCCGACGACAGCCTCGTGTGAGTCCTTCTTGCAAATGCTCATGCCCAGCACGGATCACATCTGGAAACTCGTCGACTACCACGAGACATATCTCCTCTGGTATCACTGCTGCTACCACGGACCGACCTTTCGAGCGGAGCTGGAAAGCTTGATTGCGGAACAGGACGACAGGACGACATTGGCCGTCAGCGGCATTCATTTGCAATGGCTCGCCCTGCTCTTCTCGGTTATGGCCGGTGCGCTGACGTGTTCGACCGAGTGGCGGCTCCGCGAATGGGGCTTTTCCCAGACTGAAGCGGACAAGCTGTCGACGGAGTGGTACAAGGCCACCATCACCAGTCTGAACCAGGCCCAGTGGACGGCCGATCACCAGGTCTACTCGGTGCAGGCCATCACGACGCTGACCATGTGTGCCCATCCGCTGGGCCGTTCCGCCGAGCTTTCGGTCCTCCTGGGCACCGCGCAGAAGATTGCCCAGGCCCTTGGGCTCGACAAGCTCGACGACAACGCGGTCCTCGACAACATCGACGAGACCTCGTCGCGGGAACGGCGGCACGGTTCGATCCAGCGTGAATTGGGCCGCAAGCTGTGGTCCCAGCTATGCGTGCAGGACTGGATGTCCCTACCGTCGACTAGTGGCTACAGCCTGCATCCGTTGCACTTTACGACGACGAAACCATCGAAACGCAACCACTTGACCATGAACGCCTTGCCGGCCACGGTACCCACCTACACCAGCTATGGCAATTATATCTTTGACATTGCCAAGCTGCTGCTGCAGCACCACGAGGCGGTGCTGCATGCCACCACACCCTTTACCAAGTACCAGTGCGTGCTGGACTACGACACGCAGATGCGCATCCTAGCCACCAGAGACATGCCGCGGTATTTCCATGTCATGGAGCCTGTAGATGCGGCGTGGCCGGAATGGGTGCACTGGGCGCGATCCAGTCTCACCGTCTGCTTCGCTCACAAAATCATAATGGTGCATCGGGCCTACCTCCGGCCCAGCTTTTCGGATCCGGTGTACGCCAAGACACGCGTCACCTGTACGGCTGCCGCGAAGACGATCTTGAACGAGGCAAAGCAGGCCCGGGACGGCAACGGCCCCGTCATCTGGATCGACAAGGCCTATTGCGTGGCTGCGGCGATTGTCCTGTGCCTGGACGTTTTCCACCGCCATGACGCCGACCCGGAGTTGACAGCGCACCGCAATCTTGTCTTGCAATGTATTGAACAGCTTCATAGTCTGGCAAACGGCGTCATCGCTGTCCGGGGAGCCAGCCTGTTGACCGGAATTATGGCCGAAAGAGACCGCCCCGGCTTTGTCGTGGGCTGGCCGCCACAAGGGGTCGATATGTTGAATCTGCTAGGGCGTTGCCCTTCAGGTGAGGGCATGGAATACCGGTCGGCGGCCGAGTTGTTTCCCCCTCAAATGGGATTCAGCAACAAGACTTTATTTGAAGACTTTTTAGGCCGTAGCATCCCGAGCTACGGGTGAGGCAGCACTATGGTTAGTACGGCCCGCACGTACGCCTCAACGGATGGCAGCGAGGTCTACGAAAAGGGTCCCAGCACGATTCTATTATGATGTATCATTGAAGCGTGGTAAATGTACAATCACTGTTACTACGTGTGTTGAGTTTATATGCTAAGAGTTGGAGGATGTGTTGCGTGTGAATGCGCCACCGTCAGTGTAAACTGTGCAGTGG
>LLKO01000056.1:0-54274 GCA_001513895.1 Graphilbum fragrans | reverse complement strand
ACGTTTAGGGGCTTGCAGGGGGCCCTATGTATTCAGATGTCAACAAAGGCCCGCAAAAAAAGTCATATTTTCGTCCTCAAGGAGATACCCCTAGAACATTGTTCTGCCGCTTCCATCGCACCCGTCGCACCCGTCGCATCCTTCTAGAGCGTTTTTCGTGCGTTTTGTGTGGCTCTCTAGCTTCGCCTCCTTTTTCCTATTCCTGCTATTGTCACCGACACCTGCCAGTGCCCGGATCGCTCCGACCATCCACTCAGGTCCTCATCGGGCCTGCGTTGCCGGACCTCTATCTGCCCTGTGCCCTCTTTCTTTTCGTGTCCCCTCGTCCTCCCGCGGAATCCCTTTTTTCCTACAGCCAAGTAGCGTGTCTCCGGCAGGCATTTTTCGGTGGACGTAAGGGTCTTGGCTTCGCACGATGCAAAGTACACTATTGCAGTTTTCGATGTTCACTAACAAGGCGTTTCAAAAGGCAGCTTGCTTACTCCATAATCCTCCATGTAGTCTGCCCACACAGAGCCGCCCTAGAAGACAGAACGCAACCAAAGAGAACATTGGGCGGCGGTGCTATGGTCTACAACTAGACTCAATCCAGGAATGCAACCACCACCGCCTGGAAACCTTTTTCCTGTGGCTTTTGTACACTGTTGTTGCGCTGATGTTACGTACACACGTTGACCACCCCACGAGGCACATTTGCGGTCTTTCTCGTAGGCGTTGCTGTGTCGCTGTCTGCATTGGAAAATTATCATCTACTGGTTGTCTGCACAATCCTTCGCTTGCAAGATTTTGCTCTGTTAGACGTATGCCAAGAAAGACGTATTTGTAAAAGCGCCCCCCTCTCGAGCTCCAACATTGGTCGCTGGCTGCTCCTATCTCTTCTCTTCTTCTCTCCTTTGCCCACTTCCCTTGTGATGGAAGCACATTCCGTAGGCTGCTCCTATCTCTTCTCTTCTTCTCTCCTTTGCCCACTTCCCTTGTGATGGAAGCACATTCCGTAGGATGTAGTCAGTGGGGAAAGGCTATTCTTGAAAGCACTAGAACACGGGCTGTAACATGTGCTTATATGGAGACAGGCCACAAGGACCTGTCTTGATAACGACATCCAATCTGTTCGGATGTTGCCGTGCTCATTTGACATGCAGCCTGATGAGCACAATTATTCAGACGAATGCGCTGTCAGCGGACGTCGCCATTTTCGTCCCATGGCGCTGCGGCTGGCAGATAAGCTCATCTCCGAAAGAGGCAGTGATGGTTCTTTGGGTTGATCCATGAGCGTCGACTTCCATCTGCCCGACTGGCGTCACCGTCATCCATCCTTCACAGGCCGCTTTTGTGGTGTGCCGCCGTAAATATATGGAGTGTGTAGCGTCGGGTACCCCAAAATGTCAAGGTTCCGAGGAGGTTTGGCACAAGGGAGGGGGAGGGTAGTAGCGGAGGAAGCGCAGCCCAACCCCAAGCTCAAAAAGCTCTATCTACGACGCTTAGACCGGAGGTGGCCGCTGTGGGATTACATCAAGGTGATGATAGTGGCACGCTTAGGCAGAAACATAAAAAAAAGGGATAGATCGTCTGTGATTGGTCCAGTCCGCGGGCGTCGAAAGAAACATCAATGTGGTTGCCAGGAAAAGACAAAGTATTGGACGAAAGGCGTCACCAGGAAACTGTTCTTTCGGCCAAATCCTTCCCTAGCTGTCCCTCCGAAGGATGATCCCCCAGAAAAAAAGGGAAATAGCAGAAAAATAGCTTCCTGCATCTCGTGGCTGTGGACCAGACCACGCATCAAATGGCGGCAGGCAAGCAGGAGATGATTTCACGCCACGTTTTAAGAAGAAAGCCTTGTTGCTATCACATGTACCAACTATACCGAATATGTGTCCTGGTAGTCTTGTTTGCCCGCCCCCTGTCACCCATGTTTTCCAACCAAAAGCAGTACCGAAGGGAAATCAAAGAGACCAAACAAAATAATAACCAAAATATGCGAGAATCCTGTGTGTAGATATCACTTCTAAAAATAAAATGAAAAAGTCGTAAAGCCAAACCGCAAAGGGCAAGAAGAGGGAAAAGAGAGAGAGCAAAAATGATCCCCCCCAAGTAGCTGGAGGACAGGAAGGACTAAGCACGGGAAGAGTGGAGGTGGCTGAGACCAGTCTCTTGTTTCTTGCTGAAGGATCCAAATTCGACTTGTGTGAGTAACATCTTTTGCTGTCCCCCCACCTTGACCGAGAACAGTCCCCCACCTCCTCCTATTTCTTATTGTCCCTCTTATTTGCACGTATGGGGTATAGCGGCAGCCGTCGGTGGAGGGAGGGGGGATGGAGGCGGGAGAGAACAGGAGAGAAAAGAGAAGAAAAAAAGTGAAACCAAAAAAGAAACCAAAAACACTGCTTGACACGCCAAGAAGCACAGACGCCAGTGAAGGACCAGCCAAAGTACGCAAAGAATGTCGTAGCCTCCTTCTTAGAGGAGAAAGAAATTCAAAACGTAAATGTGAAGAACAATGAGCGGCAGAAGAAAAAAAACCCCTTGTTCTCCCGAATTGAGAAACTAGGGACGAAAATCAAAAAGAAAAAAAAGGAAGACAAAAGAAGAGGAAAAGCACCAAAAAGCCAAAGCCAAAAACCAGATAAAGATATTCCAAATACAGATTCCCTTCTAAACCACCAAGCACCGAAATGCAGTAAAAAATCCATTTTTTTTTAGAGAGAGAGAGATGCTTTTTTTCTTCTTTCTTTCTTGGAGAAAAACCAGTAGTCTTCGTAAAGTCGTGTCTCGGAGCAGCACCGCCTATGTATTCCGCCGCTGCTTGCACTTGTCGTGCTGCAGGTGGCCGTTGCGTGCTGTGGTGCGTGTGAACTCGGCGCCACAGTTGGGACACACGGCCTTGGCGGCCTGGCCGGACTTTTCGCGCTGGTGCCGCAGCAGGTTGCTAAAGGTCGAGAACTGGCGGCCGTTGCAGCCGTGTTCCCAACAGCGCGGCTTCTGGCGCTCGTGAGGCGATTCGACCACACGAACAACCGGGCCCGGACCCGAGGGGCCGCTGAGAGAAGCAGACGGCGACGGCCGCATCTGGGAGGCGTAGGGATTGGGGGCCACCGAGGTCGGGACGAACTGAGGGGGGATGTTCTGGTGGTGGGGGGGGAGATGCTGCGACTGGGGCGAGAGGTAGAGCAGGCTGTTCTGCTGCTCGGCCATGGGACCACGACTAGGCGCAAGGTTAGCGTCTGTTTCTTCTAGGCGTTTCTTGCCATGCGCTGTGTCACAGCTGGCCGCTTTTCGTCCAAGCCGGAGCGGCGCAACGCGGGACAGCACCACGCAAACACTCACCCGTAAGTAGGAGGCGACAGCGCGGACGGTCCGGTGGAGGCGTAGTTCGGCTGCGGGGCGTAGTCCATGTAGGATGCATGCGGGTAGTGCTGCGAGGAGTAGACGCCGGACGCTGTGGGATCCGACAGAGGCGGTGAGAAGGCGTCGGTGGCCGACAGGCCGTGGGTGGGCAGGCCGTGGCCGGAGCCCAGGTAGGAGGACGGCCCCATGGAGGTCATGGTGTTGGCCGAAGAGGACGACATGGAGTCGGACAGAAGCGAGACGTTCTGGCTGGGTGCACTGGTGGTGTACATGACGGAGGAGGAGGCGGCGGCAGACGCTGCGGCGAGATCTGCCATGGTCACAGAGGGGAGGGCAGGCGAGTGGATAAAAGAAGACGCCGTGGGAGCAGGAGAGGCGGCCACGGTGACAGAGGGTGTCCTTGCTACTGCTACGGCTGCGGCTGAGGCGGCTGTGGAAGAGGGAAGGTCCACGCGGAGAGAAGAAGGGGGAGAAATAGGTCCAGGTCCAGGCAGGGGGAGGGATCCTGGTGTGGGCGAGGAGGTGGCACTGGCTAGGCCCACAAGGCCCGAAGGAACAACAGCGCCGGAGAGAGCGTTGCTGTCGGCGCGTCGGCGGGTCTTGTGGTCGCGGCGGATCTGGTCCTGGTGGCGCTTCAGGTCGCGCTGATGGGCAGTGAAGCCGATGGCGTGCCGTGGAGGACTGGCCGTGACAGATCGAGAGTCTGTCGGCGGCGACAAGCTGGGATCTGAGGCGTAGGAAGACAGATCGTGACCCAAAAAGGTACCGGCCTCAATCGCTAGAAAAGAGAAAATACTGCGTTAGTGTCCGGCTCCCAGCTCTCGCTTCACGATTCTGTTTTTTCTTTTCTTTTTCTTTTTCTGTTTTTCCTGGAGACGCCCTCATCCTCTGCTCCCCGTCTCCAAGCTCAAAACACCGTTCTGCACCCATCAGGAATGTGGCATACCTGGCCAGGAAGAGAAAGATGCTCTGCTGCCCATTCCGAACACAGGATCGTACTGGAGAGCGGCAACAGCGCTGTAGAGTGGAAGAGACGTTGGTAAGACTGATACGGTGCAAACGTGGGCCCAACAAAGGAAGCTGGCCAAGCACACACACAAACGCAGGACGCAAAACGGGCAAAACGCAACAAGGAAACCGCACAAAGCAGACTCGAAAGCAGGCGCAAAGCAGGCGCAAAGCAGACGCCACGCAGACGCAAAGAAGACGCAAAGAAGACGCACAGCAAAAAGCACTCGCTAAGGCTAGGCTTACCTCATAGTGGCTGGATCGGACGGCGGCTGGGAGAGTTGCAGGGTCGCCGAGGTGGCAGAGGAGGGCCGTGAAGGGTGGTCTACGGCAGAGGCGTCCTCGAACCGCAAGAGAGGCGGATCGTGGGGAGGATGAAGAGCGGCACCCGACGGGAGAGGGAGAGAAAGCCAGTCGTGGGCGAGAGAATGGTCGCGTTCTTCGTCGGCAAGTCCAAAGAGAAACGCGTCGGGAGAGAGGAGGGCGGGGGAGGCACTGGGCGAAGAGGAAGAAGTAGAAGCAGGGGGGAGAAGAAAGTGAGAAGGCGGGTGAGGGGCAGAGAAATGGAGCGCAGGCGGCGGCGGCGGCGATGATAGGTTCTGCGGCGTAGCTGCTGTGCCGGTAGTGGTAGTAGCGGTGGTGGTGCTGCTGGCGGTTTTGCTGGCGTTGTTGCTAGGAGCGGTGGCGGAGGTGTCTGCGAGGGTGCCTGGTGCGAGAAAGGGCGACGGGAAAGGAGAGCCAGCGAGCTGGAGACCCTCGAGGAGAGCCTGGGTTGTTGAGACGTTGCTGCCGGCTCTTGACCTAGGATTCAGTGAGCCTGGGTCCTGCGTGGACGGCAAAGACGGATCCATCGTGAGAAGACGAAACGCCGCAGAAAAGGCAGCACATGAGACAGACGAAAAGGAAACGAAAGAAGGGAAAGACCGGGACGCAGGAGACGGCGCGGAGGCGCCATGCAGGCCAGATGCAACGAAGACACAAGAGGGTGAAGAGCAGAAAAGACGGTGAAGAAGCAGGAACAGGATCGTGAAGAAGCAGGAGAAAAGACCGCGAAAGAAGACGGAACAAGATCGAGCAAGAGGGAAGAACAGACAGCAACGGCGAGTAATAAAGAAACAACGAGGGACACGAAGGCTCAACACCCGGTAGGGCTGGCCTCATCCACACAGCTGGACGGGGGTGCACTTACGAGAATCAATCGAGGTTGTCTGTCGTTAAGCCTCACGACTGGTCTCGCGTGATGCTAGTACGACAAAGCTGAAATAAGAAAGAGGAGTAGGAGGAGCAAATAATGGAGTAACAGAAGCTTTCGGACCCTCGCGATTGTGGCTTGGCTCCCTGATATATGTACTTTTTTTTTCTGTCCCTCAAAGCTCGTCGATCGCTGAGGGGGAGAGAGGCAGAATGGACGGGGACAGGACTTATATGATGATGGGAAACGGGGGCCGGACGAGGAGGGGGGGGGGGGTCCACCTACGGCCAACGTGCACAAGGACGGGCCAGGGAGTAGAATTAAGATTGGGAGAGGGGTACAACTCCGCCGAGGAGGATGGTGTTTGGAGACGGGACAAAGATAGAGAGGACAGGAATACTCTTCTGCACACAACACACAGCAAAGGCAGCAGACACCAAGAGGACGATGCGGAGACAGAAACAAAAAATAGAGCTCGAAACACCGGAGCGGGATGGCACAAGACACGATGGTCGTCTAGCAGGTGAAATAGGAAAAGAAGCTTGTAAGTTGGAGACGGGGGAAGGAGGAGGGAAGGCAGACAGCGTTGTGGTAGTGGAAGGATGAAGACAAGAATACCATCCAGGCACGCAAGGTTCACCGCACGATCTATCTTTGGCAAGAATGCAGGAAGAAAGTGGAGGACAATTCTAACATAGTAGCACTGGTACCGGTACGGGAGTGGAGGGAGGAAGAGAGAGAGAGGGGGGGTCTCGAAGCTGTGATGTTCTCAGCCTTAGTAGTCTGAAGGGGCAGGCGTCTGGTTTTAAAATTTTCCGTTTCTTCTAGGAGCATGTAGTAGGGGCGGCGGTACAAGTGGGACCGAGGACAAGTCAACACAGAGGTGCCTCTTCGAGGGGTGGGTAAGCTGGTAGGGGAGAGGGAGGGAAATGGAGCACCTTTGACAGATGGGGATAAGGAGAGGCGGGAAAAGGTTAAAAAATAACGATAAATTCAAAGAGCGGCGGCGGCGAGTGCGTGGGAGCTATAGGAAAGAGACAGGAGCTTGGGAGAGAGAAGAACAGGGACAAGCGTGTAAGTGGCTTGCCAGCAGAGAGTGTGTCTGGGTAGGCAGTGTGAGGATGAAGGGGGGGCCACAAAGTCTGGCCGATTCTGCAAGTACGGCGTATAAACGACCTCTTTTTGGCAAGGCAGAAGCGATCGATGAACAGCAAGGTAGCAGAAGAGGGTTAGCAAGGTAGCAGATACATGGCAAGGCAAGGTAGCAGAGGTACTCGTAGCTACAAAGGGCCCATGGAGGTGTGCAGCGGCCAGGTGGTGGGCAGGCGGTTGACTCGGCCAGCCTGACTACGGTATGGAGAACGAAGAGCGCGCTACAGGCTTAGCCGCGGGTGTGGCAGCAAATCTGACTAGTGAAGGCCTCGACATGCATGTACGAGCGTGCCGTGTGGTTGGCACGAAAAACAGACGACGCAGAGACGGGCCCGAAGAGCGTGAGCGGGCTAGGCTGCACTCTGCAGGGCAAGAAGAGACAGACGGCGGCGAGAAGAGAGAGAGCGCGAGAGGCAGAAAGACGAAAGACAGAAAGAGAGTGCGTGAGAGGCGCGAGCAGAGAATGAGAGGAGGGGGGGTGTTGTTAGTGTGTTAGTGTGCTGGTGGGCGAGCAGGGGGTGGCTCGAAGGCCAAGTATGAAAAAGAAAACAAGTGACGAGAAAGACAGACGGATGTGTGGTGTAGTGTACGGAGTACATACGTCGTATGTGTAGTGTACACGGAGTAGTGTCGTCCAGAGGACTAGGGGGTGAGCGACAGCTAGGGTGGTTCGGGTGCCCACTGTCAACGGCCTTGCCAGGGTGTGGAAAATACTCGTACACTACATCCCCCCATGAGTGGGCAGCCGTCTGTGCAGACAAGCATAAAGCGAGAGGCAGAGTTGATGAGCGTTGCAGTGCTGTGCCGTCGAGGCATGATTGTGCCGCAGCTTGCGAGCTGTCGAGTGCAGTAGTGTCGTGGACATGGAGTGTACCATACGGCGTACGCGTACGAGCACGAACGAGCTCTGCGACGACGACGGCCGCGGCCACGTCCCTCTGCCACGATGCCGGAAAGCAGCCTCGGCGCTTGCGGGTGGCGCAGAGTCGCAAAGCGGTGCTCGATCGAGACGTCCTGCTTCTGGTGCTTCTGGTGCTTCTGGTGCTTCCGCGTTTCGGCGTTTCGGCGCCTGTAGCTGCTCGTTTACTCGTCTATTGGGCCGGCCGCCGATTGTGCGGCCTGGGCCTCGAGGCATTTTGGCTGGGCGCTGGTGTTGGTGTTGGTCGTGGTGCTGCTTCCCTGTCGCCTGCATGTGCTGTTTCGCGCTCTTCTTGGGGCGACGGCCGGCAGGAAGCGGCCGTTTGGCCAGGAACGCAGGGGACGGCGGCGCCATCCAACACCGAGATACTATAGGTGTCGGCAGACCTGCTGTCGACTTCCCAGCGCTTGTCGTGGGCGTATGGCACGTACAATGTCGGGCGGGGGGTTACCTGCGCCCTCCAGCAGCATCGCGGCAAAGAGACGCGCGGGCGTTTATTCTCTGGTGCATGCACTACACTACAGCACAGGACGCAGACGGAGCGGGCTCCGTTTGCTGATGACGTCTCCGTTTTCCCAATGCGGTGGCATGGCCTCCGTTTAGCACGATAGTAGCGCATTTTACTTCCCTCTCCAGCCCGTCGTCACATCCCCCCCTCTCTTAGGGCTGCCCGGGCAGTCTCACCGACCAGGGCCTCATGGCGCTAGAGCTGTTTTGGGCATTGTGCTCTCTCCGTCGTGGTCCGTCGAGGTCCGTTCTCAAAGCGGTTTAGCCTGGACCCGTGAACGACGCATGGCGCCTACAGAGGGTGCAAAGGGGTGCAGACCAGCGGGCCAGCAACGTACCGAATGAAACGAAGCAGAGCCAGAGCAGCCGGAGTCGTCGATGCCCATTCAGCTCGGCCCCCCGGTGGAATCGTGCTGTTTCTTGCCAGCTCGCCTGGTCCATTTGCTCCAGATAACAGGGCCTGCCATCGAGAACCTTGTTGGCTTGGTCGGTCCGCAAGATACGCCGTCTCTAGGCCGTTTCGACATGGCGGTGTAGTCGACGCGAGGACAGAACACTAGGCTGGTCGAAGAGACAGACCGCAGAGACAGAACACCAGGCCGCAGAGACAGACTGAGTATCTAGACGCCGTCTCAAAGCTAAATAGTATCCGGACATCTGCATGGTCTAACAGGGTCAAGGGCACAGGCGAAGCCGAAGCTACGGGTATGTACGCAGTGCGGCGGACCGACAGCCCAAAAACGAGCAAAAGATAGTACTTTCGTCCTGAATGCATCCTAAGAACCAGGACACTCTTTAGCGGAGACGGGCGCTGTCGCTCTCGGGTCCGAACATCATACGTTAAATCACGTACAGGGGAGGCGCAGACAGTGTGAAAACGGCACACGGTGCTACCCGCACCGTCCTCGACCGCCCGTAGCGCTGCCACACGGCGCAACTGACGTGCCGGTCCCCTGAGCCAGCAGCTAGCGCGGGTCTTCAGCCACAGCGCGTTGATCACTGGCAGCCAGAACAATGGCCGTGTTTGCGGTACGATGTACGGCGCCCGTCGTCGCTGCTCTGCGGCCATCTTTTTATAGGGCGGCGGAGCACGCTAATCCCCCCATACAGGCCCCGGCCCCTGTAATTTACCGCTAGGCTTTCCTCACGCAGCGAGGCATTTCAGCCGTCAGACTGTCGTCAGAACCTACTCCGTACTCTGTCGACTCGTACACGGGCCAACGAGAGCGGGAGGCAGCTAATACCACCGAGGACTCGTAGCTAGCAGCCCCGTCGCGCTCGTACTCGGACCAGTCACCGCTAGTATGTCTCTCGATAAAACGACCATCCCCCATTGGACTTTGGGCCTGTCCCCTCCCAGACCACCAAATGGAAATACTCCCGCCACCGACTCTCTACTCCATACTCTCTCCAGCCCTGCGGCCGGTGTGGCCTTACCGAGCAGGCACGCAGTTCGGAGATGTGGCTACGGAGCACATACGGGGTTGGTGCATATAGCTCGGTGGGGGAGTGGTCCCCTGGCTGTCAGATGCGAGAGACGCCTGTCCGTTCTGCTGCTGCTCCTTATGCCTCCGGCCAACATCACTGCAGCCTCACCGCGCTATCGACCATCGCTGAGGACCGGTCCCGCTAGCTCCCTTTTCGTTTTCGTTTTCCTTTTCTTATTTCTTATTTCTTATTTCTTATTTCTTATTTCTGATGTTCCCGCTGTCGTGGACGGAGCAGCCTCCGCACGCTCATCTCGGGCCTGGTCCTCTGGCCGCCTGTCCACCCAGACACCGCCTTTTCCGTTCTGCCCTGCTCCGTTCCGCCCATCGATTGTGTCGCTGGCCTTCCCCGGCCCTGCGCATTTCCTGGGAAGGAGGAGCCGCGGCCTGTCCCAAAAAACGCAGCGATGCCCGGCTGGGCGCCGTCAAAGTGTGGTGTTGTGGTGGCCCTGTTTTCTCGTCCATTCGTTATCCCGTGCCAAGGGCCGCCGTGACAAATGTCCTCCTGGTCATGGCCGAAAACTGCGTAGCCCGGTCTTAGGGCGGAAGATAAGCAGATGGGGAGATGCGCTATACTGGAACCACACACGCTACGGCGACCATGCATTCTTGCACTGAATCAGAGATCCAATATGTGCGAGAGTACCCGTCACTGCGACGCCTCCAATAGCCACAAAGCACAGGCAGCCACTACGATGCACGCTGGGCCTTCTAGAACACCCATGGCGGCTGGTGGACCTGTGCTGGCCGCTCTGAAAGGACGTTATGCCCCGAAACAGCTGGGCGCTTCGGCCGCTTGTCTTCTGTCTTTCTGTCTTTCTGTCTTTGCTCGGGGCAACGAGCGTCCCACTGCTGGTCCCCGTGTTCGCCGTTCTCAGTCGCCGTCCTGCCCTCCGGCCCTGGTGTCGTGTCGCCGTCCCATTCGCTGACCGCTCTTCCCAGCTGGCCAATAGCTGGCCCAACCGGCCTCCTCCCTCCTCCCAAGAACTGGCAAAGGCACGCGAGCCGGCAGCTTGCGTCATAGCCGCTCTTTGGCCACTCACAGCCTGCCCCCCCCCCCCCCCCCTCTCCTGTGCTTGTCTGCCGTGCTGCTCTCTCGCGGTGTCTACGTCGTCCTGTGTCTGTCTGCCGTGTTATCTCGTCGTGCCCGTCTCGTGGCCGACAATCACTATCTGCAGCAACGTCCACTAGAGCATGCTACGCTGGACCGGCCTTCGCCGAAAGAGCTTAACCTCGATCTCAAACCGCCACTTGGGCCACGCCTATCTTCACCCCTCCTCTCGAGCCCTCTCCCACTTCTCCCGACCCCTGAGCTCTTCTGTCATCATGATGATGTGCAAAGCAGCCTCGCCCAAGGCGATCCAAAGACAGAAAAAGAAACAGCTGGACTCATACTAGGATCAGCCGGCTCCTTCAGCCATCAGAGCCTCCCTCTCCCCTCTCGTAGCTGCGAAGGATCACCTAGCTGTGAGTGGAAATGTATATAGCTGTAGTGTACGACGGCCCCTGGCAAGCGCTGAAGGCTGCAAGAGAGAAAAGAGGGTTATCGGCCGATACCAACGTCGAGGCTGGGCACTGAACCCGCCCAAATGGGCCGCTTCGTGCGCAGTACATGCCACTACTGCGTGCTACGTACCTCGAGCGAGGTACGCGTATGTACTGGGCACGTCGTTGTAGGCGAAGTCCAGTTATTATTAGTCGGCGCTGTCGCCATAGCGTGCAGCTATAGGCTATGCGGTAATAACGGCTCCAATTTGCGCTGTGCCCGTTGTAATACCGGCTTAGCTTCAGTGCTGTGGCCCCCTGTATGTATACTACAGTGTACACTAACCTGGCCCACCCCTGCTAAAGGTGGCCGTCGTCCGGCGCAGCCACACTCAGAGGCTCTTGGGCCATAGTGGTCTACATTGCACTACTTGCTCAAGACTGGTCGCTGGTACGCAGTAGCCGTAGCAGACACCCCACTTAACTCTCTCACTGCCCTCGAATCTACTGGACATGCACCTCTGGAAAATATCGTCGATAGCTATTTGCTCCTTCCAAGCACCCAAATCAGGCCATTTTACAGGGCACCACTGCCCCCTCTCCCCGGGAACCAAAAAAAGAAAACACAGGCCTCTTAGGCCAAAACCCACGACAACGGCGCAAGGCGTTTTTCTCCCGTCCGCCTGTCCACTGCCCGTTTGCTGCTCGTCGGGTTGTTGTACCACTACATGGTGTACACAGGGTACGGAGCGACTCCTTGTCACCTCCCCAAACCAGCATGGGCCCTTTTTCCTTTCCGCTCTTTTCCCCTCGTCCCTCTCCCTTTGCGTGTCTAGCCCTGCCTCTATTTGTTTTTCCCCCAGCTTTCGTGTTTCAGAACCGGGAGCCAGGTGCAACTCGGGTGACCGAATGGGCCCCTAGTACCTCCACTCAACTGCGCAAAATGCCCAAAAAAGCCGTGCTAAAATGAACTCTTGGACAACTAGCCGTAAACGAGTGCAACGATAGAACAGCAAAATAAAAGCATCCGTACGAGTATGTACCCCGAGCACAAACATGGGCTTCACACGCTCCCCCTCGTCCTCCTCCTCCTCGCCATCCCAAGGGAAGGAGATCATCGCGTCGCCATCCTCTGTCTCGGATAGGGGCCATCGTGTCCCGATGCCATAAATAGGGCAGAGTCAACCTAGAATACCCAGAATGGGGGAGGGGGGAGCAGCGAGGTCCTAGGCCACGTCTGATCGCAACAGGGAACCACGTCTTGGCTTGGGCATCGCCTGTCTCTCACGTCCGTCCACCCCAACGGCACATCGGCGTGGCTGCTGACGGCCGGTTTGAGCCTCAGCAGGGTGCCAGACCAGGGAGTAACTTCATCTACGAAAACATACGTGGCTGCTGGTCGAACCAACGGCGCAACACGATGGCACCGTAGCCCCCCCCAAAGCCTCCAGCACCCATCACGAGAGGGCGCCTAATTCGGCCAATAGAGAGACGCTGCCGTCCCATTAGGGTGGGGGGACAGTATGGGCTAAGAAGCACTGTACCAAGGTTGAGTCTGGTGAGGATGTACGATATGTGCAATGTGCTATCGTATGTACTATGTGCTGTGTACGAGTACGGTCTGTGCGATGTACGAGTACGAGAATGTGTGAATGTGTGTACGAGTACGTTGTATGTGCGCCCAGATCGTTAACACGCATGCTATCAAATGGAAAAAGAGGCGGCAAAGATCAAAATTGGCCGATAGGGCTCGGCAAGAAGAAAGCGGCGAGCAAGGCTTGACTGCTACGTCTTTTGTAACCTCGCATGCCAGTCGTTTTGAAGGCGAAGCGACATGGAACACACGTGTCGAGACCAAAGAGGCAAAAGAGAGACAAAGAATGACAAAGAAAAGAAAAGAAAATGCCCAAAGAGGCAACATAACGAGCATGGCGTCGAGCAGCGAAATGTATAAAGTACGGCCTCTGGCCCACCAGACTTCGGGCCAGGGAACCTGGGCCGTCCCCTAGGATCTTCACATCGGTACGAAGAAAGCTGTTAGGCTTGGACGGAACAAGAAGTTCCTCGAGACGGTGTGGGTGGTCGATCAACGAAACCAAGCCCAAAGAAACAACAAGAATTCCAAAAACGAGAACCCCAAAAGCGTGCCAAAAAGACCACACTCGGTCTGGCCGGGTACTGCAACGTAATATTGCTCTTGGCTCTTGGGGGGACGCTGGCCCTAAGCACCGTCTATCCTCACGTAGGCCACTCTAAACATGTCTTCCCAGCACACTACCCAGAAAACCACGCAGCTAAAAAACGCAGCTAAAAGCCCACACGCCAAACCGACGACAGCCCATTGACAAGTACCAGCCACGACGGAGTATGTACTCCATGGGCGGAGTCTAGTCATCCATGAGCATTACGAGCGTCGCATACGACATGTGATGTACTCGTACATACTTGAAGGGGGAATAAGCTCAATGTCTCCATAGATCCCAGCACGCAAGACACCTCTGTTGCTGGCCACTTTCCCTGTCAGACGTGTACATAGCTTCGTTTTACCCAAGTAAGTCCACTTGGACAGAGAGTGGGTGAAGACATGCACGTTCTAGCAGGGCATGGCAAATATAGGTAGTACTCGTAAACCCAGCTCCCAAGAGATCGACCCTGGCTTGGTGCTTTCGGGCCCAAAATGAAAAAATAAAAAGGGAAACCCGCGGCAAAAAGGAACAACAAGAACAAAGCTAACCTGGGGGGGGGCCATCTGCGCCTCACAAACGATGTGCCTCTCCGATTTGGGGGAGAGGTGACTGGCCTTCAGTTTTGCGACCGTCCGACGGATGCCGCGCGAAAGACGACGTTAACCGATTTGCCACGAGTGTCTGCTTTATTTTGACAGTCGTATAGGCCGCTACGGGACGTGGCCAGGTTGTCAGCTGCAAGCTGCACGCTGCATGGGCAGGCGGCGATCGTCGTTCCCTTTGGACAAAATTACGGAATACGGCCACGCGCTGTGCCCTGCCTGCGACGAGTACGACGTACGACGTGCGGCCATGCAGCTACCAATGTACGAGTACTCGTAGAGCTGCGAGTCCGCCGAGACGGGGGCCGTCTTGCTGCCTGGCGGAGACGCCGCTGTGACGCCATGAACATGCTTTGGAACGGAAGGGGGTGCATTGCGTCGTCGTAGTCACAGTCGTAGTACTCTTTTAGTCGTAGAGACGTCGGTGAGTGTAGTGAGCGGGGGACGCCAAAGCAACAAAAGCGACAAAACGACAAGGCGAGAGCGGCGCAAAAAGACCGGCAAAGGGTACAATGGCGACAACAAGCGACAACAAGCGACAACAAGCAAGAAGAGCCCAGAAAAGGGGGAAAACGGCAAAAACGGCAGATCATTACGTTCTCTGCCGTCTGGCCAGCTGGCCGTCGTCCTATTTGGCCGTCTTTCGCCGAGACGGCCCTCCTGCCCCCTCCGAGTCCAGCGAGAAAACCAGCGAGACAGGCGGCCAGCACAACCAGCCAGTCCAGCCACTCGAGTAACCGCGAGAAAACCAGCTTGAACACGTCTGGGACACGATGTGGGGAACCAAGAGCGACAGAAAAATGCCGCTTGGGGGCCAAAAAAAAGTACGATCGAGGGGGGAGGGGGAAGAGGGGGGGGAGGGACGAAAGGGGATAGGAGGGAAACGAGAGGGGGGGACAGGCGCCGTGAGTAAGAAAAGAAAAAGAAAAAGCAAAGAGGCAGGGCCGGGCAAAGCCGCTCATAATGCAGTGGCATGATGGCCGTGCTGGCACGCGTGGGTGTGGGAGTCCTTTCGGGGCGAAAAGGGGGCCGACATCACCGCTCGCGTCTGGCTTTCTTTCTCTCTTTCTCTCTTTCTCGCTCAAAATAGATTCCGTTTCGACGGAGTCACTCGTACTATAGGCACGGAACACCATCACGGCGGACGAGCGGTACGACAAGGCGGCCGAGACACTGTGGCTTTGGGGGGTTCTGCTTTTCGCCAAACGACGCAAAGAGTCAGCCACCAAGATGTCGTTGTGCGAGTGCGTCTACGAGTCCTGCGGGCGGACTGGACCACCAGGTTCCTGCAGCCAGGGAAAGGCGTACGGCCGGGCGCATTTTTGTGCTGTTCTGTCGACGCGTAGTTTCGTCTTTTGTTTCGGGTCTTGGATGTTCTTGTTTCTCCTCGTCCCGCATCTGCGCTTTTTCGGGCGTTTCCTGCAGGTGGCACCTCCGCCTTTCTCTCTTCGGCGTTGGGCGCTTTTTCGTGGTCCTGCAGGTGCAAGGTCGCAGCCGTAGCTCCCTTTGTTGTGCCCTTTTATGGCTGGCCTGGTTTCTGCCTTTCTGGTATCTCGTGCATGTGCAAACTTCCATGTGAAAGCAGCCGTCGTCATTTCAAATCATCAGCACACATTTTGGGGTCTAAACGCCAGAAGCGAACCACCATGTACGGAGCATGTATGCGTCTCTCATGTGCCCCCCGCCCCCCCCCCCTTCTGGCTCGAGAAGCAGCCGCCCGCATCGCTGATTCGGCCAAACTGTGTATGTGCTTATGTGCTACTTCAGGCACAGAGTACATGTACAGCGTTCCTACTTCGTGCTTTTTTTGGCATCTCCGTTCCAAGGCCTGCGGAGATGCGCTCTCGTTTTGGGTTGCCCTTTTGTGTATTTTGGTTCTCATGGTTTTCGTTTTACATCATCCTCTTCATGGACGGCAAGCGGCAAGAAAGATGCTTCAGAGATAGCAAGCCACCCTTCTGCAGACAGTAGACGAACATGATTTCTGGTTCGCCCATTCTCTGATACTGCTGTAATATATGCTTACTATCCATAGACGAACAGAGACAATCAAAAACCCGGCCGCAGAAACGGCCGCAGAAACAGCAGCCACGTCCACTATGGCCCTGCCGGCAGTCATCTTGTGTCTCTCTGTAACAGGGAAAACGAAGCCTTGGGCGTCCACGGAGGAGAAGGGGTCTGTGGCTGCGTTCAATGTGGCCATTGACTCGGCACAGGCGATGGCACACTTGTCCTGCTGTGCCCGTCAGCCTTGTTTGGCGGGGAGGGAAATGTGTGCGTGTACGTGTACGCGTACGTATTCGAGGAGCAGCGGGTTGAACCGCGAGACAGGTTCAGAGTGAATGGCCTGGCTACAATGCCGAGTTGAGAAACCGCTGTAGGGCTGTTTAGTTATCCCTGGTCTCAGTTCTAGCGAAAGGACAAGTTTCTCATAGCCCGGGTCGGCGAACGACGAGCCAGACGAGAGAGGCGGCGGGAAACGAGATGTTGTGTTTCTGTCCCCCAGAGCAGCTCTGAAGGACACTCGGTAGAGGGCAGAAGGGCCGTTGTGGCTCCATTGCCGCATCTGCGACTTGCAAGTGCAACTGTGACAGCTCTGCCGTGCCAACCGGCGATCCGAGATATTCTCAGAGGAGACACGGGATGCGTCGAGTCGGTCGTACAGGCAAGCAGAGGCAGCCACGCCGCATTTCGGGCTTTGTTCGTGTCCGCAAGCAGTGGGGGTGGTTGTGGGTTGTGAACGAGACAAAGAGAGACAGACACAGACGAGACGCAAGAAGGGGATCGGACACGGACAGGGCCAGAGCCACCAGGAGTCGAGACACATGGACAGGAAATTCTTAGGCATACCGTACACAGCCCACGTGTACAAGCATCTGCGGTCTCATGTTTGGGGGCCCGTCAGCATCGTCATCGGCCCACACTGTGAGAGCAGTGCCTTTTTTTGTAGCTCTGTGGCTTCGTGCTTTGTGTATCAACGAGCACGATCGTCGTGGCAGTGAGTCCCAAGCAGCAGCAGCATCGTACGATGAAGCACGCTTTCGGAGCCCAAACAGTGTCCAGGGACCGAGACGATGGTGTTCTGGTCCGACGACGCGGCCCCCAAACTTTGCAAATCACAAAATAGAAGCAGCCAGACTGTCGACACAGGATCCATGCATGCGCCTTTATATGAATGGAGGCCGGGCCATCACGAGAACCATGTTGGACTGACATGGCCGTGTGCGCCGCTCGTGTCCGTTGCCACAGGTCGCATCGTTGCTGCTGTGGCTGCTCCTTTCATCAATCTCGTTAGCATCCGTACTATCTGCATAGATGGGCCCTTTCGCCAGGCTCCAAATAAAGCCCCGAATATCTATCACGGCTACATAGCGGCCCAACGTAGACGTCCACAGCCGTGTCTGCGTCTCTGGAAATCAGACAGGCACATCAGTACACCAGCACATTACAGCCACTGCAGCCAGCCGTAATAAACGCCGTATTACCGGAAAATGCTCGCAATATCAAAACCACGTCGGTCACACGGCTCTGGACCCTCTCGCGCTCTACTTGGCCTCTCCTCCTCCTCACCTCTTCGTCTTTCATCTCGCCCCGGCTTGCATCGCATTCGCAACATACCGTCCCTCGCTATATTCTGTATACTTTGGGTTTGAACTGTCCCTCGACCCCTTTGTGACTTGCTGTGCCCCCCTTGGTATGGCATGTCCAATCTACGAGTATTGCGGACCGTCATTAATAGCATCGTTTATATGAAGTGGCTGCCTGTTCACGGCCTCTTCTTCTTCCATGCCGCACAACTGCATGGGTCCTGCCGTGTCGCCTTCTTTCCGTGGAAAACGGTCCCCCTCTCAGCCCCTCCCCCCTGCTCCCGTCCAAGTTGTATAAATGCGAGCACAAGTCCCTTGCATTAGCTCCTTTTTCTTTCTTGCTCCCTCTCTCCTCGCCAGGCGTTTTCCATGTCTGTCTGCTCATTCATGCCTACGGCTTGTGTGTTTTGCGGACTCACCGGTCGAGTGCTCTTCCTGTGCATTTCCCATTGGGCCTACACAACCAGCCACTCCCCACTCCCCGACAGCGGTCGTCGTTGCCTTTGTCACTCTCTGTTTTATGCCGTGCCGTGGGCTCGACCGCAAGGAGGGAATAACACCAAGAACGGTCTTAGCAGCGGTTGGTTCGACAACGAGCACTCAGCGGTGGCAAGGAATACGACAGAAGAATCGGATGCTAGCAGCGGCACAACACGTCGGCTGATGACGACGAAGTAGAATTGTCACGGCGGCTACTTTCTGCTTTTTCCCCCCTCGCATTCTATCTCCCGAATCCCGGCATCAGCCAGTGCGATGGTCAAACGGAGCAAGCAGGTCCTTCTGCCGATGCTGCCACTGCCACTGCCACTGCGACACTGCTTTCGACTGCAGCCACGTTTGGCAGTCCCAAAACCCCACTGAAGAAACATTGCATCGCCCACAGAATCAGGGACAGGGCGAACAAAATAAAGGGCCAAAGGAGAGCTGGGAAGGACCCGAATCGCACTGCATAGGGCTGAGTGAGGTAATACCAACATCGACCGACGGAGTGCCCCCTCCCACCTCCTCCAACTCATCTCCAGACTACCCGCTTTCCCCAGCCAGCTCTCGTCATTCGCCTCTCTCTATCGGCCGCTTGTCTCTCGCTATCCCATATACTCCTCCTTGGCTTTGCAGACTGAAGGAGTAGGATGTGCCTGCGGCTCGGCAGCGCCCGATCTGGAACGCATCTCATTTGCTTTTTGCTCCTTCGACATGCCACAGTTTCAAGGCAGCGGCTGTCATTAAGCGTGCGTGCCTTCTCTCCCTCTTGACGTACTCTCTCCGTAGGGGCACCCACCCCCACGGCAAACGAAAGACAATCGAGACCTCCATCCTACCACGCCGAGTTGTATCATGCATCCACGGCGATCCTCATTGCCGTGGCCCTTTGTTCCGGCATATATAGCCCGTCGGCACAAGCGAGTTCGGTTTCTCTCCGTATGTACCGAACGTGTTCTGTGTGCATGTCCATCGCCACATCGGCACATCAACACGAACGAGGACAATGCGCACTTGCGGCACAGACTTGTCCAGCGCCACGCCAAACCAGAACCAGAGAACCAGAGAACTACGGAAACCAGAACCACAGAACTACGGAACTGCAGAACCACAAAACCACAAATAGGCTGCGTCTGCCTTGCCCTGACCGCTGCCTGGTGCAACCCGTTGGAACAAGGTCTGTTTTTCTTACTAGTTGGCCCCAAGCCCCAATCTTATTGCATGGCAGTATGTACAAGGGACAGCGGGCGAGAGGCGATGAACCCTTGTCTCGCCCGCTTTTTGCTCATATGTGCTCTTGTTACATGCTCACACGGACTACATCTGAGATACGTATTCTGTACATGCTTGCAAATATTGGGCATGTTCTGTATTCTTCGTGAGAGTATTTTGCATGGCAGTACGACGTACAGTGACATGATACTGGCCAAACTACTACACCCTTGCACTCCTGCACTCACAGCAAAAGGCGTGTTTGCAGGCCATGTCCCGTGTCCCTTCATCTATTTTCCTGTTGGGCTCTGTGCCGCACACAGCCCAAACACCACACGAACCTCGCATCGTGGCTGTCCGTTGGCCAATCAGACACGGGACGCCGCTCTGACGTTCGTATCCTAGGCCTGTCCTTGGGCACCGTTCGTCCCACAGCGTGCTCCCCCGCCTCGTAGGGCAGGGCAAGCTGGTCGTTGTATCGGATACGGATTCTGTACGGTGCTAGCTGTGACTGGTAGGTGGTCGATGGACATCTGAGAACACACTTGTCAGCACTAACATCAAGCTTACACCCACCAGCCAACCGTACAAGGCCATCCAACAGCACAAAACAGACCAGCCCCGAGCACAAGCTTGCGCGTAAATGCGCTCCCGTTGTAGCTAGTCCATACGAGTATGGCTGTCTATACAACGACGAGTATGGCTTGTGCCGACGGGATGTCTCGGTGTCCCTCCCATGTATCTCCTTGGCCAGACCGTCGATGGCATGCCAAGCGGTTGTCGGTGAGCAAGCGACATCGTATGCTATTCGTATGCTATCCGAAGGCAGCGCGCTGTTGGCTCATATTGGCCGGTGCTTGGGCGACTGCATACGGCTCTACCGAAGCGAAAGGACAACAGGACCAACTCTAGAAATAAAAGGGCCGGATAGAGGTGCTGCGCTCTGAACACAAAGACCTCCTCATGACCCAGTCGTAAAGCAAGCCGCGCCATCCAAAAACCGCCGCAGCGCCGCAGCAGACACGGAATAAGTCCTGTGCAGCCGGCATGAATGCAGCCTATCGTTCTGGCGGCAGCCTAGATACCACATGCCACTGCCTTTTTCTTCACACACTGGGCAGAGATAGCCACAGGACACTATGGGAACACGTCATCGTCGCCTCAACCATGACGAGTCTGTGTGTGCATGGGAGAGAAACACGGCGTATTGTGCGTATTGTGCGTATTGTGGCACTGATCGAGAAGGCGCCTGCAGACGCGGCCAGCCAACCAGTACCTGTTTTACACCCCGTAAGCTGTGCTCGAACTGATTGGGAGATGGTGCGAGAATAAGCATGATCAACACGGAAAGCCCATGAGTGGAAACCGCTGGTCTCAGTCTGCGGGCGCCGTCTACGGTCTCCGTCTGCGGTCGGTACTATGGAGTCAAGAGTTGCGCTACTAGTAAACCGGGCGGCCAAGGCGACCGATTTGACCAGGTGCGTCTATCTTGCTTGCCAGCGTCCAGCTGCATCCCTGAAGGGTGGTCAGCAGGAAAGGAAATAAGAAAACAAGAAAAAGAGAACGAAAGGAAACTGGGGAAAAAGCAAGAGAAAATAGAGCCCAAGAGCTACCCATTCGACACAAAGAGACATCTGCCGACACTCTGTTTCACATCAGCTCCGGAGAAGTCAGCCACAAGCTCCGCATCGGCATTGCTTGGAGGGGGGGGCTATGAGGCTGCTGTATGATGGCATGTGGTTCTCTGTGCGCGTACACGTTACGTGTAGATAGTGCCCTGTCTCTCCCACTCACTCTTACCACAGAGTAACGGCGCACGGAAGACACATCTCCTAGCCC
Organism: Graphilbum fragrans; assembly: GCA_001513895.1. Lineage (NCBI taxonomy): Eukaryota > Fungi > Ascomycota > Sordariomycetes > Ophiostomatales > Ophiostomataceae > Graphilbum > Graphilbum fragrans. The sequence continues at coordinate 33,273 of LLKO01000056.1, read as the reverse complement.
CCAGGACATCGAAATTAAGAGAGATAATGGATTTCAAATCAAAATAAGGTCTGCCCGAAAGGGCTACCTGCGACCAAAGTCCCGCGAAATAGTGTGTTTCCTGGGTAGAGGTTTCCATAATTCTTGCCGCAAGGGAATGGTGTCCGCTGGGTGTACGGAGTAGCTGTAACATGGGTTATGAGAAATGGCTGTCATGCTTACATCACTCGTTGTGTGCCCGTTTTGCAACACGAGATAGGAGACATGTGAGAAAAGAAAAGGCCAAGGAATCGAGAGGAGAGGAAATAGCCAGCACTGTCCCGGGCCTAGTGAACGGACCCGAAAAGCTCCTGTTTCTCGTTCTTTTACTTCGTGCCGATCATAGCCTTCCCCCGGACGGACGCCCTCACATCAGCATGACACCATGCTAAGTACACGTGTAAGGAGGCCAGTGGATGCTAGACGGTGTCCCGAAATATCCATCCAGGCGGCTTATGAGTCGACGGGGGAAAGGGCCGGCCGACTCTGGGCACGATCGGCGACTAGTGAACGAGTACTGCCCCAGCTTGCTTCTTTCTCGTCCTTGTGTGCCCGAAGAAACAATTGTGCCTTGCTTTGCTGTCACACGCCTGGCCCGCGAGGGTGACGAAGAAAGCAAACGGGGCCAACTAGAGACAAGGCATCTTTGTCGAGAATGACCAATCGTGCTACGGCATGAGAGGAAAAAGAAACGCCTCCGCAGACAGATCACTTGCCAGCCCCAGCTGGTGTTGTTCTTGCAGACCCTCTTGATATCCCCCAATCCTTCCCAGCGCAGCCCTACCGGAACAGGAGTGGACACGGGCAAGCCGTTCCCCAGACGCCACCGAGAAAGAAGGCGGCATCAGAGCTCCCTGGCCATGTTACGGCTTTGCTTTCTTTTCCACGCTGCCGTGGTGGATGTACGAGTAGGCGTCTCTGCTGGGGCGGCAGCCCCATGTTCTAGAATACTCGGCGGGCACACCTCTTGTGTGACACTCTACTTCGGCCAAGAGATACACCCCTCTCGCTCCCTGTACCGTGAACACATGAGCAATGGGCAATGCCTCTTGTGTACCAGAGGGCAGTCCTCGCCCACGCGGTGCCCGGAACAGATATGTGCGCGTGCAAGGGACATCACAGGGTGCCTCCTGCTACAAGAGACATTATTCCGTGAGCTTTCACATGCGTTCTACCTAACCGGTCAAGCCGTCTGCTTTCTAATTACCCACCAGTAGGAAATGGCAGAACGCTATTTCGTGGAGGGGAACAAGTATCTCGAGAGGGGGGGGGAGGGGGGGGAGGGCGTACACAAACCATGCGCAAGGCCATCTGTCTCTCTTTGAAACACCGTAAACAGCCCTTCTTGTAGATGCCATGCGACTCTGGCTTTGTTGGCGTGTTGGGTAGAGAATCACCGTTGGCGGCCGGCTGTAGACGATATGCACCCATTCCATGACCGCCAGGTGCTCTCCAGCAACACATCATGTGAGTGCTGGACTTCCCGTGGCTTGTCGTCTCGATGATGTGGGCTGTGCTCTATCCTGAGACCTGCTCCTGCTATCTACGCGTCTATGTGCACGAAAATAGCGAGCATGTGCTTGCCTACTAATAATAGAAGGACAGTGACGTCTGGCTGCGCTGGCAGGACCAGAGCTATGGCAGCTGGACAGAAGCTATCCCGCCCTGTTTCCATGTTTCAAAATAACGAAACAAGATGCCAGGTCTGTGGCTGTTTTCAGGAAGCACAAACAAGCGCCATGTTTGGGGGGATGCACATCGTTAGAAGATGCGAGTGAGCAGCCAGAGGTGTGATCTACAGGTATATCCTCCAAGAAGAATAGGAGGCAGTCATGATCGAAAGGGAACAGTAGACACAACACTGGGCACATGGCATTGTCTTTGGCTACTTTCACGTCCCCGTTCAGCGACATGATGGCCTTGTCCTGCCGCAAAGCAGAAAGGCAGCTCTGGCAGCATCTTGCATAAATGTATTTTTAGCAAGCCAGTGCTTCTTTGCCTGTATTGGGGAATGCGACAAAAAAGGCCGACACCCGCAGGAGATGGTGTGAAGCAGCGGCAAGCAAATTACCCAGTAAGAGTAGGGCGCGCCTTGTTTTTTTGGTGTCGTCTTGTCGTAGTCTTGCCGTCTGCAGTCTGCTGCTCTTTTACCACGTCTGTCCAAATATGAGCAGTGCAAGCCCCACGAGGATGGAATCCAAGCAACGGCCAGCCACATAAACAGCGGCTCCATCCACCGCTCTGAGTTCCCGTGTTTGTTTCTCCCGGCGCTTAGCTGGCAGGCGTTGCCCTGTTCTTCTCTCTACACCGCCTCCCAAAACTGGCCATGGGACGTATATTTAGCGAAGCTCGGCGGCAGAACCCGTTTCTCGCTCGCTCCTTAGCAAGCACGCAGGGAGTAGCAGCTGCTTGCGCCTCAAAATAGCAGCTGCCGGGTGTCTACAACGCACCATAGACAAGGCAAAAATATGAGGCTGGTCGGCATGACGGGCTCGCCATGTACACAAACCGATGAGAAAAGACATTTCGGATGGTGCTTCCGACGTGGGATATCCATAGAATGCAAATCAAAGGGTAACTAATTACAGTGTGCAGACACAACGTAAACACACACCCATCAGGATGTCGTTCTATGCCACAAAGCCACAAGAAGAAGAACAGAAGAACAGGAGAGTAGAAACAGAATACAGAAAGAGTACATGATACATCGTCGGCCTCCATGGATGTCCTAGTCCTATGTAGTGTGTCCCGTAAACCTGGTATTGTTGAATCGATCCACCGCCAGCAAAGAGGGAAAAAGGGGGGGGAAACGAGGAAGAGAAAGAAGAGAAACAGGCATCCCCAGGACGAGTCCGCATACAAGCCCACGCAAGCGGATGCCAAAAAAAGCCCCCAACTGCCTCACAGCCGCCCGTGCCGCGCCTTGAAAACGGCCACCTTGTCGTCGTAGAAGAAGATCTCGCGCAAACGCATCCTCGGCGTCCTCGCGGCGGCCGCGTTCGCCTCGGCAAACGAGTCGTCCGAGAAGACGCTACCTCCGTCAAGATCGTCCGCTGAACTTGCGCCGGCGCCGCCGAGACTGCCGGGGAAGTTTGCCATGCCGTAGAGGCCGGGTGTTTCTAAGCCGTGGCCGGCTCCGTTGCCATTGATGTTGCCGTTGCCGATGCCCGCTTCGTCGTCGGTGTCATCGTCCTCTGTGTCGGCGTCGGCGTCGGCGTCGGCGTCGGCAGCATCGTCGTCATCGTCGTCATCATCGTCATCGTCGTCGTCATCGTCGTCGTCGTCGTCGTCGTCATCGTCCGAGGCCGTCGTGTCGGAGGCCGCGTCCGAGCCGTCGCCGACCAGATGACCAGCGCCGATGCCACCAGTAGCGGCGCCGATGCCGCCGTGCGCGGCGTCCGGGCCGTTGCACTCGGCGATTTCGTAGCACTTTTCGTTGATAGCGACGAAGCAGAGGTTCAGCTCGGGCCGCAGGGTGACAATGTCGGCGACCTGCATGGCGAAGTCGCTGACCTTGAGCTCGACCTCGTCGCTGGTGTCGCGCAGCGTGGGAAGGTAGCCGATGACCTGGCGGATGTGGAGGGAGCGGAGCAGAGGGAGGGTGGGCAGTCTCTGGAGGAACGTATGCTGGTGGTGTTAGTTCGTGCTGGGCGTAGTTAAACCACAGAAAACCAATCCAAGCGAAACCAAGCAAACAATCAAAACAATCAAATGTCAAAACAGTCAAAACAGTCAAAACAGTCAAAACAGTCAAAAGCCAAGCCACTCACCCAGTCTCGGTAGTGCAGCGACATCGACAGCTCGCGCAGATTCGGCATGCGGCCGCTGGTGATGTAGTTGACGATCTCGGTCGTCGGCACCCACGACGAGCGCAGCCGGTCGCCGTTGGCGTCCTTGTTCTGCGAGTCAAAGTACAGGTAGCGCAGGCTGGCGCGGTGCGGCCGCACCGCCGCCTTGAACACCTTGTCGAGGCTGGTCAGCGGAATGTTCGGGTTGCGCAGGCGCTCCTGCAGAAAGAGGCCCTCGAGCGAGTTGGGCGCCAGCGTGTCGCGGATGAACAAGAGCACCGGTGCCGTCACGCTGTCGGTGTGGATTTTCTTGATGGCCAGCGGATACCGCAGGGCGGCCTGCGCAGACGACGAGGAGCCTCTGCCGCCGCTGTGGCCATTGCTGGTGTGGGTGCTGGTTCCCGTGCCGCTGTGGCCTCCACCGGCCTCCCCGGCGTTGGCTGACGCCTTTCGCTGCGACGAGAAGGACCCCTCGAAGCTGTGGTCGCCGCTCACTGGCTTATACCGCGTCCGCAGGTGGTTCCAGAGGCCGTCCTGAAACGGACAGCTGAGAATCGTGATATTGGTGAGCGTCGTCCAGTCGATGGCCCGGCTGCAGGCAAAGGGAGAAATGGGAACACGTTCCAGCTCCAGCGTCGTGAGCTTCAGCCGCTCGTTCAAGATCGGGCGACCGCTCTCCGGCCCATCTGTTTCGGGCACTACTGGCTCCGGGGATGGCGGGGATGCCGAGGAGGCCGGCGGCGGTGGAGTTTCCGGTGATGCCGACGGAGCCGCCGCCGCTCCTGCTGCTGCTGCTGCTGCTGCTGCTGCTGCTGCTGCTGCTGTCGGTGGTGCACCTGCACCATCGGCCGCCTGTGCGCTGGCATTGTTCGCCGCGGACGCCCCGGACACGTCGGCGGCTCCTGCGCTCGCACGCGGGGCGTGTTTGCGCCTCAAATCGCAGATCCGGCCCGTTAGAATGCCCAAGACTCCGCCCAGTCTCCGCGAGCCAATGCGGTTTTCGCCTGGCCAGCGAGCCTCGCGGTCGACCTGCTGGTACGTGTCGCCGGTCCAGCTCTGGACAAATTCGGAGCGCGCGCAGCGAACCGCAATGCTTACCCGGAGCTCCTTCAGCCGGTCCTTGGACCGCTCGATCAGCACGGCCATCTCGTCGAGGTACGCCAGCTCGTCGATCTGCAGCACAGACAGACTGCTCACAGGAGGCACCACGCTGAAAGTGGGGAACTCGACACGGCTCGACGAGTAGGGGACGCCTGCTCGCGGCGCCACGGCCGGGGGAGGGGGGGCGACGCCGGCTGGGTTGGTGTTGGTGGCGGCCCCTTGAGTCAGAAACGCCGGTACTTGGTGAGGGGGGGGGGGCGGCGGCGGCGGCGGCGGAGGATGCGGTGGTAGGAGCTGGAGATGGGGCGGCGGCGGCGGAGGAGGAGGAGGAGGGGGTGGAGGAGTCTCAAAGGCCGAGATGGCGGGTTGCGGAGAAATGGAGTTGTCGTGCCAGCGGATCCAGAGACGGTCCAGCTTGCAGGAATCCGGCTCGTGGTCTTGCAGCGAGGCGAGAGCCATGAAGACGTCGGAGACGACGCCGGTGGGCATGTCCCAGACAAAGGTCTCGAGGTTGACCATTTTGGCCACGCTCATGGCGACCAGTGTACCCAGCATCTTGCCGCACTCCTTGAAAATCAGGTACTCGTCGACCCAGAGGGCCGGGCCGTTTCCAACCGAGAATTTGCGTGTGTACGTGGCATAGTCAGCCGAGTTGAAGCGCGCCTCGGCGAGGTGCTTGGCGGCTGGCGTGCCGAAGCCGTTGCGCATCTCGTATTTGAGCCGGTGAATGGTGCGCGCAAAGGCGCTGCCCAGACACAGCGTCGACAGACCGTACGTCAGGGCATCAACGCTGTTGCCGTCCGAGGAGGGGGCATTGGGATCCGGCCACACAATGTCGAAGCGGGAGTAGATTTGCGGTATGGTGAGAGTGTAGAAGGTCGAGTTGGTGAGGGCGAGGGCCGTGAGATCGTTTGTGTGTTGGAGCTAACGTATTAGGGACAGAAGAACAAAGGAACAAAAGAACAAAAGAACAGAGGAACAGAAAACAGAAGAGCAGAAGCAGAACCTACCTCGTGCACAATCAGTCGGAGCACATCAACGGGCAGCCCGAGCAGAGTTAGGGGCTTGGCCTTGACTGGTGAACCGGCAGAGGACGTGGCTAGCTGCTCGCCGTTCACAGCCGTTGGCCCGTTGGCCTGACTGTTCGGAGGAGCTGGCGTTTGTGCGGACTGTGCAGAGTGTGCCGGGGCGGACGAAGCGTGATTTGTGGTAGTAGTGTCTGGGGCCGAAGAAGACAACGGCAGAGCGGGTGTCATGGTTTGTGGAGATGGAATCGCTGCGGAGCTGTCGCCCAGCACGGCCAGTCCGTCGGCTTCGTTTGCGTCTGGCGTCGACTCGGCTGAGATGCTGCCCGGTCTTTGGTCTGGTGCGTCTGGTGCGCCTGAAGTGTCCAATATCGCGCCCAATGTTGCATCCGATTTGGCCTCTGCTCGATGCCCATTGGCCAGGGGTACAGCATCGCCCGCGACAGCCACCTTCTCTAGCTTTGGAGACTCGGCAGCCGGGGCCGGAGCAGGTGCCGCGGCCGGAACCGTCGCAGGTGTCGCGGCCGCCGTGGCGTCGTCAACGGACGAAGACGAGGCAGACGCCCCCAGCTTCTTCAGCGGAGACGAAACGACGTCGGCCATCGCTCTCGCCGCTGTGGCCCAGCAAACGCTGGCAGCGCGGACCAGGAAGCAGCCAAACACGATCGCCCAGACAGCCACCAGCGACGAAGCTATGGTCGGTGAGGTGATGTGGAGAATCGTGGCGCCGAGGGGGGATGTCGAGGGGGCGGAAATGCGCAAAAGGGCTGGAATGAGGAGCTCCTGATCTTGGCCGATCAAAGCGGCAGGCGCCTGCTACTTGCAGTTCTCTGCTAACGGACGCGAGAGCGCCAACACAGAGCAAGGCAAAAGAAATGCCGGAAGGTCGCACACGAATATGCAGTCGTGGACGCGGATGCAGGCGTCGGCCGCTCGACGACGTGGAGATGGTCGAGGAGCTGTTAAGTAAGGTGCGGGAATGTGTAGAAAGAGGTGCAGAAGCAGGCTACCAGGTGCCGTAAAACGTTCCTAGTTAGGCGCTGTGGGGGACAGAAACGCTGTGTGCGGATTGCCCCGTTGCGGGTTCTGATGCCTGCAATCCAAGGCATCCATCCACGCACCGCCAGCTAAGCGCCTAAACCCTGCTGTCCTTGCATGGACGGAAAGCGACTCGCTCTGCAAATGTGTAGTGGCAGCATCTGCTTACACGGCCATACGAATGGAGCACAGAGGACACCAAACGCTCTGCTCCTCCGCCGCCCAATACGTTGTCCGTCGCGCTTGTTGGTGTGCTTGTCCCCCGGCATCCTTGCCAGTTCTGCCATTGCGTCGGCGGTTTAGGGAGCATCGCACTAGCTCTTAGGCCACTTTAGGCGCTGTGTGCACGCGTGCCTGTCCGTTACACCTATCCCCTCACACCGGCACGCTAATCGCTCTAGCACACCCGCTGCCCAGCGATCTCCTACAACGGACTCTGGCGAGTATTCCGGACAGACGCCGCGTTTTCTTCGCGGTTGGCCTGGTGCGTATCGAAGCCGCCAGCAACGCGCGTCCGTCCACCGTGTCCTGATCACCAGAGAGCAAGAAGGGCCGGAACTAGAGAACACGTCTCAAACCGTGCTCGTCTAGGCATCCAGGACGTGGCCGGACACTTGGCTTAGTCGTCCGTTTTGGGAGCCCAAGTACAGGGGCGTTGGCGGAGTATAATTACAGAAGCCCCAGCCTGGACCCAGCCAAAAAATTACTGCGCGGCATCACAGCTTTCGCCAACCCGTCTCTCTCCCAACCCCTCTTGCCACTTTCTTTCCTTGCCCGCCGTACCTCTCTTCTTGATCGCGACGGCCACAGCCACCCGAACCGAACCAGAGGCCCGGCCGCTCGCCGCGCTTATATTTCGTCCGGCCGCCGTTGGTGGTTGTCTCATTTTTCGCCCGGCGCCATCCCAGCATATCTCTCTTATCTACACGAGCCTCGGCCTCACGCGCAAACGTCGCAGCATCGCCTTCGTCGCCCTCTACGCACAGCCCTCTCTCTCTCGCGCGCGCGCGCACGCACCCCATACGCCATCATGTCCCAGTTCTTCGAGGACATCTGGGACTCCGTCTTCACCCCCGGCACCAATCCCTCGCTGCTCATCGCCACCAATGTCTCCTTTGCCGCCCTCCAGCTCGTGCTCTTCCTCCTGCTCATCGGCACCTACTCCATCCACTTTGTCATCCTCTCCTTCCTCAGCGCCGGCCTCTGGTGGGCCATCAACTGGTTCGCCCGCGAACTGAAAGCCGCCCAGCTGCTCGAGGAAGCCGCCAAGACCAAGGCCGCCGCGACCCCCGCGGCCACCGACAGCGAAACCGAAGTCGAGGGCAGCCTGCCCACCCGCGCACGGCCACCCCTGCCGAAGAAGAAGAAGCCGACCTCTGCGCCGTCGCTGCCGCACCAGACCGCCACCAGCGGCAGCAGCAAGGAGGTCGAGCCGCTCGAGATGCACGGCGAGCTCAAGCACCGGAGCGCCGGCGCCGCCTCCGCTCCCACCTCCGCCTCCACAGCACCAGGAACAGCCGCCGGCGCTGCTGGCTCGTCGCCGTCTCTCTCGGTCGACAGCCACTCCTTTGCCTCGGGCAGCCGATCTGGCGTGAGCACGGAGGACGAGTGGGAAAAGGTGTCGGAGAACGAGCAGGAGAAGTGAGGGGTGGAGGGACTTGGACGCCGGAAGCGCTGCATCGTTGAGACGACGTTGAGAGCGTCACAGCCTCTCTCATAGAAGCTCATCGCTCAACATCGCATTGTATATATTGATGGCTGGCCGGAACAAGGCCCTCTACCTGCTGCCCGCCAGCCTTGCATTCCATAGATTTCTGCTATACCCCAACCAAACCCCAACCTTGAATTAAGCACCTATCGCGTTGCATTCATTTTTGTGTCTTTTGTCTCGGGGCCGTATCTGTGTGTATGCTCCTATGGTACTCCGTACCTGCCTGGTAATGAACACACCACTAAGTACAGGTGGCGGGGTAGCTCCGTTTTAGTGGACGCTGGAGCCACGCCTGGTCACGTGCACTCCAAGGCTTTGTGCCAGACGGTAAAATAAAATTCGGAGCATCGACAAAATAGCACCGCTCACCTCCACCGACTCTATCCCTGGTCCATCGGCCGTTTCTGCGCACTGCCACCACCCCCCGCGCCGTTTTCTGCCGAGCCCTGTCCTTTGTGTTTTCCTCCCGGTTCCCTTCCAACAACCGCCACCATGAAACTTGTCCGGTACGTGAATGACGCGACGCGTGACAGTAGAGTGTCGAATGGACAGCTTGCTTCCTTTTGCGTTAGCTTGGCTAACCTCTGCAGATTCCTTATGAAATGCGCCAATGAGACGGTGACCATTGAGCTCAAGAATGGTGTGTTCCCGTGCCGCCCCCCTCTTCTGCGCAGAGCACGACCGCTAACCCACAGGCACCATCGTCCACGGCACCATCGCGTCCGTCTCGCCGCAGATGAACACGGCCCTGCGCAACGTCAAGATGACCGCCAAGGGCCAGGACCCCATCCCGCTCGACTCCATGAACATCCGCGGCAGCACCATCCGCTACTACATCCTGCCTGACAGCCTGCCGCTCGACACCCTGCTGGTCGACGACGCCCCCAAGCCCAAGAACAAGGCCCGCAAGGAAAGCGACCGCGGCGCTCGCGGCGGCCCGAGAGGACGTGGCCGCGGCGGCCGCGGCGGCGGTGGATTCCGCGGCGGCGACCGCGGTGGCGGCGGGTTCCGGGGTGGCCGTGGCGGCGGTCGCGGCCGGGGGTAGGGGAGGGGAAGAGGGCAGATGGAAGAGCAGACGAGACGTGCAGAGGGGGAAGCGAAAGACTGAGATTCGAAGAGTGGGGAAAGAGGCCGCGATGCATCCAGTGGCACGCCCCGATCTAAAAGGCCGTTGCATCTGTTTGCATTTTGCTGTAAGACCAGGATTTCGATTGGTTTTCTTGTTCATGTTTCTTGTCCAGCTGGTGGTGGCTGGCTTTTCAGTTTGGCGTTCCAAGGTAGCCGAAGGGTGGCGGGTATACAAAATCCAGCATACGAGTCTATTGTGTCTTTGTGGCGTGAAAATGGAATACAGCAGCGGCAAGGGAATATGAATACACGCGTAAAGAGAGCCAGAGACGTCTTGCCAGCCGTACAACAGGGCCAGAACACCGCCCTACTCCCGCCATATCCGCACAATCTGCAGCTTCTCCCACCCAGCCTGCCGCCCGCTTGTTCCTACTGTGTCGGCGTGCCATTGGCTGCCATGGCCTGTCTCTGGCCACTGCCGTATCCTCTCCTTCACGTCGTCGGGCCGGTTTTGCGCACACAGCAGCACATACGCACAGCCCCGCGGCGCCAGCACTTCGGGCAGCATCGCCAGCAGCCGGTCTGTCGTTTCCATGCCGTCACGACCACCCGCATAGGCCAGCTCGAGCAGATGAGAGTCCAGGGCAAAGCTGGCATCGTGCCTCTGTGCCGCTGTGTCCGAGCCGCTGCCGCTGCTGCCGCTGTATTTGGTGCTGGCGTCCAAGGCGGGCGGCGCATCTGGCGTCGGCACATACGGCGGGTTGAACAACAGCACGTCGACCTGGCCGGGCCGCAGCGCCGATGTCAGATCCGAGCGGGCGGCTCCCAAGTAGCGAGCCACGCCAGGTTGGCCGTCTTTGTCCTGGTCCTGTTGCTGCTGCTGTTGCTGCTCTTTTTTCCGGTCGTCTTGCGCTCTTTTCACCGTTTGGTTCGTGGCCTGGCAGGCAAACGTGTTGACGTCGACGGCGAGGGCCACGATGCCGCCCTGGGCGGTCTGCTTGCCAAACAGGTGGTCGGCCTGCGACACAACAAAGGCCAGGACGACGCCGGAGCCGGTGCCGATTTCCACGACAAACGGAGGCGAGACGGCGCGGCTGGCATCGGCACCAAAACGGCTCTGCAGGAAGGCCGCCTCAGAGTCAGATGCCAGCGTGTCAATTAGCAAGAACGAGTCCTCGGCCGGCTCGTACACGCGGTTGTATGGCACATGCGACGTATCGGGTGTGGGCAGCATGGTCTAGTGGTGGTGGCTGGTGGTAACGGCCTTTGTGTAAAGTGGGCTGGAGGCAAAGCCCGTTGAAGTTTTCCAGATGACTTTTTTTGTTAGTTCTAAATGCCGTTCTTTGAGGCTACAAGGCCCAAGGCCACGCCAATGTCACAACGAAACGAGTCTGTCCATTCAGTTGACAGTGGCAATGCCTGCTTTTGTTCTATTCGCAATGTCCTAGAGATGCAGTCGTTGAACGGACCGCTTGTAAACTCCCTTGCCAACGCCTGTGAAAAATATATGCTCAGCTTCTTCTTCCAGCCATCACATCACCGCGCAGCGACACTCCACACCGGCATCGTTCTTGTTCGGCCCTGCGCCCCATCGCATGCCGTTCCTCGTGTGCACGATCCGCTGTATCATGTTGCGGTCGTAGCATCCGTGCAGCTCGTGTCGCGGACACGGCGAGGACGACACGAAAACGGGCTCATAAGCGGTAGCGGTGGTCCCGGCCGCTCCGTAGCAAGAAAGCGGCACCAGAACAGGCTCTGTACACACGCGATAGGTTCTGGACACCAGTTTCGCTATCCCGTTGAAGAAACTCGGGCAGGTCGAGAATCCGCGTCCTGGTGCGCAGGGCTGCGAAATGGCCAACCAGCGACATTGACAGCCGCTGTGGACATAGTAGGCTATTCGGCACATGCTGGGGGGATTCTGCGGCAGTGAATATCCCAGAAGAGGCTGTATCTGTGATCACAGGCCAAACCGTTGTCTCAGACTGTCCTCTAATTCTTGGTTCTTTTGGTTCTTTGCTTGGGGGGTGATGTCCTGAGCTACGAGATCACCGGTTTCTCATACGGAAGGAAGCATAGAAAGACCAGACACCAGACGACTGCCAGTGAATCACGACACTGCATCATTGTGAATCACTACAAGCGCAAGAAATACAGGCAGGCATGTGTCCAAGACACGGCGGATGCACGAAGCCGGGGAGGAGCCGCCATTAATAATGCCAAGCCATGGCGAAAGCGCGTGTTGCCATTTTCGTCTGGTCAAGCAAGAGAGGACACAAGAAATAGGGATCGGAAGACAAACAGCGGAGGAAACACAGAAATCGATTTATTCACAAAGAAAATACAAGTATCCAGAGCACATCTCTGTGCCGTCCAAGGGTATGGAACGCTCCGTCATGAGGCCTAAATGAGGCCCAAATATGCCATCCAAAATGCCCGAATCACAGTCCAGAATCCCAATCTAGAGTCACAAATCCAAAACAAAAAACAACACACAAAATCCCTCATCTTTCGCTTCCTAGTCCCCCGCATATATCATGTCTACAGTTAAGACTCACCTCTCGTCCGCTGTGACATCCAGGTCGCTCATCGTGCCCGTGTGCTCGGCGATCGTCAGCTCTTCGTCGTCGATGACAGCATCCTCAGCTTGCTGTGCTCTTTCGAGCGTATCCGCGCCCAGATCCCGAGTTCTGTCCTGGTCATTGGCCTCGCTGGCACTGGCACTTTCTCTGCTGTTCTGGCTGCTGCCCCCTGCTCGCACCAAACTCTGCAGCATCCGCTCGATGCGCGCCATCGACTCCTCCAGGCTTTCCAGGCGCGCGGCCACCGAGTCGGCTGTTCCGCTATCGCTGGTATCGTCAGAGTCCAGTATTGGGTGCAGTCTGTCAGGATCGAGGCCAGGCAGTGCGATGCTGTCACGGCGGCTCAGCGGCTGCTTGAAGCGTGGGATGCGCGGCCCCCCATCAGCTGGTCCAGTGACGCCGTCGGCAAACTTGACCGTGGACACGCTGCGAGAAAGCTGCGATTTGGCGCTATCGCGCGTCGACGGGCGCATGTTCTCGGCGTTGACGTGGGCGTTGGCCTCGGCAATGACCGCGGCCGTGCTGTTGTCGTCGCTCTTGGTGTTCTGGCCGTTTTCGGTGCTGAAGGACGGCTTCCATCCGCTGCCGCTCTCTCCGTTGGCTTCGAGTGCATCGCCATTGTCGTCGCCCTTGGCCTTGCTCGCAGCCAATTGCATCGAAATAGCATCTGCGGTTTGCTGGCGCGTGTACTGGCGGCGGATCAGGTGCCGAGTCAGGTCGTCGTCGGCCGCAATCTCTTCTTCGACCTCGTCCGGCGGCGAAAGCTCGAAAACAGTCTGGATGTCGGAGTGGGCCGAGATGCTCCAGGCACTGAAAAAAGATCTCGGCGTCCGGCGGTGCCGCACAGGACCACCCAGGGCATTGGCAGCGGCATAGGCCGGGGTGTAGTTCTTGGACATGGACTCAGCGGGCCACAGCAGCCGCCGCTCGGCGACGGCAATGACCAGCAGCACCGGCAGGTTGATCGTGCGGACGCAAGCCACGTGGATCTTATGGAACCAGCGCGGCGACACGACAAATCGCAGCGGCACCAGAATCAGCATGGCCAAGATGTTGAAAGGCGGGAAGTAGGCAAAGATGGCATCGCTCTTGACCCCCTCGAGGGTCAGCACGGCACGTCGGAATAGAATCTCAGCAGTGGCGTTGGACACAATGGTGCTAAAAGTGTTGGACAACATCGACACCAGCACCGTCAGGAAGAGCGTGTTGCCCAGAAAGGCGAACGCCACCATCAACGACGGGCCTAGCAACCAATGGAACTCGGCCGACCGCTGGATGCCCGTGCCGTCCAAGCCAAACCAGATGTACACCATCCACTTGCTGATGGTCACCGGCTGATACAAGCCAACACCAAGCCAGCTGAGCGAGAGCAGAAAGCCTGCAAAGCACCAGCAGGCCAGGAACGTCAGCAGCGTGAAGTCGGCCATCATAGACCGCAGCGACACAAACAGCAGATTGTCCGACATGGCCGTGAAGGCTAGACGCGGGATCAGCACCGGGGCAGCCATAGCCAGCACATCGAGGGCCTGCTGGTCCAGCTCTAGCGAGCCTGTGCGCCAGCCGTGGAGCCGCAGAATGAGGTAGCACCAGAAGACGGTGGCATAGATCACATCGAGGAAGGACCACAGGTTCTGTGTGTACACGTGCCAGCCGTGTTCGAGAATGGTGGCAAACTGGTCGAGGACCCAGCCGAACGAGAAGACGGAGAAGGCCACCTCGAACATGCTGAAACGAGTGGGATCGCGCTCGGCCATGAAAAGAAGGTACAGGAACAGGAGGATGGCAAACTGCGCCGCTTCGAGAATATTGCGCGTGCGCGGCACAATGAGACGGTATTGGTTGAGCAGAGAGGCACCCCGCGGATCATACAGCGAGATGGGCTTCTGCTTGTAGCGGTCGGGGATGAGATCGAGGAAGCTCGACGGCGTGTAGGTCACGCGCCCGACATAGATGGCCTCGATGCTGGGCTGTTAGCTCACGGAACAGAGACCCAATGTCCGGGGATCTTCGGGGACACGTACACCTTCTGGCAGGCTGTCGAGCTGAGAAACAGCTTGCTCTCACTGAGAATGGCAATTTCGAGAGCGGGAAGAGCTCGCTGGTAGAGCCAGGAGCCGGCCTGCTCGGTCCACTCGCGACGCACTGATTCCGGCGCATTCTGGAACGGCTCGAACCCGGCCACCAGAATATGCGACAGCACTAGCAAGCCCTCGGGGCCTTCGTTGTCCTCGTTGAAGCGCCGCAGAATCCGGTGCGCAATCAGCTCGCAGAGCGCTGCTCTCGTGAAGTTGACATTCTGCCGGTTGTTGTTGCTCGCCTGTTCGTGCAGAAACTGTGCTCGGTTGACCAACAAGCAGTACACTGGCTGGTTAGCTCCTCTCGTTTCCATCATTTTTGTCCGCATTTGTTCTCTTTGCTCTTGCTACTCACCCACGGAAATATCGTCCAGTTGGTATAGCTTATCAACCAGCGGCCGCACCACCGAAATATTGATTCGCATATCGCGCAGCTGCTCGGGCGACAGGTAGTCTTCCACGACGCTCACAATGTCGCGCCGGATCCGGTGGATGTTGGTGTACACCGGCAGATGCGTGTGTGGATTTGTGACGCACGAATACACCGGCTCGCGTTCCGGCTCATGGCTAAAAGTGCGCCGAAGCAGCAACGGCTGGCGCTCCGTAGCTGCATCGCCGCCTCCAGACGACGCGGGATCCGACGGCCTCGGAACCGGGAGCGAGTCGCCGTCCGAGGCAAAGGGAGTCCGTGCCCGGCGTTGTGACCGGCTCCCAAAGGACTGCCCACGATCTCGTCGGCGTTCTGCCATGGTGGTTGGGGGGGTGGTGTTGAAGCAGCTTCTGGTATGAGCTTCGGTGTGACTAGAGACCCAAGCAACAACTAGGCCATCACTAGAGGCCAATGGGTAAAGGGCAAGAGGAGAAACTATGGCTTCAAGGGGATGGGGGATAGAGAAATCGACAGGAGAGAAGAGAAGAGAGGAAGACAGAAACAGGAGGAGGGTGAGCTGATAAGCCCAGGGATCTTGACAGCTTCGAAGAAAGAGCTGAGGGAATAGTCAAGGGAGCAGAGGCCCAAAAACACCGCACACCTTCTGTAGAGCCGTCTGGGGCGCAGACACAGTGCTTGAGCGATATCTAGCGATTTTATCCCTTATCTGGGCCTTTCTGCATCCCAATCCACCACTACTAAAAAACACTGCTAATAATCTGGCAGCCATGATGCTTCCCTTTTTGGCGCGCTGAGCGCCCCCACTCTTTGCCGCAACACGCTATCCACCGTATCTGGAGCTTGGAAATGACTAATCATGTCCATTGATCTTGAAGCTCTTGTCAACCTCTTCGTAATGATACTATAAAACTGAATGAATAAAATGCTTTTTGTTGTTGCTGGAAAGGTCTCGTGTTTCCCGATTTCTCCTCCATACCCAGCAGTAATGCAATGCCAAACGCCAGCCCAAGCCTCAGGAAACGCTGTCTCAGCCCTCAGCCAAATGACTTCAAAACGTCCACCCCTCAAAATCGTCCACAAACCGCACCGCTGCGTTCTGGTACCGCTCGTGCATGTCCCCCCAGACCCGCGACGCCTCCTTGATCGCCCGCACTGCCTTAACATAATGGGCATCCGCACACCACCGCGACGTCAGCGCCTGCGATTCCACATGTGCCCAGCCCAGTCCTCGTCGACGGGTCGGCACATAATCTGGATCGATTTTCGGCCGCCCCACCGATACATACACCGACAGTGCTAGCAGCCACCACTGCCGCAGCAGAGGCACGTGGAACGCCGTCGGCAGCCGCGGCAGCAGCACCCGCGCCGCGTGGCTCGCCGTCAGCACGTGGCACAGAAAAAAGTTGTAGCTATGCGTTCCCGGCGCCACCGTGGCCACCAGCAGCGCGGCCGCTGTTTCTTGCACGTCCTGGAAGCACCGCGTTGGATCGCTGCTGCTGCCGGCGACGTCCCAGGCGTTCCAGTACTCGAGCAGTGCGGCTTCTGTGGCGGGTGAGTCGAAAAGCGAGGCCATGGTGGCCTCGATACCAGTGGAGGCCTGCTGCTCAGTGTCTGCTGCCTCTTGCGATCCCATCTTCGTTTGTGACTGCCGCGAGGCTCGGGAGACGCCGTCGAAGCGCCGATCGGAGGCCACGCGGTCAAGCAGCGCCGTCAGCGAGTTACCATCGGCGGCCAGATCTGGCGGTGCGGGTTTCGTGTAGCTTGGATCGTCCATGTACCGGTGCAGGAAGTTGTACGAGACCGTGGTCATCGCGAGGGCCTCCATGGCAATGACGCGGCTGTCGATCTCGTAGGCATAGGCGAGGTGAATGAGCGGATGGCCGACTATCCGCGTTGGGGTGTTAGAAGCGGAATCACGGCACGAAAGAGTCCAAACACAAGCAAAACAAGCAAAACAAGCAAAACAAGCAAAACAAACAAAACAAAAAAGCTTACGCCCGCTAATCAGGTTGTTCACCAGCGGCTCCGGCCCCGCTAGCAGGTGCATGTCGACCACCCGCTTCCAGTCGTACGACACGCTGTGCGAGGCCAGCACGTCCTCAAAGTAGTCGACGTAGGCCCGCTGGTAGTGCGGGTCGCCGAGAAAGTCGCGCCAGTCGACCTCGGCGACCTCCGCTGGCGACGGCGTCCACGGCTCCAGGCCGCGGGAGACGACGTCGTAGATGTGGTGCAGCTGGTCGGGAGAGGCGCCGAGGAGGTACGCCGAGCACAGAAAGTGCGGCATGTGGTTGTGCCGGCCCAGATGGTGGTAAAGGATGGCGTGGTTGACGTGGTTGGCTCTCAGCAAATGTTTCAATGTGCGAGGCCGCTTTTCAGCGGCTGTTTCGACTGCGTGCACCTCGACCGGCGGTAGCCGCACAGCCTGGCTGCCAGCGCCGAATCCGAGAAGGCGGCCAACCAGCGGCAGCGAAGCGAGAAGTTGGCTCATGGTGGGCGAGGATGGGATGGCATGGTGAAAGAAAGAAAGATGGCATGACAAGCTTGGGGAAGAGAGACCTAAAGTGTTGGGGAAGTGGCTCCTTAGTCATCTCGTCATAGTTGGGTCCCAGCGGAAACCGGCCCCATAATTACAGTGAGTTCCCACTACAGAGCCTCACTTTGGCCCCAACGACATGGCAAATGCTGGAAACCGGTGCTCTGTAATTTCAATCTAGAGAAAATGACAAGCATAAACGCTCTTCTATACTGAGAGCTTTTCCATTGAACACTGAAACAGCCCAACCATGAATGACCACCTAATTGTAGCATAATTCTCCCTTTACTCCTTTCATCTCCTCGATCAGAAGAATCCGAGAATAGCCGCCAAGTGCATAACAAAAATTGCTGCTATATGCCAATCTTTGCACTCTGTTCTCTGTAGACATCTGGTTTGCAATTACGTCCTTGAGACTATGAAGAAAGCTCACCGATCTTGCCAAGCTGCTGGGGCCGATATTGCAGGCCAGTAAGAGTGTAGAGCGGGGCACCAATGCAGACTGCCCATTCAGAAAGCAGATAATTCGATGTTCTCTCTTGGAAATTATGCTTCTGCAAGGGGTTGGTAAGGAGCAGAGAATGAAAGACAACTGCTGAGCAGCATTTATCTCTAGGAACGGAGGCACTCGCATCTGTTAGTCACCATCAAATACACTCTATCAGCACAGCCAAGCAGCCACGGATTTCTAATTTATCGTTCAACGAGGCAAGGAATTTTACGATGTCGTAAGCAGAAATTCTATCTCAATAGATTGCCGTGCGGCTCCCGAGAAAGAGACACCGTCGAGGGTAAAGAAGCATACAGGTTCGGGCTCAAACATCTTCCTTCAACCTGATCTCGAAACCAGAAAATTGCACTTCCAGATCCCTGCCATTGGCCTCGCCATGCGGATCCGGAGCTGCTGCATAGACACCCAGCAGGATGTCGTCGCCCAGGGTCTCGTCACCCTCGAGAAACACCCACGGCACCTGCCTAATAAATAGCTTCTCACCGCTGCTCTTGATGATCCACAGCAACAGCGATGTCTCTTCCCGTGTCAGCTCCAGCGTGGCCGGCACAACATCGCCGGCCCTGCCGTCCAGCGGCACCAAACTCCACTCCGCCCAGCCATTGCGCGCCTTGCCGACGCTGCTGACACAGGGGATGCCGTCGTTGGTCTCGATGCCGGCCTTGACCCAGGCCGGATGCGTCTCGGCGCTGCCAGTGTTGTCGGCTTCTGGATTGGGATTGGATTTGGTGGGGATCGTAAACAAGAAGCCGCCCTGGTCGAAGAGGGTGCGCCACAGTGCCGAGATGGTGACGCGGGCTGAGACGAAGGCGGATTTCTTGATACGCCGATGGAGCGCGGGGGCTGAGAACACGTAATGTGCCTTGGGCGTGCCAGGCATGGAGTAGATGTCTGTTTTGGGCGGCGCAAACAGCGAGATCGTCTCGTCCTTGTCGATGGTGGGCTTGTCGGCCGGCGGCGAAGGGCCGCAGTTGATGTAGAAGAAGGGCGACGAAGCCATGTTATGCAACGTCTCCCTGGGTTGGGTATTCACGACGTATGTACCGTGATGTTGATAGAATCAAGAATATCTAGCCAAGATGCGAAATTGAAATTGTGGCAGATGTGAAGCTCGGATATCTGTAGTTTGGGTTGAAACTCCTAGGATTCAACTTCTGTTGTCTGCTGCCCAGCGATCTATTTATGTCGGATTTCTGCTGAGAATTTCGCCTGGTCACATCATATTCGTACGTAACATATATACGCAACAAACCACACTTCACGTCGCCGAAGAAGCCTGAAGCGTGCGTTTGAACGACGCATTGCTCATGGGGTGGAGCTCGTCTGCCCCGCATCATAGCTACTGAACTTAGCAATCGCTTCGTATTCGTTGAACCTAGCAGAGCTACTGCCATATCGGGAAGTAAACTAGGCCGTTCGGCGGAGACGGGATGAGCTCCGTTTCCGGTGTTTAACCGACGTAAGTCAGTACTGTGTTCATAAAATAGCATTTGTCCAAATTGGGAGATAATGGTGGCGTATCTCTTTGTAAAAGTAGAACGAATCACGCAAAGTTCATGGTGCCCGTTTGTGATTCAAAACTGCTTAGCTAGTACGTCACCATTGACATTCAATCAGCCTATGTAGAAACGGTTTCCCAGCTGAACATGGTTGTTCTATTCGCGGAATTTCGTGTGGTCCTTCCCATGCCCTTGGAAAACAAGCTGGATCGTGATCGTTCTCCCACATGTTGCACAAGACCAACTCGTACGTGCCAAATGCGGAATTTATGCTTGCATTCATTCATGCTTCTTTGATATTCGGCAATTAAGGAGTTTCATACCTCTGGGCTGGACACCAGTCCTTGTCTCCGGTGTAAGCTGTGCTGCTGCGTTCTGTTAAAGTAGCACCTAATTAGCATTGCCAACGCCGTAACAGCGTGCATGATAGGCGTGTTGTCACTAACTCGGTCCCCAAAACGCCCTGGAGGAGGTGCGAAGTGGCCTAAAGCAGCACGTGGTTACGTGCTCGCGTGTGAAGAAGTCAGCGCGAGTAAACGCGCTGTGGGCAGTCCGATTAGTCATAAACGTACTGAAGATATAGGCCCAGATATGGGCTGGCCCCTCACTACAACGCGATAGCTTTAGCTTCAACCCATGGCCGAATATGCTGCCATGGCACCCAGCATGGCCGAGGCAGCGTGCGACTTTGCTACGCTGGAAGATGCGCTCCGGTAAGTGCAGACATCGCCCAAAGAGAGAGTCAGGAGCAAACCGCAGGCTATACGGACGATGCTGGTGTTGTTTGGCGTCGCCTACGGATCCCAGTTTAGGGCTAATGAAGTCAACAAAAACAGTGCATATGGCGAGCAGCTGGAGGAAGAAACCAGGCCGCGCCCGCTGCCGAGCTTGAAGGAGCACAAGAGAAAGGTGTTTGGATCCGTCTTCCGAACCGAGTTTTCCCAGCCTACGCCCAATGCCACGCCGACTGTCGGTTTCCCTGAGCAGGGCCAGGCTTTTGGGGTGCTCCCACCACCAGGAAACGCCAAATCGGATGGCTGGGACGATCTCGACTTGCCCGACGCGTCTGAGGCTCCAGTAGGCGAGGTAGGAGGTGCAGCAGCCCAAACGCGGCACCAGGGGCTCCAGCCAGGCGTGTTTGCGCAGAAAGGAGGAGTGCTAGACGATCAGCTCCGGTACGATCGCGCATGGCATGTTGTGACGGCACGAATCGCTCTTCCTTCTTCTGTGGCCGTGGAAGATTCGTTTGGGCCGCTGGTGCCGGAGTCTCAGATCTTGTCGCAGGACGCAGCAACCGAGGCAGAGTTCCAGGAGGCTTTGCATCGGGTGCTCTTTGCTCGCTCAGTCTTGCCCCGAGCTGCTCACACAGAAGACATTGTCGCTTGGCACGCAAAGCAAACACGGCAACATTACGCACAACATGTGCTTCCCATGCTCTCAGCGTGCTCGGATGGAGCGGCTGTTACTGTTCGAGGAGGGCGGCTGGACGATATCCGGTTCTACGACCATCATATGGCGGTGGTGTCCAATAGTGTTCGGACTCTCGAGGCCGCCTTTCGCCTCTACTTCTTTGGCTTGATGCTCATCATGAGAGGCTTAGCGCCTCCTGCAGCAGCACCAGAAGGAATCCGAGAAGGAGAAGATGACTCTTCGCCGTATTCGTCGCCAGAAGACGTGGCCTCTCGATTTCGGCGAGATGTACATGCTCTTGCCGCTAATTCCACCCCTCCGAATCTGCTCGTGTCGATCCGCGTGGCCCTCACCCGAATTTCGTGCATCCTGCTTGGTTTTGGCGCCCCCGAGCTGTCTGGCGTTAAGACCACGTTGGCAGGGCGAAGCGGAAGATCAGGAGACTACCTGCCCCAACCCCCAGCCGACGATGACGCCCAAATACAAAGCTTGCGCCAACAGCTCCATGAGCTCCTCGAGTCTCTTCTCGGTGTCGGCCTTGCCGGCGAAGACTTCCAGATTTTGTTTGCCGAGATCATGGACCAGAGAATGGTCCAGTTCATCCAGCAGTCGTTTTCCGGTCGCTGGTCGGACGAAGACGCCCAACGCACTGCTAGCGGCGAGCTTCTAGGCATGAGCAGCACGTCGAAACCCAGACCACGAAACGGCCGAAGCAATGCCGCTCATTCCACCAACATAACCAGGCTGTTTGACTGGATCGAAAACCACTTTGCGCGCCTGGCTCATGAGGTGCTGGGGCATATCGGAAGGGGGGAGCATGAGGCCGTCTCGTTCTCTGACGTCACAAAGTGGAAGGAGGTCGCTCTGGGCCGCCTCTCAGCACTACGAATGACTGAGCTCTTTGACATTGTGCTTCACTGGCCCGAGAGCCGAAGCGGGCTCGAGGATCTGCGAGTCAGTGTGACCACACCGCAGCGGCGATCGGAGCTTGTGACTGCGTTTTCAGCAGCCTTGCGGAAGCGGCTTCTGATTCCGGCCTGCTCGACCCTGGAAATTCTGCAGACGTACATTGCCGTGATCCGCGCCTTTCACGTTCTGGACCCGTCGAACGTCCTCCTCAGCGCGGCCATTGGCCCCCTGCAACTCTACTTGTGCCAGCGAGATGACGCTGTGCGCATTGTGATCGATGGTCTTCTCGCCGACGTCGACGGAAGTGGCAGCCCAACCGAGCCATCGACCCCGGCACCACCAAGAAAGCGCCAGGCGGAGCCAACCGTGGCGCGGAGAATTGCGCGCTCCATCCTGTCTACGTCCCAGGAGAAGCTCGTTGAGCTCGCCGTGATTCTTAACGAGCCGTCACAGCTGCGAAGACGGCACATGGACGAAGAGACCCCGGACTGGAACGATATGGAGTGGATGCCGGATCCCATTGACGCCGGCACCAACTACCGGCGTCCCAAGTCGGAAGACGTGATTGGCGCGTTGATCAATGCTCTTGGCTCGCGCGAGGCCTTTACCAAAGAGTTCCAGAACATCATAGCCGAGCGTCTCTTGTCGCCCGCGGCTGTGTTCAAGAAGGAAGTGCGCGTGCTCAACCTGCTTAAGAAGCGCTTTGGCGAGGCAGCGCTGCAGAATTGCGAGGTCATGATTCGCGACATTCAAGACTCGAACCAACTCGACGTGGTCATCCACCAGGTGCTAGAGGCACAGAACCAGCACGAATCGGCCCAAAAGCTCCCCGTGTTTCTGCCGTCAAGCCAGGTGCGCCCTACCTGGTCGCAAGACCAGCAGACCGCAGCTTCCGGTACGGCAGCAGGGGAAGCTGGGGTCGAGTACCAAGCCCGCATCTTGTCCCGGCTCTACTGGCCTGATCTCAGTTCGGAGACGTTCCTATTGCCCGCACCGGTGGACACGACGCAGAAGCAGTACGAGCAGGGATACGAGAGCCGCAAGGCAAGCCGGAAACTGTCTTGGCTCAACCAGCTCGGCCAAGCCAGTGTCGAACTGGAGCTGGCTGATCGCACCGTGTCCGTCGATTGCAAGACCTACGAAGCCGCCGTCATCTACGCTTTCCAGAACCCGCCGGGCGACTCAGAGGAAGCCGAGGATGCACCGCCGGCGCGGCGGACCGTGTCAGAACTAGTGGAGATGCTGCAGATAGACGAAGACCTGCTGGACATGGCCCTCGCGTTTTGGCAGACACAGGGTGTTCTTCGCCAAGATCCGGCCCACGCAGACGCCTATGTTGTGATGGAGCGGGAGTCCGACGTAGCGCAACCGGCAAATACGGTCGAGGCTGCCAGCGGAGGAGACGGCGAGGGTGGTGCCGGAGCGGCTGCCGAAGACAGCGCTGCGGATACAGCAGCGGCGTCGCGTTCTGCTCCGGGTCGTCGGCAGGCCCGGGCAGATGAAGCACAGCGTACGGTGTACTGGCAATTCATTGTTGGCATGCTTACGAACAGCGCGGCGTCGATGCCGCTGGTACAGATCAGCATGATGATGAAGATGCTGATGGTCGGCGGGTTCGCCTGGAGCAATGAGGAGCTGCAGGAGTTCCTGGCGGACAAGGTGACGGACGGCGAGCTGGAAGTAGCGGGAGGCAAGTACAAGCTGGTGAAGAAGTGATGAACGACGGCCATCATGAGACAGAGATGGCTACGACAGACACGAACAGGCATGGCGTCTCGGGTATAGTTTCTTTGTTCGGATGGCAAAAGCAGACTAGAGCGTACATGATAGCCATAGTGCGAATACGAAAACAATATCACATGCAAGAGGAGTATCACGGGCTGAGGCTCTACCAGCGCTCGTAGTGACAGCAAGGGCAAGCCGTGCAACAGCGATATCTGCCGCATCGGACGTGCCGAGAGTTGTGACAGCGAAAGCGTACAAAGCGAAGGATAAGAATGAAGGATAAACAGGAACCCATAGGGTGGAGCCCAGCGATGCAGGTTCAACCGAGACTGGGGGAATATAATATACGGGCTGCAAAGCGCGGCAAGATTTGTTGGCATGTTTTGTGTACACGGAGTAGCTGCATATGGAGTACTCCGTACGCCAGGCCTATCATCGTCTGTTCATCGGAGGCTCCTTCGGACAAGACGAGCGAAAAATGATGGACAGGCGCCAGAGAACATCGGGCGCACACTTCAAGAGAGCGGCCATCCACAGCCCAGTGCTGTTTGCCTTTTTGTACATCGGACAGCCAAGGTGCCGCCCCCGTGAAGTGAAGTACTCGTACTCCATAGTTAGAAAGCCAACCAAAAGCCCCAGCTCGACGGAATGACAAATAACCATTCGTACATGCACGGAGGCGTACGCAGGGAGTACAAGTACGAGTACTCTGCACTTGAGGGGTTATCATACAGGGGTGAGGCGTATGTATGTGCATATGTGCACTGTCTAGTGGGCGTGCAGCTCGCTCCAACCAGACTAGGGGGAGAGAAGAAACGACAATGACAACAGGGAGTCTTGGCAAGATGTTCATATTTCTTTTTCCTTCTATTCCCCCTCCTTGCATGGGTGGCACACGGCCAGACCACCTAAACCAATAAATGTGACGACAAAGCAAAAGAGAGAAGAACAAATGTGCCGAGTCCGGGATAAGCAAAGATAGGCAGGCGTGTGCTCGCAACTACTCCGTAACTAGTCGACGACAGACAAGAGGAGCTGAAGGGCGGATGGTGGCGAGGAGGCTAGAAGGAAACGAGAGAATGGTGCCCATGCCGCGAATGACGGGTCAGAAAACCGCGCGCCCAGGCAAAGACACATCAGGGCGAGAGAGAAGAGAGGAGCGAGGAGACAAGCCGAGCGAGGGCGAACAGCCAAAAAGAGCGCAATACAGTTGTTTCGCTTGCGAATGTGTACTCGTATGCGTTGATGAGCAGATGTGGGGGACCAGTGCTGTTTTGCGTGGGAGGTCTCTGCAGATACCACTTCGCTGTGTCTTTTTTCGGCGGCATTGGCTGCTCTTTTCAGCACTTTGCTTCATGTACGTGGACTAAAGCGGCACTTCGGGGGCGCTTTGGCTTGGAGTGCGTTGTTTTTTGGTTGTTTCCATGGTGGTGGCTTGTTTATTTGTCTTGTTAAGATACGAAAGTACGAGTCACCACGACGAAGGGCGGCGTGGCCAACGTGAATTACGGAGTCACCAACCACTTTCTCTCTCGTACATAGGCAGCGTGCTTTTTCTCTCTTCGTTTGTCGTCCACCCTATCACCTTGTTCGTGCATGATTGGTGGCTTGTTTCCCAGGTTTCTAGCACAGTCGTAATTTAAACTCCGGGGGCCACAGCAAGAGACAAGAAACGAGAAACAAGTGTTAGGCCGTCTCGTCACACTTGATTTTGTTGTTTCTTTGGCGAGCAGGGAAATGAGCCAACGGAGGAAATGGCACGCGGGCCAGTCTTTGTTTTATTGGGGGGTTGAGCAAAAAAGATGTGCTCGTACACAGAATACGAAGCTCAGAGTCGAACACAGCGTGCATAACGTAGACAAGGCGACATAAGACAGGGCCTCAATTATGAGAGGGAACAGGAAACAGCCATCGCTGTTATTCTCGCGTTTCAACAACTTTCGGGCGCATGCGTGGACGGCAAAAAAGATGGCCGGTTGCCAGCCTGGAAGAGATGACTGCATGCAGGCAAAAGACGGAGATGACTTGGCCCCCCAGCCATCGCCGTGTTCTGCCTGAGGGAAGCGGCTGGGCGGATGCTGACCGTCGTTGCAAAGAGGATGTGGTACGGCAACTATGGGACCATAAGCTGGCAAATAAATACACCGCAACGAAAAAAAGCAGGTGGGCTGCGTCAACCTGGCGTTCAGATCCGTGTATTGGTACACGTCGGCGTACGTTTTTAGGGTAAGCCGGGACGAGAGACAAAAAAGACAAAAAAAGACAAAAACTCTGCAAAACGCAAACGAGTCTGCTCAGGCGCGTTTCCCCCCCAAAGTGTGACTGTCAATGGGGTCACAGCGCCAGGTGTCATGTGGCTATTTGTGGACGTACGATTAGTCGCTGTATGCGTGAAAAAAAGAACCACAAGTCCCAGCAAGTAACATCTCCGTAAGATGGCATCTCGTCACTGTGCCATCCTAAACGGTTAGACTGGGATGCAAGAGGAGGCACATTTATATGGGGACAGGGGGTCTTGTTTGCCGTTTGGCCTCTCCGTGTGTGCTGTACGAATATATGTGCTGTATATGTGCTGTATGCGTGCGTGTGTGATATCATTGTTGAGAGCAAGTGCAGCAATGGGTCGCCGCTAGACAAAAATACAACTAGCAGAGGCAAGCTGGCGTGCCGCTCGCTGTCCCGTTGTGTCGATACAGCAGCTGCCATTGGCTCTACGCCTATGTGCTCGTACGCCGAATCAGCAGCCTTGGAAGTCGGTTTGCTGTTGTGCTTTCGGGCAACACGTAGTGGTCTTAAAATGGGGCCAGGGCAAAAGCTGGTAACCGAGCTATTGGATAGAGTGGGGGAGAAAGAGGAGGAGGAGGAAGGGAAGAAGAAGAGGATGAGGAAGCAGGGCCATGGAGGGGAGCGGAGGAGTATTGGGAGGGGGTAGAAGGAAACGCCGAATAGGATAGCCCGTGAGGCTCGCTGTGCTCCACCAGATGCACAAGAATGGAGGGGCGAGCCGACAGGGATCTAACGCGGTTTTTTCTGAAAGTGTGTGTGGACGGAGTACGAGTACGCACAAGTACTCGTATCCGAGTTCCAGCCTCCGTACATGCTAGTTGCATCGACAGAAGAGAGGAGACGGTCAGAGCTGAATCGAGCAAGGGGGAGGATCGGGGTGGAATGCCTTCCCCATTTCTCCATACTCGGTCAATCCGTCTCTTCTGACAGCGTATTGGGTGCGTGGCGTTTTTTACCGCCTTGGGACTAGAGCTCTTTGCCTGTTTCTTCCCTCGTCCTCTGTGTCGATTTCTTTTCTCTTTGTCGGTGTGTGCGTGCTGTTGGGACTAAGTGGACATGTTCGAACAGCTTGTCTCACGTCCATCAACGAATCAAGACCTAGCGATGAGGATGAGGCGTTATTATTTTCGTAGTCGTAGTCACTTGGAGGTGGCATGATGAGCCGGCCGATACAACTCCATGGACAGCGCACATGCTGTAATCCGTGACAGCTTTTCCCGTATGTTGTGACTGGGCTTGTTTTTTTTGGTGTAAGTGAGTCGTATTCGTACAACTAGCCGCCCCCTGTAAGCCTTGTGCGCGGGTGCCAAGTTTAAAATAGCGTCCAGCAGTATTTTTCCTCAGTTGTTACTGTACTCCGTATAAATCACACATCGAGAGAGAAGCGGGTGGGAGAGGAGTGCGGCCGCATGCCAGAAGCAAGATAAGTCCAAAAGTAAGCAGGGCAGGCTGGCACAAAGAGCGGCTCCCCCTGTGTGTCGGAACCTTGCATTGTCACTTCGTTGGTCCTTTTTTCTTCCCTTTTTTCCCGGCCTTCCTCCGACCCATGCTTTTGCCAGCTTTATTGGCTGTTGGACGTCCTTTTTGCCATTTCTAGGATACGAGAGGCAAACCGCCCGCCGTACAAGCCAGGTAGAAATGTAAAAAAAGACACAAAACACACCAAGACCGCCCTCGTGCACTCGCCGCAACGAAGACGACGGCTGCTGGTGCGGCTGTTCTCGCAGCGCAAACCAGCCGTGGATAAGAACAGATGAACACGAGTGCTGAATGGCTTGTTGCTGTTGTCTGCCTTAGCTCCAAAACCCACTGCCCACACCCCTGCCCTTCCTATCTTGGCGATTTGTCTTGCCCCTTCCTGTTTGTCAAGCCTGTCTTGTTCCGTGGATATTCTGGTGGTGGCTGAGCTGAAGCTCCCTCCCTCTCGACTCCTACACTGCAAGCCGATCTGTGCCCGGCCGAAAAATAAACTGGCTACAGGTGTTGCTTACTCGTAGGCGGCTTTTTACGACGTACAGCCCATGCCTACTGCCGCAGCAGGTGTTTGATTTGCCTAGAGCACCGGCTGGACAGCCCCAGGCCGTTGCAGGGAGCGCTGTTTGGCTGCTGCAGGGGATCCGGAGTGTGAGTCTTCCGGCTGCTGCCAACAACCGTGCAGACCGAACGGAGGAAGCAATCCGTGCGATCCGGGGTGCTGCTCGTCGTCGCTGTCGTCGGCGTCGACAAGGCATACTAGGACACACTAGAGCCTGTAACCTCACTATGACGCAGTAGAACCCCACTATACGCCTCCTCAGTGCTGCCCGAACCTCCCTGCTCCCTTTCGGGAGTCTGTTCCAGCGTACAAACCGAACGCCGATGCCAGACAGTTGCCACAGTTGTGCCGTGCGCCGAAATGGAAGATGGCGTGGGCTATTGTACTCTTCCTACGCTCAGCACCTAAACATGGCAGAATGCACCTGTGCCGCGCGTTTCCAGAGGTGTGCCAACGAAGCCTTGTTCCGCCGGCTGTTGTTTCCACCCAACGAGTCTTGTCGTCATTTCCCCTACGAGCGGCATTTGTGGTATTTGTGGTATTTGTAGGGGGTGGGCACGAGCTCTGTTTCTGCCGAGAGCCAAATTTTGTAGAGGTGCGAGGCCCCAGCTGGTGTGAGTGGACGACTCAACCAAAAGTGTCCATGTGGCCTGTCTCGCGCTGTTGGGTGGCATCCGTGTGAACAAGCAAAACAGCCGCACCATGTCTTGCTGTGTCGCGTATTGCTTTTGATTGCTATACGTAGGCCGGTCTGTGTCTGGCTCCCTGTATTGTCTGGCATCCGTACACGCTCCACGACTCTGACAGCACAACCAACGATGTGTCTAGATGTGGCTTCTGTTTCGTCCTGTCCTCAGGCTTTGGCGCTTCCTTGGGCGCTGCCGCCATGGCCGCCTCTCCAATCACAGCTCTAGGATCACCTGAGTAGGGAGACGCCAGCACCAGCATCACGAAGTTGCAAGGTTGCACTTGTGGTGTTGTGGTGTTGTGGTGTGTGTAGTGTGTGTGGTGTTGCAGTGCTCCTTCAAGTTGGTGTGCTTCGCAACGCCTGTTCAGCCCGGCTCTAATCGTATCGCACCTGGTGGGCTTTTGTTCTTGCTGTGCGAGCAGATGTGAAAGGCCGCAACCCTTGCATCATGATATGGGCCTCCCTGCCCCCCTGGCAAAGTGCCAAACCACCAAACCACCAAACCGCTAAGCCGCCAAAAGTGACCCTGCTGTTTCAAGGCGAGTCGGCTGTCGAGGGCCTGCAATCACCGCTGATAAAGTGCGGAGTGCTCCCAACAAAGTTCAGAGCATCCGGTCCCGGGGCCAGAAACACAGGCACCAAACCGAGAAGCGGCATGCAGCAATCGTCTCGTCGGGCTTGAAACGGCAAGGTTCAGCATTCAGCATTCAGCATTCAGCACTCAGCATTTAGCATTCAGTGTCCGGCTCACCGCTCCATTCGGGGACCTTATCCCTTCGGCCTCTAGCGCCATGTGCTAGTCATCTTTGGATGACAAGCAACAAAAGAGCTGAGCGAATGAGCGAATGAGCCAAAATGAGACCTCCCGGACGGGACTGTCAATGGGCAAAATGGCTCGGAACATCAGAAAAAGGAAGGGCCAAAACGGGATCACTGGCCCAGGCCTTGGCTGGACACGCCGAGACACACAGCGCCAGCGGAGAACTAGGAAAACTAGGAGAGGGAGAGGAGCCTGGTCCCGGCCTTGCACAATAATACGAGATACTTGCGCATGTGTCTGTATATACTATACTATACCCGTACTCGTACAGACCCCGACAAGTGTTAGTTCATGGACCAGGCCAGCTGAACACATCAAGAAAAAGGGAAGAGGGGCAACACACCTTTGTGTGTACGGTGCATGCTGCACTGCTTTCGTACGTGCAAAGCCTGGTGCCAATCACCAACCCTGTGGCGTTTTTGTCGCTCTCGCTGTAGCCGCTTCCATTGCTGTCGCTGTCGCCGTTGCCTGCATGCGTGAGATGCAGCCGGTCTGGCCGACTGGCTGGGCATCCATTCGGGGCTCTACGTTCTGGACTCTGGACTGTCCAGGAATCCACCCAATATTACCCGCTTTGGCGTCTCGACTCGATTGGTGCTCCAGTCTCCTCTCGCCGGTCGTGCACCTTTTTTTCTGCCACCCTCTTTTTTCTCCCCTTGCTGTTCCAGCATAGCTCTACATCCAACAAAAATAAGTGCGGAACAGGCTGTACGCACACTTCGCTGGTCAGTGACTGCGTAACGAATCACATCCTTCATTTGCCGTCGTCCGTGGGCCCCTCTCCCCATCCCCCTTGCTGCGCAGTACTTTGTGGCCGATGCCCGGCGAAATACAAAGACAGCGGCTGGCCACATGTGTGCGTGTATGGAGTCCTGCCGAACGCAATCAATGTAAGATACAATAACAAAACTCGTATGTATAACAGCGAAACACGGGGTCGCCAGCCACAGGCCTCGCTCCTTCCTCGACCGGGTGCGTCTGACGGCATCTGCCACATCACAGCGCGCCAGTTGTGCCTTCCGCCTGCGCTTGCGTACTGCCGACTCCGGCGCGCGCAAGGAAGGAGCAGGGCAGACGACAACGCGACGGGGGTCGGGCAAGCAAGACAAAGCAGGCAGACAAAGCAGGCTCAGCGAATCCAGATAACATGAAAATAAAGCAAAAATAAAACAAAGGCCAACAAATCAAACACACCCGCATCACCGATGTGACAGACACTGGATCGGCAGACTAGCCGTGGTCCGGACTGCGCAGTCGTACATGGCCTTCATAGGCTCCCAGGCTCTGCGCCCTGCCATGTCGAACAGCAAATAGCGAACAGCGAACAGCGTCAGCACCAAGCACCAACGCCGCGCGCCTTTTCGCTGCGTAGCCACTGGTGTTCTATGGCAAGCGCGACTAGTATCTTACGAGTCGCACGAGTTACATGCCACTGCGGGTGCTCCGTCGCTCGCTCTGTGCTCGTGCTCGTACGCCATTCTGTGCTCAGTGCTTCCAACCGTCAGACCAACACAAGAAACACAACGCATTAGTTTCCCGCCATAGCCTGTTTGTCCGCACGCACGCAGCACCACCGAGCACCCCAGCATCCTAGCACAGCACCCCAGCAGGGTGCGCCTACACTACCAGTCTGCGTGCCGTTTGGGCATGGGCTTTTTGGGCCACCACGTCCTGCCGTCAGCAGCCAGCCAGCCAGCCAGCCAGCCACAGAAAGCCAAACAGGGCGTTTTGGCCGCCTCCGACCCAACGTGCTCGTAGCTTATGTAGTGTACGGAGTACCTGCGATCTTCCCTCGTCCTCTTCCACCCCTGTCACCCTGTGCAGCCAACACCGGCCAAGGAGCTGTTTGAGGACGGAGCACGCATGTGTGTGTGTGTGTGTGTGTGCAGTTACGGAGTCACGCTCAAATAGGTGACGGGATAGCACGCCAATATATTGAAACCGACGGAGGAGCGAGAACGACAAACAGCCAGCCGTTTCCCTGTCTCGCTCTCCACCCGTGGTTTTGGTTTTTCTCTCTTTTGGCCCGGCGTACGCGCACTCACATTCGCACATCCGTATGCGTACATGCGTGCATGCGTGCATGCGTGCTCACGTCTTTGCACGCCCTGGCCGTTCCATCTAGTAGTCGCTGCATTCAATTTGGCCGTGCATCGTTGTCGCCCGCAGCCGTTCCCGAAACGGACGGTCTGTCGGTCGTTGCGGCGTTATGTACTATGTACTCGTGCTCGATCTCGCCTTCCTTCTTGGCCTTGACTAGGTTGTCCGTATGTCCTTGTCCGTGTCCTTGCGTCTTTACGCCTGTCCGTCTCGTCCTTCTTGCCTTCTCCTCCTCCTCCTCCACGCTATCGACGCCAACACCCCTCTTCCCTCCTCCACATCGCACCTGCCTGTTGGGAGAGAGGGGCCCGCGGTCTCGCTCACTCGCACAGCACATGAGACCTCTACCGCGCCACTTGCCCTCTCTTCTATTCACCCCATTCACTTACATACATCCACACCCGCCCACTTTCCCTCGTAGCCACTAAATTCCGCATCTGCCTTACTCTCTGTCGGCCACTCCATTCCCGCCGCTTCTGCATTTTTGCTCCATGTCTGCCCGGCTTGCCTGCTCTTGCTGATAAAGGCTCTCGGTCCCTCTCTCTTTGTCTCTCCTCTTCTGTCTGCCCTCCTCTCTCATCCTCACTCTCCGCCTCGCTCCGCCTCTCTTCCCTTCCTCGTCTCTCTCTTTCTCGCTTTGCTTCCTAAGCACTTTCTGCTTTGCTTGCTCTCCTCTTCGCTTCTTTTTATGACCGCCTCCTCCTCTCTTGCCGTCTCTTTTCCCTCATCTGCGTCGCCGCCGCTGCTTCTCACTGCATAAGCATTCCGGTTTTACCGCCTGCTGCCATTATCGCTCTAGAGCACCCGAGGCCCCGAGGACCTGCTGATAGCACCAGTTCTGGCTTCGCCTAACCCACTATCGCCTGCTGGCTTATCGCCCTTGACCCCCTCCGATCCCTGCGCCCTCCGTCTCTCGATTCGACCACCGACTGTTCGCTGCCTCGTGCCACTGTCTCTGTGACTCCCATCCCGGCTCCGGCTGCGGACATTTGGGCCGTTGGCTCATTCCCTCCCCTACTTTGGGCTTGCAGCTGTTGAAAGCTGCTCTTTCTAGTCACGCAGCCGGCTATGGACGACATGGACTACGATATGCAGAGTCCCACCGGGCCAGCTCCGGGGCAAAGTGCCGCAGAATCGGGCAGTCCTCAGAGCAGCACCGTGCAAGGCCCTACAGCCCAGCAACAACAACAGCAACAGCAGCCATCGCAGCAGCAGCAGCCGCAGCATCAGCAACTAGAACTGCAACTGCAAATGCAACAACAGCAACAGCAACAGCACCTGCAACAGCAACAGCACCAGCACCAGCAAATGCAAGTGCGAGTGCAAATGCAAATGCAACAGCTACAGCAACAGCAGCAGCAGCAGCAGCAGCAGCAGCAGCAATTTATTGTCCCGCAAATACAAGAACAAGCTGGATCCTCGCAACCTATACCAGCACGTACCCTACAATACATGGCACAACAACGGCAAATGCTGCAGCAGTATCAGCAGGCCCAGCAGCTTCAGCAGGCACAGCTGTATCACCAGGACCAGTTGCGCCACCAGCAACACCAGCAGTATCTGCATCATGCCTATCTGCAGCAACAGCAAGCGGCTAACACTGGCGCTCATGTCCAATGGCAGGCTGCTCCCGGTTTTGCCACGGGTCAGATACCTCCCAACGTCGGAATAGGGCGGCAACAGCCCCCTCCCAATGACCCGGCGTGGACATCTCCCGACGCCCAGTTTATGACGGTAGAACAGGCGATGCGGAACCAGAGAACCGTAAACGACCTCGAACGCCAGGCTCAGGCTCAGCGGGCTCAGGCGCAAAGCAATTCTGCACCATCGCAGGGCGGGAACGGAATAGAGCCTTCCCCTCCATCTGAGGCACAGTCCCCGGCTTCTCAGCAGCCACAGCAGCCACAGCAGCCACAGCAGCCACAGCAGCCACAGCAGCCACAGCAGCCACAGCAGCAGC
>LLKO01000055.1:0-59847 GCA_001513895.1 Graphilbum fragrans | reverse complement strand
GGGGGGGGGTGGGGGAGTGCTGGGGTCTGGGAATACTGGGGAGCTGAGGAAGGGGTATGACGGGGAAGATACAGGAAAACACAAATGGAGGTCGGGAGAGTGCAACGAGGGCATACGGAAAAGGGCATACAAAACCAAGAATAGGATCGGAATAGGACAAGGACGGATATGCACAAGCACATTTGCAGGTCCAGCTGTAAGCGACGCTACTGTGGGGGACTAGCAGTGTTGGGCGTCGGTTGCCCGTCTTATCATTTCTTCTACTTTTCTGGCCGCACGCTGGCCGAGTGGCCAGTCAGGCTACCAACGGCATAAGCGCCGCGGGCGCGTTGTGGTTAGTTTTGGTGTTCGTCTTATGGCGTATTTTGTCCATTTTGTCTTCTCCTCGTGAACGCGTGCTTTGCTCAGCCGCGCCTTTTTTCGGCGTCTTGGACTATTCTCTTTTGCTTTCTCCCATTCATCCCCCCTCTTCTTTCCACGCAGCTCCGCTCCCCTCTCCTTCCACGGGTCGGTCTCAGCATGTTGTCACCCCGTTTCCCGTAAAATTCCCCGGCTGCTACATGCCGTCCGCATCGTCCAGACACTCGGCTGCCCTGTTAGCATTTCTTACATCGTCGAGCACTCCCTCTTCATCTCTTCGCCACCCACCCACGGTCACCAGCTTGAGGTTGTTCGTCTGGGCCCAGTGGATCAGCCACGGCACCAGCGTGTTGACCGTGCTGTCATAGGTCTCGTGCATCAGCGGGATGTGGCCGTTGCCCGATGTTCCGGCGGCCGAAAACGCCTGCTCGCTCTGCGCGGCTGTCCGGTAGTTCCAGTCGCCCGCATCCACGTCGTCCGTGATCACCTTGTAGCCCAGCGTCTTGAGCGCCGCCAGCATCGACGCGCTCGTCGACAAATTCGGCGGCCGCATGTACGCCGGCTTGCGCCCAACATGTTGACCATGGCCTGCTCGACGCGCACCATCTGATCCCGTGATTTGCGCCGCGCTCATCTTCGACATCGGCTTGTGCCCCTACGTGTGCGATGCCGCCTGGTGTCCGCCCTCAAAGGCCGCCTTGACCGCATCCGCGTGCTTGTAGATGCAGCCGTCGCGCTCCGATGGAGGACGTCAATGGGCGACTCGACAGGGAGAGCCGTCGCGCAGCTCAGAGCCATGGCCGTGGCCGCCAGAAACAACAAGCCAACCATGGCTCTCTCGTGTCTTGTGCTGTGTGCCGTGTGGAGTGTAGGAGCCCATGAGCTGATGGAGAGTGCTGTGCTGGCGTCCGGCTCGTCTCCCTTCACTTTATCCATATTACGGTAATCATGCTAAATTGATCTGTAGCTACCTCTCCGGCGAGTTGTGCCTTGTCGGCATGAAGAACTCGTACTTGTCGGGGAACAGGATGATGTTCGACAGCCGCAGCAGCTCCAGCTCTGCTTTTCTGTCCGCTTCCGCCTCTGCCTCTGTCTTGGCATCCTCCGCCGGCCTGCCTTTCGCATCCTCCGCTTCTTCCACCCACGGCGCCATCCCCATCGCCCGCAGTCCTTCGACGCCACCCACGGCCTCGATGTCGTCTTTTCCGAGCCGAGCCGCGTGGTCAGCCTCGCTGCCGAGCCCAGAGCCCGTGGCGTCAAAATCTGGCCCTGGATGTCCGCGCAAAAACGCTTTTCGCTGCCGCGCCAGATACAGCGCGTTGGTCTGGGTCAGCGGACAGGCAGGCAGATACACCATCAGGGGTGAGTGGCCAATGCTAGACTCGGTTTTGCGCGTGTCCTCCTTGGCCTTGTGTTTGTCTCTCTTTTCCTCCTGCTCTTCCCTCGTCTCGTCCATTGCGGTCTCCTCCCTCGTCTTCTCTGCCTCTTCCACCCTCTCCTCTCCCTCCCCACTCGTAATCGTGTAGGCCGTGTCACAGTGCCACACAATGTAGTCCCCGGCCTGCAATCTCGGCGGCGTTACCAGGCTCTTGCGCAGCTGCAGATGCGGGTGCCACAGCTCTGTGACGCGCTGCGCGTGGCCTGGTACGGCTCCGTGGATAATCGTCGACGGCTCGTCCTCGAGCTCCCAGTTATCGGCCGACAGGAACGCCTGCAGAGCAGCCGTGCCTTGTCCACCTTCTTCGCCCTCGGCCGCCACATCCGCCACCTCAAAATCCGCCACCTCCTTTTTGGGCCGGAAAAACGGCCGCAGCAAAAAGTATGTTGTCGTCAGCTTCGGCGACGGCAGCAGCCGCACCATCCCCGGCGTCACATCCGTCAGCGCCAGCAGTCCCTGGAACATGCGGAAGATGCTGCAGGCCCCCGCACCGTTGTACAGGTCCGGCGTCGCCTGGACACGTCCCGAAGGATCCCATGGATCGTACTCTTCCCAGGCTCCCCGGAACACCGAGTCGTACGTCCCGGCGCGGCCATAGCCATCCGGCTCCCAGCGCTCGAGACTGCCGCCGTCGATCTGCGCAATGATCGTAGAGGGTGGGGGAGAGGTGGGTGACGAAGCCAAGGCGGGAGTCGACGATGAGGAGGTATGCGCCGAGGACGACGAGGACGCCGCCGTACTGTGTGTGATTACGTCAGCATTGACGTGGATGCGGATGCGGTCGGCATAGCTGATGGGAAACCGCGCCGCCATGTACGGACTGCCGCCGGCCGGAGTGGTCCAGAAGCGCATGGCAAAGGTCATGGCACGCAGAACGCTGGGATGAGCACGAGCGCGGATCTGTGCCGGCGTCCAGAAGAAGTCGAAGCAAGTCGGGTCCTGCGGCGCCGGCGGCTTGATATCGTGGCCCGAAGAAGGCCCAGAAGATGATGCAGCAGTGGCTCCAGAGCCGGAAGACAGCGCGGAGGAAGCACCGGAAGCCGCAGATGCGCCGGCTTTCGTCCCTGGTTCGAGATAGGCGCGCGTTTCGGCGACCCAGGCCGCTGCATCGGCCGCCGGAACGACGCCTCGGATCACGCCCACGCCAAAGCGCTGGAGAGCGGCTCGGAAGGGGTCGACGGCTTCGGCGTCGGCGATGCGGGCGAAGTCGATGGACGGGATCAGCGCCGGCCCCTTTTTCTGGATGGTGCGCGCCTCGTCGGCCAGCGCCACCAGCAGCCGCGCCCAGGAGGCTCGCAGCGCCTCGCGGTGGCCGTCGACGAGGCGGCGCTTGATGTGGCCGAATCGCGAGGGCAGCGGCACCGGCTGCGCACCGTAGAAGGAGAGCACGGGCGGGTCCATGGGCGCGGAGGTCACAGCGTCAAAACGTGGCAAACGGCGAAGGCGTTTGCTGTTGTGGGAGGATTCGGGGCGGTCGGGAACGGACGAGGCATCTTCGGAGAGGCCATGTTTGCGCGGCGCGTGGCGGCCGCCGCTGGACGGCCCTGGGGACGCGACATGGAAGCCGCCGTGGCCGTGAAGTCGGCGGCGTGGGGTGTCGAGAGCCGGAGGACGTTGGTCGAGGCCTGCGTTGTCGGAAGGCGGATTTTGCGGTGGTGGATTTGGCGCGAGATTTGGACGTGTATTGACATTTGCATCGGCCGCCTCTCTCTCTGTCGGCCCTGGGCTTTGGCGGCTTCGCGACGGCGCAAACAAATGGTCGCGCAGGCTTTCATTGTTGAGCATCGGGCCCGGCATGCGGCGCGGCGTTGACGGCGTCGAGTGGTCGATGGAAGACGACGAGGATGTCGAAGCTGCCGAAGCTGCAGGAGCTGAAGGCGTGGAAGCCACTGAAGCCGGGGCTACAGTGGGTGCCGCCATAGAGGCTTGCGGGGTCGCGAATAGGGGATCAGGGCCGGGGATAGGCCACAGGCCAAAACGAAATACAGAGAGCGACAGAAGCAGAGACAGAAACAGAAAACACGAGACCACAGCAGCAATGCCACAGAACACGTTCATATACAGACAGAACACTCCGTACAGAACCTCGTGCACACCACCGCTCGGCGCGCAACCGTCCGTTCCAGACTCGGGATTGTGGCCCGCGTCCCCTGAAGACTCCGACTAAAAGCTGCGCTGGCGGTTCATTTTCCCGGCCACCCTGGTCAGACCCAGTTTTCTGGGAACAGGCCTGGGGAGATGCAGGACCTGCGGCTCGCCAGCCGCTGGGGCTGTAGTGTGCTGTGGTGGTGCTGTAGTGCGCTGTCCTATAGTGCTTGTGTGCTGTGCTCTTTGCTGCTGTAGCTGTGTGCTTTGTCCATAGTGCTTTGTGCTCCGTGGTCGCTTGACATGTCCCTGTCTGGTGCGGTTTACGAGCACTGCTCTACTCCCTATAGTATGACTACTCGCACTCGGCGTCGTATTCTCGCCAACCGGCCGTGGTTCACGCCCAAATCTACCGTAGTTACTCCGAACTCCATTCTCCAGACCCCATCTACCCACTGGAACTACGGAGGCCATCCGCTGTATTTTAGCGCTTCTCCACTATCACCACTCTCCACATCCCCTCTCCACTCACTTCCTCCGTCATCTTCATCCTCAATATCACACCAAATCGGGCCGCCATCCCACCCATCCCACGCCACACGCACCACCTGTTCTCGCCGTCTTCCGTCTCTGCAACTGCCACCATGGACGTTTCCTGCCAGTGCGGCGCCGTCCGCTTCCAAACCCCTTCGCCGGAACCCCTCAAAATCTACCACTGCCACTGTCGTCAGTGCCGCAAACAGAGCAGCTCCGCTTTTGGCACCTCTGCCATGTTCCCCGCCGCCGGCCTGCTTCCCTTGGCCCCGGATCTCGCCGCCAAGACGTCTGTCTACGTCCGGCCGGGCCACCTCGCCGACTCCGGTCGCAATATGAACTGCCACTTTTGCAAGCAGTGCGGGTCACGTGTTCTGCACCAAATCATCAAGGAGGACGGCACCGGCAACGCCATTGTCAGCATCAAAGGCGGCCTCATCGAGGGCCTCGACTGGTCCTCGGCCGTCCACATCTACACGGACGAGGCCATTGTGCCCATTCCTGCTGGCGCCGAGCAGTACGCCCAGGAAGATACCAATGAGAGCTGAGGGCTGGAGCAACGTTTGAATGAGACACGTCTTGATGATATTAGCATTATTCTTTATATAAATGTATTGTTTGCCCTGAAGTGGCTCTAATGTGGGCCTCTCTACACTCTCTATCAAGTGGCGCCCGTTTGTGCCCTACTAAGCTCTTCCTATGATCTCTATCACACTAGAGCTCGTGCTACGGCTCGATGACCGCCTCCTCCGATTGGCCTCCATACACCCCAGCGCCAAGATGCCAAAACTGGATATCCTAGACGTGTTAGTAGAGACGCCGTATAACCTGTGCAACTCGACATCGGCCATCTCAGGAAGCTTACATTAACAACCCCAAAAGGATGGTCAGAGCCACTTCCGGCCCAACATCCCGATATTTCCTAGCATCCAACAGACTCCCACTGTGGTGCTTCTTGTTGTAGGCAAGGTGTCGCGCCGCTTGGAAAGCAGCGAGTATGGCACAGATGGCGGAGCCCACGCCTAGCAACGCTTCGAGCACGATATCAACGGCCAGCAGCCGGATCGAGCGGCCCTGGTCCCGCCAAGCAAGCAGCGACAGTCGTGTAAACTGCCACAATACAGCAAGCCCAGCCTGGTCGTTAGCTCGGGAGAAGAGTAACAGATAGAGGAGGGACACTCACTATTGGCAGACCAATGACCCAGTTAAGGCTGGTGTCGAGGCGGTTGCTGCTGGCTGGACTTATCGCATCGACGAGGAGCATGGTGACGGCAGCCACGCCGATAATTCCGCTGGCCAGACATGCTGAGCAGACCCGCAGGAAGCACTCTACCGGGTCCGTGTCGCTGTAGAAGTGGACGTGGTCGTGGACGTTGTCGTGGACATGGAGGTTATTGTGGTCCTGGTTGTGGCCGTGGTCGTGTGAAGGACGTTCTTTGGCTGGGCCTGGCTGGTCATCGAGCCAGCGTTCAACAGACCCTCGCCGTTGGGGGCTTAGAATAGACATATGCGGAAGGTGTTAAGTAGGGGCAAATATGCAAATACTATTGCGGCAGTGAGAATTGGGTGACGCTGTACTCGATTGTGAGAGATAGATGTAAGACAATCGTGGGAGATGGATGTAAGGCAATCGAGAGAGACAAGAGAGACAGATTGAAGTAATCTAAGATCCAGACAGCCTGGATACCAGGGAAACCTTCAATATATACAGCTCTCGGTCAATTAATAGCCAAGTTAATGGTTCATAGAGGTCAGTGGCAAACCGGCACGAGATGCGGCCCGGGGTTACTTATCAAGGTCACCATGAGATCTTCTTTCATTGGCACTTGTACTCGTTTTGATTCTCGTATTTTCCACTCATACTCGTGCTCCCTCCCAGCAGAGGCTAAACTCAATCAGGTCTGGCCACATTCGCCATGTTATGCATTGATCGAGCTCCAAGCTAGCAAAAGCTCTCAAGCTGTCCAAAGCCTGGCCAACTCGTATCACCAGTCACCGGTGGCGAGCTCGATAACAAGCATGGGTCAGCCCACAGCCTGTCGCTACGTCAGACGACCGGCACTGGCGAGAAGAACGGTAACAGAACAGACGTCTGTGCTCAACTTTCAACCTGTTCAGGCCGTTTTTGTCAGCCAAGGTCCAGGCCACCATTCCACCCACGTCGGTCTCGGGATGTTGCGGCATGTTGCTGTGGTGCTTAGGTGTCTGTGTACCAGCAGTGGATAACTGCTCTGTTTTTTACTGCGAGTGCGGAAACCCAGTGAGTCAGTACGTACATTTTGTCCTAGCCATGAGACGCAGATCATGGGCTGGGCAGCCGTTTGTGGCCTTGACCCCTGTCCGCATAAACAATGTGGCGACTGAGACAGCTGACCGTGGCCCCACGCTGCCAGCAGCCAGGGTATCAAGTGGCTGCCAGGCAGACGTCATAGCTGTCGTTCACAGCGTGCGAGGACGGCTGCGGAGTACGCAGTGCGAGTACACGATCATTCGTAGAGCAGAGCCTCGACCTGGCTTAGTCTCCTTCGAGGTGGCATCTGCTGGCAACTGCGCGTACTATTACAGAACTCGTACGTATTGTAGGGCTGAGCGACCCACTGCATATACTTGCCACCACTACGAGGCAGCGGGCACTCGTATTTGCTATGCACTCGTAGGTCTGGACTGAGCTGGTCTCC
This sequence comes from Graphilbum fragrans, assembly GCA_001513895.1. Taxonomy (NCBI): domain Eukaryota; kingdom Fungi; phylum Ascomycota; class Sordariomycetes; order Ophiostomatales; family Ophiostomataceae; genus Graphilbum; species Graphilbum fragrans. Next base: position 52,752 of record LLKO01000055.1, on the reverse strand, counting down.
TTGGCAAGATAGCCATTTGCTTGGGATTTGGGATTTGGGATTTGGAGCTGGCGGAATGGGAGAATGGCCATCTGGCGAAATACTGAGAGTCTGCCAAGCTCTGGCCAGTTTCCAACAGCAACAACTCATGATGATGGGCAGTATCATACGTGCCTTTCAATGGCTCCACGATCAACCAGCGTGCCGCCTCAGATGTTGATCTCAATTGAGCCTCCACCCGGGCCTTGAGTGCCTGAAGGGAAATCGTTAATCCGTGCATGTGAAGATGGCAGGTGCGCTGTCCTCGCTCCTTCGCTCTTCGCTCTCGGAGGGAGCCATACAGCAGCTGAGCACTAAACCCTCTCGCCGATACTGCTGGCAGGGCGCAAAAATAGCAGCAGGTCCACTGTAAGGCCCCCATGGCCCTATGATACCCTATCCACCAGCCACTTCCCACTTAGCGGCTGCACTGCCCCGCCAAATTATCGCCGCAGCTGCACACTGACGACGCAATTTTGCCATTTCGCAGGCTTTCGGGCTGAAAGGCTTCCGCGTCTCGCGGTGCCTCCCCATGCTCTGGGATAGTTGGGCAAGAGGGACGCGTCGGCACTGGATACTGGCGACGAATCACAGGTGCTACGGACGGACAGAGTGCGGGACGCCAGACAACGAAGACGGATGACACAAACGCTGCAGCAACGATCACGAGAAACGACAAACGGAGGAGATACGAGTAGACAATAAACAACGAGACGCACAGACGATAAAGAATCAGCCACGGACACCTGGCCTCTGGCTTCTGCCTTTCTGTCTTTGCTATATACGGGGTTGTGGTCGCGACGGACTCTCGCTCATCCACCACAAGATTCGCATCTCACATCTCACGATATTTAGGGAGTTCAAGCGACACAGACACACATACAGATACATCACACAAGCACAAACCACACACGCACACACGCACACACGCACACACACACACACATACATACACACACCATGCCTCGTACCGTCGAGGCTGGCTCTCTGTCAGCAATTAACCTGCTAGCTGCCAACCCGCCGCAATATCCCCACAATCCGGCAGAAGAGCAACATGAGCCGCTGACTCTCTACATCTCGCGCGTTCCGGGCACTCGAGGTTCGTTCTTTTCGTCCGACCAGCTTTCGTTTCGTATCACTGACCCCCAGACGTCATACTTTCGACCCACAAGCCGCATCGCAAAACCGTCACCGTCGAAGATATCACCAACGCTCTCTACTACGTCCACCTCGATCTACCTTCGGACAATCTGATCGGCTCTACACACGCAGCACGAGACAATGGCTCGGCCTCTGCCCGAAATAGCGGCGAGACAGCGCGGGCACCCGTCGCCCGGAAACCGCTGCCGCCTTCGGCCCAAGTGAGCTCGCCGACCTCCGACGCTCCGGCTCTTCTTCCGGTTTCGCCTCCAAAGGCCCCGATGCAGACGCAACCCATTCAACATCAGGAGCCCTGGGTGCCTCCAGGATTTCACCTCGACACAACGCGGGCCCTACCAACAGCCAGCAAGTCGTCTCCCACCTCGCCGACGGCACCGCCAATTCCCGATCGAGTTCGGCCTCCGATGGCGTCTGCAAATATCCACGCTCCCATTCCTCGAAAACTCATCGGTCCACGGCCTCTCGTGCCCTCCGAAGACGTTCCGGCTCAAACCCGGGGCTCCGACAAAGCCTTACCGCCGTTGGTGCCGGACCAGCCGCCCGCGCCCTCCCCGTCACCGCTGCGCTCCCCCGGGCCCCATACTTCCGGGGCTTACCCCCCTGTCACTGTTACGACTCCCCCTCCGGTTCTTCCACCTCGGAGGCCATACGCTGCAGATGCCGACCTCCGGCGGCGGTCCATGTCTCCGCCAAAGCGCCCGGCATCGCCGATGCTGGCACCGTTTCAGTTAACGCTGATTCGGCGCGATCCATCGACAAACAACCAGTGGAACGTGGGCAAAATCGCGTCTTCACAGTCGACGGACACTCTACACCCAGAGTCGGCAGAAGCACCAAATCTAGCCGACCAACCGGCCATCCGCGTGCACCTCGAGACCTCTGGCTATGCCAAATTCCGCGGGTTTCCCTCGCGCCACCTCGTCGAAAACAGCTCGCGCGATCTGACCGCGACTGCGTTGTCGAAACTGGCGTTGGTCACAGACGAACCCGAGAGCGGTTTCTCGCGCAACGTCGTCATGGCCTACTCGAAAAGCTGGACAGCCAATATCCGCAACGCCTTCAAGCGGCACGACCGATCGGCTTCCGACGCTGACAACGAGGCAAGAGAGACGGGAGACGCAGACGGTCACCCAAAACAGCGGTTACTGCGCCCGCGCAACAATAGCGTGGCCTCAGTGGAAGACGGCGGCGGAGCAGGAGGAGGACCAGAGGCTACGATTACACGCCCCGGGCCTGGTCTCAAGCCCAAGGGCTACATGTTTACCAGTCCGTGGGACGGCCGCTGCGAATTCCGCACGGGAAACGGCGGCCGCAGCCTCAAATGCCGGCATATTCTCGGCGCCAGTGGCAGTGGTGGAAGTGGAGGTGCAGGAAGCGGAGGAGGCGTGGCCGGCTACAACCCGCTGGTGCTGGCGCAGAACATCCGCGATGGACAGGGCATTGCTGCCGCCGCCGCAGCGACAGTGTCGGGCGGCCGGGCACGGCAGGGATCGCTGTCGTCGGCGATTCTCGGGGCTGTGCCGGTCAGCGAGCTCCGGTTCAACCTGCCGAGTACCGATTTGTTCCGGCCGAAGCCCGAGGCGGCGGCAGCACGCGGCGATCTGTACGGCAAGTTCCACGACCATCTGAACCACCTGCACCACCAGCGGCGGCGGTCCTCGACTTCAGACGACGACGAGGAGGACTACGACGACGAAGACGAGGACGACGAGGAGGCCGATTCGGGACTCGGCCTCAGCCTCGGCCGTGAGCGAGCAGGCGGAGGAAACCGCGGCAAGCGCGTCAAGCTGGGCAAGCTAATCGTCCTGGGCGACGGGTTCAAGATGCTGGACCTTGTGGTGGCGGCCAACATCGGCGTGTGGTGGGTGTCATGGGAGAAGAGCTATCAGGTCTAGATTGGTGGGTGTCATGGGAATCAGGCCTAGATTTGTTTGGGCCAGATTGTGCCACTGGATTTGGATGGGCTGACTGCGAGACTGTACGTAACTGGACTGGGCCGGACTAGAGATACCCAACCTAGATCCCAGCTAGCAAGCGAGTAGAGTGATTGTGATTCTTTCTTGTTACTTTGTTCTTTTTTCCCATTCCTATCTACCCACTACGTCGTAAGGCACCTCCATTAGCACCAAGATTAGACGCTGGCGAGAGCTAGTGCTCGGTAGCGCCTGCCACCGGCGCTGGCGACGCCACGTGGGCCATGCATTAACCGTTTTTGGCAATCTAGGGAAGCCTGCTCGATAATGTTTCGAAACTCTTCTTCCTCCTCCGCCGCCTCCTACGCCTGTTCGCCACACAGCGTGTCCACCAGCAGGTCGAGGAAGCCGGCCGCATCCACGTCGCTGGCTGCGTAGATGTGCGGCAGGTGCGTCCACACAAACTTCTCGCGGCGGTCGACGACGGTCTGGCCCAGCGTCAGCGAGCTTTGTGTTTCGACGGCCACCCGGATCTTCTCAAAGGTCACCAGCTCCGGCTGCAGCGCCGCCGCCACGGCCATCGAGTCGATTGTCGTGCACCACGTGTCGAAGTTGAGGCTGTGGCCCCAGTCGATGACGCCGAGCAGGAACTTGGCCGCCGGGTTGTGCGCCGCCTCGGCCGCCCGCAGCTGGGCCAGGTGCGCCTCGGAGAATTCCACGTCGGGCCGCGTGGCCACGTCCAAGCCCAGCGCGTACAGCTCGAAGCCGGCGCCGAACACAAGGTTGGCCGCCTCCGGGTCCACGTACACGTTCCACTCGGACGCCGGGTTGTCGCCGGTGCTGCGCGTGGTGCCCGTGGCGTGGAAGCCAAACGAGCCGGCAATGCACAGCACGCGCCCGACTTTCTGCGGCAGCGCCGGGTCCTTGATGACGGCGAGCGCCAGGTTCGTCAGCGGGCCGAGACACAGGATGGTCAGCTTCTTCCCGGCCGCGTGCACCGCGTCCGCGGTCTCGAGGATCACATCGGCTGCAAACCGCGGGTCCAGCGCCAGCGGCGAGGCCGCGATGCCCAGCTCGCCGAGCCCGTCGGCGCCGTGCGAGAATGGATCCCGCGGATACGGGCGCACGAGCGGCGTCTGGCGGCCCTTGGCCACGGGAATGGCCGCGGCCTCGGGGCGGCCGGACAGCGTCAGAATCCGGAGGGCGTTGGCGGCGCACTTGTCGGCCTGCAGATTGCCAGACACGGTGGTGATGGCGTGGACGCGCAGCGCGGGGCTGGCGAGCGCGAAGAGGATGGCCGTCGAGTCGTCGATGCCAGGGTCGCAGTCAATGAGGACGTCCATTCTGAGCGTGTCTGGGCTGGCCGGCGTTGTGGTATGAGGATGTAAGGTCGTAGAACGTATACGACGTCCACAACGTCCACAGACAAACGCGGCAGACAGCTTGGACCGTTCCCTCGCCGTCCCTCTGAAAAATGCGTCAGCTCTTTCTACACGGCCTAGCGCCAGTGGAAAAACATGGTGCTGGTCTAGCAGATGACAGTCTATGGCAGTCTATAGCTCTTAGTGCCAATTAAGGTTGCGATAAGCCCTTTTTCCACTCGCCCAATATCCTACGCGAACAGGATATTCGCACCCTCGTCGCTGCGGCAGTCCTCCGTAATGAGACGCGAGGAGCGAGCAACCAGATAGCTTGCTTGTGAAGAGAATTTTTCTGCTCCAAGTGCCGTTGTTATCTCGCCCGCATGGTCGGTTATCAGCCAATGTCACCCAGCAGCCATATAACGGCGTATGTCCCCCCGGGAACCAGATTCCCGGGACTAGAGGAAACTGGAAGGAACCTGGGACGAGCTGGAAAGAAACTTGAAAGTCCTCAGAACAACAACAGGAAGGAGCACATACAAGGAATTCATCATACAACATCTCACGATGCTGTCTAAATCCCGCTTCACGACGGCCAACCCGTCCATCATCATGGGCCTCGTGTTCGCCACGGCCGTCTTCAACGGCTGCACGCAGGGCTACGACCAGTCCATGATGAACAACCTGAACCTGTACGACACATACGTGAACTGTGAGTGCCGTCTGTCCTGATTTCGGTCTCATGCTCCGTTTTGCGCCACCTCATCACGACATCCGCTGACAGCCAGACTTCCATCTTGGCGACAACCTGCTGGGCCTCAACGTGGCCATCATCAACGCCGGCTCCGTCTTTGGCGGTCTGTTCGCCGGCCAGGTCTGCGATCGCTGGGGCCGCAGGGCTGGCATTGTGCTGTCGGCCATCCTGACCATTGTCGGCGTCATCATCCAGGCCGCTGCGGTCCACGAGGCCATGTTCTGCGTCGGCCGCTTCTTCCTAGGCGCGGCCATTACCGTCAACGGCGCCGCGGCGCCCACCTGGGTCATGGAGATGGCCCACCCCAAGATCCGCGGCATCCTGGGCGGCCTGTACATGGCGATCTGGTACTTTATTGCCACCATCGTCTCGGGCATTTCCATCGGCACCTATTTCTACAACACCACCTGGGCTTGGCGAGGCTTGGCCATCGGCCAGGTCGTGCCCAGCCTGCTAGCGCTGAGCTTGTTGCCCTTCACGCCCGAGTCGCCCCGCTGGCTGATTTCCCAGGACCGCCACGAGGAGGCGCTCGAGCTGCTCGCCGTCCTGCACGGCAACGGCAACCCCGACGATGCCCTCGTCCAGGCCGAGTACCACGAGATCTCCTCGGTGCTCTCCTACGAAAAGTCGCTGCCCGCCCAGTCCTTCCGCTCGCTGATCAGCCCCTCCGCCAACGCCCGCCGCTTCGGCATCGTCATCGTCCTCAACATTGCCGCCCAGGTCATCGGGTCCAACATCGTCTCCTCCTTCATTGGCACCGTCCTCGAGTCGGCCGGCATCACCGACACCCACCAGCAGCTCGTCACCAACCTCGGCATCAACATCTTTGACTTTTTCTGCGCCATCGCCGGCTCCTTTGCCATGGAGTACATCGGCCGCAAGGGCATGCTGTTTGCCACCAGCTGCCTCATGACCTTCTTTTTGGTCCTCATGTCCATCCTCTCTGCTCTCTACGGCGACGGCAGCAACACCGCCGCCAGCAAGGGCATGGTCGCCATCATCTTCCTCTTCCTCGGCGCCTACAGCTTCGCCTGGACCCCGCTCACCTTTGTCTACCCCATCGAGATCCTCAACTACACCCAGCGCGCCAAGGGCCTCGCTGTGGGCCAGATGGCCTGCTACGCCTTTGGCTTCGTCAACCAGTACACCACCCCGATTGCCATCAACAACATTGGCTGGCGCTACTACGCCATCAACGCCGCCTGGAACGTCGTCATCTGCGCCATCATCTGGTTCTTCTTTGTCGAGACCCGCGGCCTGGCCCTCGAGGAGGTCGACGAGCTCTTTGACGGCCAGATCCACGCCGACAACGTCTTTATCGGCCGCGGTGACGACGTCAAGACTGCCAAGGACGTGCAGGGATAGAGGGTGTATGTGTAGGATTAAATTAATGACGGTAGAATGAGATGACACATGGAGTGAATACCACTTGGAGTGGAGGATCGGCATTTGTAGTGAATCCACCCCTTTGAGATGAATAGACAATGCCTACTTGTTTCTATCAGGCGAAATGTTGCTCCTACGCGTATTTACTTGTCTGTTCTTTCTCTCAAGTTTTCTCTGCTTTTCTTCCTCTGCTTTTTTTCTCGTTGGCATGTCCACATAAGATATGAGCAACTACCTTCATGTGCAATGAAGAGTCTCGCGCACAGCTAGCGTAGGCGGAGTCTTTCATTATCTCTGCCGAATCAGATATGAAGGCCTCACAATTAAGAGTCTCATGACTACAAAACTTGATGATATGAGCCGAATGTGTTGTGGCCAATATTATGGCCAATATGTATAGAGGGTGCGCATTCGGTACCGGGCTCCGCCTCTCGGTGTTGGGTCAGCATCGAAAATAGACGATGATTGTTCCGGTGAACAGGGTCAGGTTGGTTAGTTCACCATGCTTGAATATTTGGGACCTCATTAAAGCTAACGATATCTACTTGGACCATCAGCAACCCCTACCATGACTTTGCACGCATTGGCATAAGTGGCATCCTTAAAACATCGACACCCAGCACCCGGCGTCAAGCCGTGGCCATTCCATTGTGGAATGCCTTCACTAGGATGTTTGGCAGATGGCCTTGCACGCTAGCAAAGGCATGTCCCACTAGAATGGCCGCGGCATTCGATCATCACGGAGTAGGAAACTAGCTGTTGGAGAGTCGTAAGTTTCCGACGCAAGTACTAGGAGTAATAGCCATACTAACATGTATCATCTAGTATGCCTTGTTGTCCCTTCTTGCCAGCACTTCCCAAGTGACATTGTTTCTGGAACGGGGATACGTCCAAGTATACACTAAACAAAGATACTAGGAGTTCATCTACGGACTACTTCAGTTCTGTGTTTAGGTGTGCCTGTCTTCTCAGTTATACGCACAAATACGTACAAGCTCTAGTGCGGAACGGAAAATCTGTTCTTGGAGAATACGGGTACCCAAAGGGGTTTATGATAGGTTCTAGGGGAGAATGGGGACTTGTTTGGAAGTCCAGCGGCTGCATCTGCATGAAGCTGTGGCACTTGGACTCGCGGGCTACCGTCTAGTATTTTTTACATTAAATTGAGAGATAGGAATGCCCTCTACCAGCACAGTTATTTCAGACTGCTTTTAAGCTTTTTTTCGAAATTCTTATAGCTGGGATAATATTCCTTTAATTCGCATTAATGCCACTCAATCACAAAGACTGACAATGTTTGCTTTGATAAGACTCAGCTAGTAAGCAGCCACTTTCACCAATACGAAATTCAATTAAAATTCACAAGGAATCGACATACAAGGCACAAAAAACACCAAAATACACGAGCTGCCTCGTACATGTAGGGTGCACTCTGGTGTAAGTGACCGTCGCCCAATGAGGGCCGTCGCGATGCCACGCAATCACGTGACTCTGGAGACCTCCGCGACAAATGAAGCTCCGTAATTCACGTGATGAAATTATAGCGGGGCAGTGGTACCGCAGCCAATCAAACAGCACACGAAGTCATCCGCTCCTCCTTCCCTGCCAGAAAATCCCGAGCGGAAAAACGTCCTCGATCCTTTTTCCCAGTGCCAGGCCGCAAAAACACGAAGCCACCACCACGCTCTCCACGCCCCTAGCCAGCAGCTCACACCGCCCGCCCCCCTCCGACGCCGCATTGCTCGCTGAGCCAGCATTGGTGCCTTGCTAATTGACGACGATTGATTGTGCGTGATTGCTTTTTGGGCAGTGTTCATTTTCTGACTTGTCGTTCGCACCCGAATGCGACGGACGAGCTGTTTTTTGAGCTGAAATCTCCCTCCGACCGAATTGGCCGACCCACTGCGGCGTCCTCTCGTTCCTCGACTCTCTCTTACCTCCACACACACATACACACACACGATGCTCTCGGTACAATTACTGCGCGCCTCGTCGATGGCGCGGGCCTCCCGGAGCCTCCCGTTGAACGGCTCGTCGTCGATTCTGTCGGCAGCAGCAGCAGCTGTGGCCGCATCAGGATCTCCCAGCCGTGTGGCTGCGGCCGCCATGGCCAGCGTAATTCGCCAGAACGCTGCCCGGAGTCGAGGATATGCCACACCGGCGGGCCCGCCGCCCAAGGGTTTCCGGATCCAGCCACGGCCAGAATGGGACCAGGAGAAGATTGGGACCTTTGACAAGGTCGGCAGCTACTTTATGCTCCTGGAGATGTTCCGGGGCATGTACATTCTGCTGGAGCAGTTCTTCCGGCCACCGTGAGTGACGAGTGACGATGGCAGCTGGCGTTGTTGGTGTGGGAGAAGCAAGAAGCGTTCTAACCGCCCAGATACACCATCTACTACCCGTTCGAGAAGGGCCCGATTTCCCCGCGCTTCCGCGGCGAGCACGCGCTGCGGCGGTACCCCTCGGGCGAAGAGCGGTGCATTGCCTGCAAGCTGTGCGAGGCGGTATGTCCATGCGTGCCCCGAGCTTGTTTTTGTGTCGACAAGCAGCTAACCCGGACCCCAGATCTGCCCGGCTCAGGCCATCACCATCGAGGCGGAGGAGCGTGCAGACGGCTCTCGCCGGACAAGCCGCTACGATATCGACATGACCAAGTGCATCTACTGCGGTTTCTGCCAGGAGTCGTGCCCCGTCGACGCCATTGTCGAGTCGCCCAACACCGAGTACGCCACAGAAACCCGGGAGGAGCTGCTCTACAACAAGGGTACGTGCCGTGTTTTCTGTTTACATCCGACATCCAGCACCACTCTTCTTTCCTCCTTCCCTTGCATCTTACATCTCTCATTCTTTACTCTTTCGTCTTCCCTCGTACATGCGTCCGGCTCTTACTATCATCATACTAACATCTGCAGAGAAACTCCTCTCCAACGGAGACAAGTGGGAGCCGGAGCTGGCGGCGGCCATCCGCGCCGACTCGCCGTACCGGTAAACCAAAGAGCGATATGTTTGCACGCGTATAATCGTACATCGAACAAGCACCAGCATTCTGGTATTTGGAATGCAGCCAGCCATCACTGGGCCAAGATAGCCGACAGAATGCATGGGAGTACATGGGGTGTATTTGTTAATGGGGCTGCTTCGGCAGGAACACCGTAGAACACGGCGATGTATATAAGCATAAAACAATTCTATTTGTGCAAGTCTGTCGTTTGTCGTGTGTGCATTGGAATGTATTTGTGTTGTGTTGCGGGCAGTGCGTGTTGTTTTTCTGGTCCGATATGTACCTTTCTCCGTACCTGGCGATACCATATGCCCGCACACGTGACTCGGCCCAGCTCGGACTTAAATAACCTGCGCTCCCATTGGCTGCAGGCGTCCCGGGAATTGAGTCCCTCTTTCCCGCCCACCCCCAAGCTTCTCACCGGATTTTTCGATTTTATTTCTATTTTTTTTATCCCTCTTCCCTTCGTTTGTGTTTCTTCCGATCCGTCCTCGCCACCACGCAACCCGACGGCCGACGAACGACGTTGACCGTTACTTTTTTTCCCCAGCCGTTTGACCCGCACCCTTTTTGTTATCTCTCGCCGTTCGTTTCCTTTGGCAACCGAAATCGCCCACAACCACCCCCTTCCAAATCATCACCCCAAAACATCACCATGTTCCGCTCCGCCGCTTTCCGCTCGGCTTCGCGCGCTGTCGCCGCCGCCGCCGCGTCCCGGCCAACCCAGAAGATGGCCCTCTCGACAGCCGTGCTCGCCCGCCAGGCCACAGCGGCCGTAGCGCCACGGACGGCGGCCGCGGTGGCTGTGCGGTTCTACTCGGCCGGTGCTGGCCTAAACAAGGAGGAGGTCGAGGGCCGCATTGTCAGCCTGCTGCAGGGATTTGACAAGGTGGGTGCATGGAGACGCAAGAAGAGAGGAGAAAGTGGACAATTGCTAACTTGTGCAGGTCAACGATGCTGCCAACGTACGTATTCGAAATGGGACCTGATATTTTGACCTCGATCAAGAACGATCGAGAACTACCGCGAACAAAAAGACCAAAACTAACCCCTCCCCCAGATCAAGCCCACGTCACACTTTGCCAACGACCTCGGCCTCGATAGCCTCGACACCGTGGAGGTCGTCATGGCCATTGAAGAGGAGTTCAGCATTGAGATCCCGGACAAGGATGCCGACACCATCCACAGCGGTACGTGCTCCCATGCGTTCAGATCTCCTGATCTCTGTTCGGTACTAACTCCTCACAGTCGACAAGGCGGTCGAGTACATCCTGCACCAGCCGGATGCCCACTAAACAACGCCCCTGGCGCCGTGCAGGCATCCTGCGGCTCTAGAAGCGCGTAGCTGCACGTCCCCGTCATGATGAAGATAGAAACATGACACACTCCTCACATCCATCCTTTGCGTCGTTTGACCCTCGGCTTGCGTTGGGTGTCTCTCCCCCCCCCCCCCCNNCCCTCGCTTCTCTCTCCCCTTCTCTTGCCCCGCTGCTTTCTTCTCCGTCTCTTATGTTTTATACGTTGTACGTATCTCTCTCGCATGGTAATATATGGGTGTGATGTGCGATGGCGGAGCCTCAGATAAAAGTGGGAAATAGAGGGCAAGAAGCGGACTCGGCAGGAGGAGAGGCATTCTTGTACCATAGATGAACAAAAAAACACGAAGATAAAAAAACAGACCAGAGAAGGAGGGGTGGGCGGACACGCCCAGACAGTAAATACAACATCTCCCACACGCGAGTTGAGCAGTGAAGCATAGTCAGACTAGACACGAAGCGTGAAATGCTATTAAGGAGCTGCTGGTTTACATGAGAGACTCGCCCGAGTCTGTTCCACTTCCACATTAATGCCATGCTGCTGACAAGTTGTCCAAACGAGATATTTGCAGAAAAAAAAGTAAATACGCGGCACCACCTTCCACACACCAACAATGTATGTATGGCCGTTCAGCAACTCCAGGAAACAATGCTTTGACCCTGCCAGGTGGCTGGTAACGATGGAAACAAAAGAAAGAAGCACAAATACAAATCGAAGCAAATGATAGAGAGTAGAAGCAGATGATGAGACAAAAAAGACCAACAAAAGCAAAACCAGAATAAAGACAAAACAAAATCCACCAAAACACATCCCATATAGTAAAATGCACTCGTAAATAACACCGCCCTCCGTTTTAACCACCGGTGGTTGTATATGCGCCGACCCGTTGACTTATTGAAATGAGAGCCCCTCGTGACTGGTCGTGGATGTTTTCCTTTCTCCGTTGCTAGTGGCAGACCGCCCGCCTGTTGCCGTTCCCTTTCTGTTTTGCTGGTGTGCCTCCGTTCTCCGCCCAGGCACCCTAGTCATACTCTTGAAGATTGTTTTGAACCGTCCCGTTTTGTATGCTGTTTCTTTTCCGGGCCACATTCGACCGTCGTACCAAAAAAGGGTTGTAACCAAAGAGTAATTTGGCTGTGGAAGCGAGATGAAAGGCTGAAGACCGAAGGCCTCATAGACCAAAAGATTAAGCACAGGGCGCCAATCCCGAGCTATGCCGTACCTTCCGTCTCAAGCTACTGGCCAATGGACTCGACAGCCGACAGGTCTCTGGATTTGGGGGAGTCCTTGCCAGCGACGATGCCGGCATAGCTCCAGAGGCTGCCGCTGCTGCTATGGCCATTGGTGCCAAGCAGGCCGCCGGATTTTCTTTTCAGCGAGCGCAGATGCGACCCCTCGTCTTCGTCTTCCATGTTGAACAGGAACGCCGGATCTTCTTCGTCAATAGGAGGCGGAAAGCGGCTCGCTGCCGCCGAACCGATGGATCCGCTGCTGACGTGGCGCTCGAGGCCACGGTCCCGGTCTCTTTCGCGGCCAATGATGCCGCCTGCCGCTGCAGCCGTCACAGCAGCCGCGCTGAGAGACACACCAGAGCCCCGCGAGCTGTTGAGATGCAGCCGAGGACTGGAGGATCCGCTGCCGTCTTCGCCGAGACGAGTACGCTGCAGCTGTTGGCTGAGAACCGACATCGATTCGCTGACCGACCGACCGGCGCCACCAGGGCTGCGAGCCGCCGCAAAATCGCTTCCGTGGCCATTCAAGTGTAGATCGCCGTTGCTGACAAGGCTAGAATTGCGTAGCGGACTGCCGACGTGCCCAAAGGCTGAAGCTGCGTGCTTCATCGAGCGGCTTAGGCCAGCGGAATCGGCAGCATCATCAGCGTCGCGCGACGACTGGCGCTGCTGGAACCAAGGGCTCCATCGGCTGCTGGGGCTGGCTGCCGACATCGTCACAGGGCTGCCGAATTTGGTGGCATTGGCCGACGCCGAAGCAGACAATGAAAGAGACGCCGAGCCTGAAGCTGTGGGCGTCTCCGAGAGGCCGTCAGCATCTGTGTGGCGCAATGAGCCGCGGCGAGCCTTTTCCTGGGGCGTCAGGACCTCATTGGCCAGATTGGCGGGCACATAGTCCTCCTCAAGAAACAGAAATTCGGTGTCCCAATCCCGGTCGACTTTGGGCACACTGCTACTCATGAGCTTGGGCTTAGCATAGCGCTGAGAGCTGGAGTGCAAAATGCGCTTGGTGTAGGACTCCTCGTGACCGTTAAGCGTCGCAGCCGACGGGCTGCTGCCCATGATGCTGTCCTGGGGGATAATAGTGGCTGCGGCTAGGTGTTCGCTGCTGCCAAAGGCGGATGTGTGGAGGAGCTTGAGCGTCTCGTTGGTGTGGTCGTCTTTGGAGTGGCGTAGAGACGGGGACGGCGATTCGAGGCCGAATTTTGACGGCACAGAAGCAGGCCAAGGGCCGTAGCGAGCGGCGTGCGAAATGCCGTTGGAGTCGAAGGAGGCCGGAAGAGGAGCGTCCATCACGGAGAGCACCTTGGTGTTAACAGGCGACAAACCGAGACTGCCTCTGCTGTGGTCCTCAAACGGGGAGGGTGCTGCGGCAGACAGGCCAGCAGCGCCAGCGCCTGGTGGCGAGCCGTAGGCAGAAGTGGGATTCGAGGTGTAGGGAGTGCTGTCCATAGTAGGAAGGCCGCCATCGAGACTTGGTTGCCGCCCTAATTGGTGCTGGGACGAGGGATTGTGATTGTAGCGGTCGTCGGGACCGGTAGAAAATGGGCCGCCGGGGGAATATGGCGGTAGTGGAGAGCCGGTGACAGCAGCGGTGGCATTGGCATGGAGAAACGAGTTGGTGAGGGCGCTGTTGGAGGTATGGAGGTAGGCAGAGGGATTGATGCGGCCGCCGAGGCCGAGAGAGCCGATAGTGACGCCGTTTTTGCCGTAGTTGACGCGGCGGCCGTCGGGAAGAACGTGGATATTGGCGCATTTGGGGCCGAATTTGCAGTTACCCTGGACGTTAGTTGGTGGACGAAGCAGAAGAGACCTTGGATCTTGGACATCTTTGGCCTCTTTGAATTCTCGGCATGCTAGGAGCGACATACTTTGGCAAAATATTTGCAGACAGCCTCGGTGGCCGCGCCGATGTCGTGGCTGAAGGGGCACGAGTTGCCGGCCTGGCACGCGCCCTGGCGGAAGAACTTGCATGGGACATGCGCCGTGTCTGGTGGTCAGCACAGAGCAGATAAGAAATGGCAGGGATGCAGAGGACAAAAATGGGGGCCCGTCTCTGGTCGCGTGCTTTGAGCAACCAGACAGCGCCGTGAAACAGAGACTGGGTCGGAGCTGCCGCCAGACAGAAGCCGAGGCGGAGGGGCAGGGGGACGGGAGAGAACGGAGATACCAGAAAAGCACAGGGCAGAGAGTGAGGCACAAAATGAGGCAGATAAGCGGGCATCACAAGATATGGGCAAAATAGGCAGTGAAGGGCAGTAATCAGAAATAGGCAGTAACCACTGAAAAGCACGCACTGGGAGGGCTCCTGGGCCCGTCAAATCGCTGAGGGGCAGCCATTGGAGACAGGGCGTCTTGCGGCAGGCCGTTGGGAGGGAGACCGGTGAGGCTGGAGGATCGCGTGTGACGATAGTCGGGAAGATGCGAGGCTGGCATGGCGAGATTGTCTGTGGGAAAAGAAGCGAGGGTCTCTATTGGGAGAGAGCAAAGAGAGAGAGGGAGAGAGGGTGTGGCGGCGAATGATTGTGTGGTGTGTGTTATATTTTCCGTGGTTGACTAATGTTTCCTGTTTTTCGGGGGCTCTTTCCTCACTGGACTGGTGGCTTATGGGCTAAGCACTGTGTGGTGGTGCGCTGGGGGGAAGGCGGTGCCTGCGGCAGAAGCACAGGAAGCGAAAACAGTGCCGAACGGGACGCACAGTGCTATCGCAAGCAAGAGACGGCAGGACTCGAGAAGGTGCGATCGAACGGGCAGCAGAAAATAGGGACAAAGGGGTAGGGGCAGGAGAAAACGGCGGCGTCTGGCCCGGCTTTAGAGGGAAGGAGGGGTGTTTCCTGCTTCTGTTCCGCAGTTGTTAGTGGCTAGTGCCTTTGTTTTCCCCCTCTCTTCTTATCCCAGGGGCGCGCCTGCCTTATCCAGCCAACTATAGGCTCGTCCACAGAGGCCCTCTGCAGCCACGCACAATCGCCCCAATGATAAGGCGCTATTTGCGGCTGCTATCGCGAGCTGCAGTGGAGCAATGGCTGTGCTTTTTGGTGGTGCTGGCACCTTCGGATCTCGAGTCAGACGCACGTCACAGAGACGGGAACACAAGTGGCCGATTGAGACAAGGAGATGGAGCGGTAGGGAACGGAGGGGATGGGGGGCAGGAGAGACAGAGCCAGAGTATGGCGCGACGAAGAGAGGGAAGCGTCGCAGACGAGTCGTAAACAAGAATCAATAATCAGTAATCACAAGTAAACGCGATACCAATGATCGTAGCGTCCAGACCGCGAAAAACCCGGAGGTGGCTTGAGAGACGCGAGAGAGACGGCACTGATGATACGAGAGGGGCAGCCAGATAAACACATTCACCAGATGTAGGTCTCATGCAGTGTCGTGCTAGTTGGTGGGGTTGGCGCAGCAGTTCTCCACAAGAGCAACAGGGTGGCCAGTGTGAGCTGAAGATAGGGAAATGGGCAAAAAAGCGATCTAAGGCGTTGCAGGTGCTGGACAATTGTGGTATGCTCGGATTGGACGGTAGGAGAGGGGAAACGTGGGCGAGCGGCCACGCGTAATAATAGAATGGCCAAGTATTAGAAATATTGCAGATCAGTGCGCTGGATATCCCCTCTGGGTATGCCGAACGGACCAGAGATGCGGTTGGATGCGAGATGGAGATGAATCGGTGCTGCAATGCTGCAAAGCAGCCGTGGGCCGTTAAAAGAGGTGCAGATACAGGAGCAGCCAGCCAGAAGAAGCGTGGGGGTGGAGGTGGAGCCGAGGAGGTTGCGTCTGTGTCTGGGGATTGCGAATGTGTGGAGGCAAGACCGGGTTGCAGGGCTTGGTGACATTAGCCGTGGAAGAGCGGCAGGAGAGTCCTCGTAGAAGGAGAGCGGGAGGCGAGAGGGGGGTAGGAGAGAGAAACAAGTCCAAGAGAAGATGAAGGAAAGAGGAGAGAGAAACGAGTCTAAGATGGAAGGAAATACGAGAGACGAGAGCGAGACGAGGAAGAGAAACGAAAGACAGGAATGGAGGTGAACTGAAGGAATTAATCAACGAGAGACGGCAAGGAAGGGGCAGTATCTGACAGAGAAACGAGAGGATCAGAGGACAAAATGAGAATAATAATACACGAGAAAGGAAGGACGGGAGAGGGAGAGGCACAGCTAATAAAGAACAGGACCACACACGGTGGCAACTACTTGCAGGCAGCTTTATGGGCCGGCAGGCTGTCGTGCGAGCGCAACATCCTACTTTACTGGTTTACGACACGTCCACGCCGAGGAAATCGGAGGGATCACGGGGCGGATGGAGCCATCCACGATGAGGTTGGGTGGGAGGCTTAGCGGTGGGACTGGTAGGCGCGAGGTGCAATGAGTACATGGATGGAGGGTAGAGAGGCGGAAGTAGTAGAGAGTGGGAGAAAGAGTTGAGGAAAATCAAAGAGGAAGAGGCATCAAGAAAAGAATGAGAGGCTAACAGAAAAGACGTGAAGAAGAGAAATGGACGAGAGACGAGAACGGTACACGCTCTAGATACACGAACACACAAACATACATACACACAAAATTACATACACACACACAAACACAAACATAACACACATGCACACAAACACGCAACAAGTAATCACACCCCATTTACTACCATATCTGGAATGCCTTTACCCCATAGCTGCCAACGTCAGCCTGACAACGGACGAATGCTGCCGCCGCCGTCTGATTGATGCTGCTGCCGGGTCAGACACGGCACTGCAGCCGATGCGTGAGACGGAAGCAGCAGGGGCGGCCAAAACAGGATGCGGTGAGCGCAGCGACAAAATGAAGCAGTAAAATGGTGGTGATCGCTGGCGGATTACGAAGCAACGCGCACCCAAAGCGGCAGGCACGGGAAAAGACGGGCTAGGGCCTCCAGACTCTGGTGTCCGGGCTCGTCCAGTTCTTTCCAGGGAGCTCTTTCCAGGGGGCCGTTCCAGGCTCTTCCCGCTCTAGTGGCCTCTTTTCCACAGGCATTCCCAGCCGAGCCGTTGGTGACACAGCAGAAAAGGCCAGGTATGACTACCACAAGCACAGGTGACACTGGTAGCCTTGTGGGTTTTTCGTAGTTGACAAGGCAGGCACGCAGCCGCTGCGCTCCTTCCTCGCCGATGCAGGCCGCCGTGCATCGGCTCTAGCATCGCTTTTTGCGCATCGTCATGCATCACCGGCGATTCCAGTCTGCTCTCCGCTTTCTGCCAACGACATGCCCGCCTGTCTTGGCTAGGCTAGTAAAGGTCGCGCAGTCGTATCAGTTCGTGTCTCTTGTCGTGTCTCTTCTTCTTTGTTCTCTTGGTCACTCATTCTCTGAGCTGCTCCACCCCTCCATCATGCAGCTCCATAAATATCCCATCAACACCAAACAAAGTCCAATACGAAGAGCAGGCCCCTACCATCGGCCACTCTGCTGCCAGCCCATCGCCTCCGATCGACGGCAGAATGACAAGTTGGCCAGCAGTCGGCCAGCAGCCGGCCAGCCAACCTGGCTGCAATGCATCCCTGCCCGGCTTAACCAGGGCTCTTATGCAGCCGCCAGCTTCGCCCCGCGCCGTCGTCTAGTTCGGCCGGCTGAGCTATTGCGAAGAAGGGAGGAGGCCCTCAATGAGAAGACGAGGCTGGAGCGAGACGGGCGAAATGGCCTACGAAGCAAAAACAAAACAGAGCCGCTCAGAGCGAAAGCCAAACGAAAAAGAGCAAAGAGCAGTCAACACTCCTAATGGAACACCACGACCAAAACGGCAAAAGACCGCGAGACAGGTCCACAGTGGAGCGGACGAACACCTTGCGCGGCCACGGGAACTGGCGAGTGCTCGCCTCTGACTCGTCGCCTGCTTCGCCTGATTTGCCTGCGCAAAGCCTCGCGGTTTATGCACCCGTTTCCGCGGGAGGCTGTTCAGGGCAGTTTTCTGTCACGTATGGGTACTGGCGGACTTTTGCGAGACTCGTAGCACCATTGGCCGCATAACATCCAACATTCAACTCCGTTCTTTCTGCCTCCTGTAGGCCAGTGCAGTTCTTCTCAAGTCATTTCTAATCCAAGAAATACGCACACTCCGTGTTCTTCCCTCCTCCACCCTTCAAACCACAACACTCCATTTGATCACACGGACCCTGTCCAGCAGCCGCTGCAGATCAAGATGGCTGTCCCCCGTCCTCTGCTCCAGCTTTCATGCAACCTCGGCCAATCACAGCCCGAGTTGCCCCACCCTCTTTTGTCGTCCACTATCGTCCACTATCGCTCACTACCGTCACCACCATCCATCCCCTCCACCAACGGTCTGTCACATTCGTATGCCCTTCTCTTCTATAATAAGACGCCTTTAGAGCCAGCCTGCGAGCACATGGGTATGTACACGCTGCTCGCGTCTGCAGGTCCCTCATTTATGCACCCAAGCTGGCTCGTCGTCTTCTCCCTTTGGTTCTCCTCGATGTGCAGCCTATTCGCTGTTGTTTTCTTCCACCCATCTCCTCTTACACCCAGACAGGCAGGGAACAAAAAAGGACCGTCTGCGTCCGCTGCCCACCCCCCGTTTCTACTAGCGTCGTATCCGGTACTCAGGGCTGTCTCGGCTTGGCCAACCTAGCCAACCGCGGCCTCCTCGTTTCCGGCCACGTCTCTCAAGTCTGCCTGTCTTGGTCTGGCCGTGCTGCTCCTCCTGCCCACCTTGTCTCGGGCTATTTTTCACGCCGTCGTGCTCTCTCGCCTGTTTGCCTGCTCTGTCTTGGACAGCGTCTCTGCCTAAACCCCTGGGAATGTCTCCGTGGACGTCCTATTCTCTCCAGCGCACCCTGCCCTTCCTTTTCTGGTGGACTCTACGCATGCCAGCCCGCCCCCACATGACATCGTCCTTGTGATCAGTGTGACCCTGCCAAACGGGGTCCACTGCTGCCCGACTGGTGCTGTGTTTGGCTGCGTCTGCCCAACGCCGTCGCCTGTGGCTAAGATCGAGGCAGCTGGACCATCCCTGGTCTACGTATCAGTCTTCCCTAGCCAATCCTTTCCTACGGGAGCCGTTAAACTTTGTAGCCTTTTCTGCCCAGCTCAGCCGATAATAAAGATACGCTGGGGGGTTGATTTATTCACTGTTTTGTCTCTCTATGTCGGCGTCCCTATTTCCTGCTTGTTATTTTGCCCACCTCCTCATGTCCTCTTCCTGTCTCCGACTTTCCGGGTGTCACGGTTGTTGGTGTTAAAGCACCCCAAGACAGCCGGCACGAGAACGCGTAGCTTTTTTTTTCCTAGACTGGAAGGGCTGCATATAGTGGATGCACCACGCGGTTTCGTACACTCCCCCCCTACTATAATGGCTATACTTTTCTACGCGTCCGCCCACAAACGCACTGCACGACTACATCTATGACGTCGTCAGCTCCCCCATCTCGCCTCCCGGTCCTCCCGTCTCCGGCTTGTGTGTGGCTGACTCGCTGTTCGGCGTTTGCTCGCTTTTTGGTGTCTTGTTTCCGTCTGTGTGCGGTTTGTCGATTTGTCGATTTTGTCCATATATTCATTTCTCGGCGTTCCTTTTCCCTCTTCTACATCAGTCATGCAACACTACCAGAGCCGGTGACCGCCTGTATCTAAGCAAAGTGCCCCATGACCATGCCCCCCTGCCCCAACGTTGGCTTGTAGCAAACTTCGGTCTTTTTTATGGGCTGTCTTTGCTCTTCCTCCTCAAACCCCCCTTCGGCATCAAACGTCATATATCCAAACTGATAGCGAAGGTTCCACAGCACAATGATTTTGCCACCTGTGATACCTTCCCATTGCATCTGGCTGTGTCGTTCGTGTTCCTCCGTTTGTCCCGAGGGCCTGAGCCGTCGCCTATCCCTGAGCAAGGCTGTCGGCTGTTCAACAGAGTGGCATGTGGCTAGGCAGAACAAGGAGAACCACGCCTGAGTCACCCCATCTTGTGTGCCTTCGCTCCGGACTTCCCTCCGTAGCTGCATTGAGGCCGCTTTTTTGACAGGCTGTGTGTCGGCTTTGCGGCCCTGCTGTGTAAATTTGCGCGTCATACATTCCAGGGTCTGCTACACAAGTCCTACTATACGAAAAGCATATAGTGTGTTGTGTCCGGCCATAAGATGCAACCTAGGGCAGTCAAGAAGCTGATCCTTAGTGGGCCTCGTATTGTACACGGAGGAATGAGGAATCGTTACTCCAGATTTACGAGGAGAATGGTGGCAGTAGCTATTCTGGGACACACACTGCACACACTGTGTCACATCTACTGCCAGGTGATTGGCTGTCAGTGCGGAGGACTCCCGCTACAGGTTCAGCCGCCACACCACACAAGCCAGGCTTGACAGCAGTGCTCCGTATTGGTGCAGCTCTCCATTGTCAGACGGGCTATACGAACTGCCCAAAGCATGGATCACAGAATTTGTGGATACGGATATCCTTGGAAAATGCACGGATGCAAGATGAAGTGCATGGGAATTAGTAATAGGATAGAATAGAATGACATGTAACTTTACATGGCATCGTTGTCCTTGTCACCCTTATGCTTGACTCTGGCAATGATCTGAGAGGCTGGCTGCAGAGGCTCGGTCACGACGCCCATAATTCCCAGGCCGACAACTTTATAATAAAACAGCTGGTCGACCTGCTCGAGGCTGCGGCCCTTGAGATCGAGGATGAAGAAGAAGGTGGCAAAGATAAAGGCAAAGTAGATAGAGTCGTAGATGTAGCCAAACTTGCCACCAAGAGCAGCATATGATGCGTTGAGTAGATACGGCAGCGAGATACGGCAGCGTAAAGACGAGACGAAAGTCGTTAGAATGGACATGACGACGATGTAGAAGCCAGCCATGGCGAAGTTGATGATGTGGCCCTAGGTGAACTGAGCAGCGGTGGTGGCCGACGTTTGGAGGGCGACTCCGACGAGAGAGAGCACGGCCAACATGAGGATGGCGGCTTTGCGGACCCAGTGTTTAGTGACACGGCTATAGGAAATATCCCCAAGCAACTTGCCGAAGAAGGGGGTAGCAGTCATGACGGAGGAGAGGTAGGATGGGAAGGCGTAGAGGCCATTTTGTCGTGTCGCGGCCGAACTTTTGGTGAAGGCTGGAGAAGAGAACAAAGGAAGGAGACACGTACGTGGTGATGAAGATGTCACGGACATGAATGCCTTGAAGCGCTGCCGAATGCTCAGGCTGGTGCCATCCTGGACGGACGAGGCCATGATAGATGGACGAAAGAACTGGGCAGAGGGAGGTAGAAAAAAGCCTGCTAAAATAGACAAGACCAGATAGAATCCGAACCTGAACTAATGAGCAACAGACAAAGACTATTGAAAGGTCAGAGAAGCCTTCCTTCCTGCCTTTATACTCTAGCCATGCCTAGGCTCCTGGCCCACGCATTGCCCTCACATTGCATGCTGTGCAGCACTGTGCCAAAGACTACACGCTGCCCCGAAGCTCAAAGTGGCATCCTGAGTGCTAGTGAGGAAGGTTGTGGGGAAAGCTAGGACAGGTAGCAGTCCCAAAACCGCTAGCTAAAGGTGGTCGTTGTGCCGGCGCCGCGAGGCCACCAGAAATGGGAGCTGTTCAACGTCAAGAAGGACCCTGGCAAGACGACGGTCTGCGCGAGAAGGAGCCGCAGCGGTTTGCCGACATAATGAAGCTGTGGGAGGTGTATAAGAAGTACGCGGGCGTCACTGGCGAGTATCCAGAAGTCTTGCTGGGCCACAATGTGCCGATTCGCGACGAGTTTGACGACCCCTACGGCTGGATCAAGGTTACGGGGCGGCCGGAGCGTGTCCCCGAGCATATGAAGTGGGCAGTGCCCGTGTAGGGGAGCCCGGGACACGGCACTCCGAAGACTTCACACGCCCTACATCCAGTAGGATTACGGTCACAGTGGGTTTAATGGTTAGCTGTTGCCGTCTCCATGTCTCGCTCGGATCCGGGATCGGTCGACGAGCTGCTCCGGCCATTGGGGGCACACCGCCGCCGATTTGGGGCCTGTCATGCCTGCCGCTTGTCGAAGGCCAAGTGCGAACAGGCCAAGCCGTGGTGTCGCCGGTGCCAGTCTAGGTCGCTGGAGTGTGGCTATCCGGGACCCGGGCGGCCACGGAGTGCGGATCCAGAGCCATTGGAGGAGGGGCATTCATTCGGCGTGCTTGTGGCCTAAAGCAACTGGTACTGCATGCTAACAAGAAGGATCTTGTGGAATGCCTCCCCCACGGAGAGCGGCTCAAGAAGCTGGACGACTCGTTTTCGAGCACATCCACCCCCTCCAGTGCTCGTGAATCCATGACGGCCGCTCACCGGTGACGGCAGCCTCGCCATTCCAGGAAAGCAATGGTGACATATTTCGCAACAGAAAGGGGCAGAGTCGACCGGGCATCTGTCGCCCGAAGAGATCGAGAGCACGGAGAGCAAGCTCTGGCTGCTGTGGTTGTGGTGTGGACATCTTTGGTGTCCTTCTCGTCACTCCAGTTCCGCTCACTCTCAGATGCCTCCGAACCTACACAGACCCTTTGGATAGTCTCACGCCCTGAACCACTGGCTCGCGCTTTCGACAGTTCTGCACCACAGCGACGCCTGGCACAAAGGTTTGCCGGGCTGCCTCATCTCGAAGGACACCAGGCTCTACACCCATAAGGACCAGCAGACTCTCGGCGTCATCTGCCTGACGACGCTCGCACGAGGCGACCAGTAGCCTACGATCGTGCTGTGGCCAACGTCCACGCGAATTGGCGCGTCCTGGCCCTCATGTACCTATACCCGAAATGCCAAAGTCTTTGTGGGTGGACTTGTTCCTGCTGTCTACGCCCTACGCGGCCATTGCTGACACGCTTCTGCCGAAGCTCTCCGCGCTGTGTCCGTTTCTCGCGCATCTCGGCCCCCCGGGTGTCGCCACGTATGGAAGCGCTTCTAGAACACGGTGCTCGCGCCGGATAACGACGGCCCACGGGATGACTGAGGATGCACCGCGGCCGGTTGTCGCCCCCGGTAATCCCCGGCCGAGGTCGTCAGCCCCCGCGATCCTCAACCAGATCGCCACATTTCGCACGGCTCGAGGTCATGGCCTAGAACGGCACGGCGTTTGCTCCGGGGCGTTGGTGAATGGCGACGGACTGCCGCTGCCGGTGCTGCGCGGCGGAACGAGCACCTGCAGATGGCGGCGGACAGCGAGTACATTATGTTTCAGACGAGGGTAGAGAGGGTCGTCGTGATGCGATGTTGATTGGAATGGGATTTTATTGAGGTTTTATTGAGCGATTCGGTAAGATTCGACATGGGCCGTACGTGTAGGACGCTGGATGATTTGGTGGGATCACGACAATCGCATTGGCGCCGACTTGTGCAGTGACGATTGTGAGCGGATGATTTGACGTCGTCTGGAGGATCTAGAACACGAGAACACAAAACAGACGCGAACGGCACAAAGAATGACGTAGCGCTCCACAGCCACGTGACACGAGGCACCACGTGACCGCTTCAGCCTAGGAGTACAATGAACGCCGCACTACGTCCTACATAAACGACTCAACGTCGACTCGAAGCTAATCCGCCTCCGGACAATACAAACAATATTGCAACAGGCCGCCACACCACGCCATCATTGTCCACTCAGGCAGGGAGACATGTCGCCCACCGAAAGCTCCTGCGCTCTTTGCTGTGCCCCGTGCTTGTGATTGCGGTTTCTCGTCATTCTGGTCGGCAAGAACGAGGACGCGTCGACTTTCGCTCCTTCAAGCTTCGAGCTCTGAGCTGAGCTCTTTCCGTTTGCCTTTGCGGTCAGCTCGCCTGTCGTTTTGATTTGACGCCACGCGCTTTCCTGCGACTGTAAGTGCAGCTGCCTCGCCCTTTTCCTTTCTGTGTGTTCGTGTTGTTCGTGTTGCTCGTGATGTCTGCTGGGTATTGCTTCTGTTGTCGCGGCATCATGCATCCTCGCATCCATTATCTCATCCCGCGCGCGCCTCTGCATTTTATCCATTCTTACTATGGTTTACTATGGCGTCTTTCTCTTATGCTAATATGGCTTATGGACCGGCAGACCATCCCAGGCCTCTCGGAGGCAGCGCCGCGAACGCAGCCTCGTTTTCTGCGTCTCTCGCCGACCTTTCCGGTCTTTTTCCCGGCGCACCTCGAATTCCCCCTGGTGCGGCGCATTCTTCGTGCTTTCCGGCCCGTCTTTGTCTGCGGTCGCGCGCCACGCCGTTTCCGGTCATCCCCCACCGGCCAACACCGCCCTCGCGGCGCTCGACGCACATCCGCACGACGTACCGGCAGCCGCCCGGGCACAACATGATGGCGGCCGGCAAAAGGGGCGAGAAGGGCCTGCGGCTCGGAGCGCGGCTCAAGTACCCGATCAGGATCACCAAGCTTTACAAGACCCCCGGCGACGCGATCCGGCGCCAGGAGCCGGTGCTGCAGTACTCGTTTGAGTACACGATGGAGCTGCCGCAGGACCGCGAAACGCTCGAGCTGCAGACGCGCACGCTGACGAGCATCACGGACTGGAACGCGCCCGAGGACGGCAAGCTGCTGGCGTGGGCGGTGCGCGTGGGCGACGTGGTGCGGCGCGACCAGGCGGCGCTGACGGTCGAGGAGGTGTGCACGCACGAGGTGCAGTTTGGCGGGCTCTGCGCGCTCTGCGGCAAGGACATGGGCGAGGTGAACTGGGCGAGCGAATCGCGCGACACCGACCGCGCGCCCATCAACATGACGCACGACCAGACGAGCCTCACGGTCAGCCGGGTGGCGGCGACCCGCGTGGAACAGGACCTGCAGCGGCGGCTGCTGAGCCAGCGCAAGCTGAGCCTCGTCGTGGACCTGGACCAGACCATCATCCACGCGTGCATCGACCCGACGATTGGCGAGTGGCAGCAGGACGCCGCCAACCCGAACTTCGCCGCGCTGCAGGACGTGCGCCGCTTCCAGCTGGACGAGGGCTATCGCGGCGTCGCGCGCGGGTGCTGGTACTACATCAAGATGCGGCCCGGCCTGGTGGCGTTCCTCGAGCGCATCGCCGCGCTGTTCGAGCTGCACGTCTACACCATGGGCACGCGCACCTATGCCACGAACATTGCGCGCATCGTCGACCCCGAGCAGAAGTTCTTTGCCAACCGCGTCATCAGCCGCGACGAGAACGGCAACATTGTGGCCAAGTCGCTGCAGCGCCTGTTTCCCGTCAGCACGCACATGGCCGTCATCATCGACGACCGCGCCGACGTGTGGCCCTACAACAGAAGCAACCTCATCAAGGTCACGCCCTACGACTTTTTCAAGGGCACCGGAGATATCAACTCGAGCTTCCTGCCCAAGCGCAGCGATCTGGCCGCGCCGCCGTCGCCGCCGTCGCCGGCCTCAACACCGGCCTCCACACCGGCCCCGTCGGCCACCACGCCGGCCTCGTCGTCTGCGTCGGCCGCTTCGGCCTCTCCTCCCGCCGCTTCGACGCCTCCGGCTGCATCGGCCGCTGCGTCTTCGCCCGTCGCGACGGACGCTTTGGTGGCCGCAGAATCCCCCGCCGCTGCCGCCGCCTCGGACAGCTCCCAAAACGGCGGCCTCGACGACGACGCGCTTCTCCAGCAGCAGGCCGAGGAGCAGGAACGCACGTTTGAGCAGCAGATCAAGGACCGGCCGCTGCTGCACATGCAGGAACAGCTCGATAAGGAAGACGCCGAGGCCCAGTCCCAAGACGCTTCCACGGCAGACACGCGCGCCAGCGACAGCAACGACGACGACGGCAGCAAACCGCGCGAGCGCCACTGCGTGCTGTACGACGACGACCGCGAGCTCAGCTTCCTCGAACGGCACCTGACCAGCCTGCACCGCGCGTTTTACGCGTCCTACGATGTGCAGACGGCGTCGCAGCTCTCGGGGCCGCCGACCAACGGCAGCGGCGACAAGATCGACATGGCCGCTGTGCCGGACGTCGGCGACATCCTCGACCATCTCAAGAGCCAGGTGCTGCTGGGCACCCGCATCGTGCTGTCGGGCCTCGTGCCTCTGGGGATTGCCGTCGAACGCTCCGACATTGGCCTGCAGGCGACGAGTTTCGGTGCCAGCCTGCGCACACAGGTCTCGAAGCGGATCACGCATCTCGTGATCAACAGCGAACGGCCGCGCACCCAGAAAGTGCGCCAGGCCGCGCGGATTCCGAGCATCAAGATTGTCAACCAGCAGTGGCTGGCCGACTGTTTCAGCCAGTGGGCGTACCTCGACGAGACGCCGTATTTGGTAGGTTTTCGCGCGTGTGTGTGCGCTCAGGGATTCCCGGCTAACCGGCAGATCCACGTGAATGCGGCCGATCGCGGCCCGCTGATCGACGAACAGAGCGAAGCCACAGAAACCGACACGCTGTCCGACCAGGAGAACGCACCGCTCAATGGCACGAAGAAGCGGCCCCGCATCGTCATATCCGGCATTCCCGGAGGCGACGACGACAGCGACGGCGACGGCGAGGAAGACGAGGACGATGCCGATGGCAACGGCGTCGACGAAGTCGAAGGCCACCTCAAAGCAATGGACGACAACATCACCAACAGCCCCATTGCCGAGCTGGGCACCTTTGACTGGGGGTCGGCCGACGACGAGCTGGAAATGTTCCTGGCGGAAGACGGCGACGACGACGAAGACGACGAGCGCGAACTGGAGGAGGAGGACTACGGGGAGAACGACGACGACGCGGAGGCCGACGGCGGGGAGGCCGACACAGACAGCCCGCGCGTGCGCTCCCCCGCCAAGAGAAAGCACGGCGACGACACCGACAACGACAGCGAGTCGTCGTCGCGCTCCCGCGGCCGCTTATTGGCCAAGCGGCAAAAAATGCGGCCCCCGCGCAGCCGCAGTGCGTCGAAACTGCGGCAGAGCACGACGTTGGCCGAGAGTGCGTCGCTGGTCGTGGGCAAACCGTCGCCGGCCGCAGCAGGCATGGACGACGACGAGCTCGAGGCCATGCTGGTGGCCGAGCTCGAGGGCGACGAGGACGACGGCGAGGGGGACGCCGGCGCTGCTGCTGGGGACGGCGAGGACAAGGGCTAGCATCCACAGGCACAGCTGCCAGGCGTGCTCGACGTCAGCCAAATGTTGGGCGGGTTTATGTTGTAATGGGAGCATTGGTTTGGTGTTTTGGTCTCGTGCCGGATGGATTTGTTAGCTGGCTTTCGTATTTTGGACTTGCTCCCGGTGGCCACGATACCCACGGCGATGCCCGCTACGATGCCCGGGCGGCTTTCTTTCGTCCAGGCGTACTCGGATGGATTGCAGGAGCATGGCATTGGTAGGCAGCAGGATAGTGTAGGATAGGATGTCCGCAGTCTAACTGTTGTGCTGTGTCAGTCTAAAGCCTGCCTTCTGTTTTGCTGTGTTTCCTCTATGCTGCCCGACGCGGAAACAACGAGCCAAAAGCGAGGATATACGCACCACTTGGACAAAAGAAAAGGCACACCGGCCGTCCTCCCGTGAAATAAATTCCAGAAAGGAAACGTTTAAACTACATCCGCTCGCTGGACACTAACGCCCAATTCATCAATCGATCAGATCAGCGGTTCCTTGTCAGCTCGCCACGTGAACGGCTGTAGACAGACAACGGACTGACACGTTGACAGATCAAGCCCAGTTTGACAGCCTAAACAGCAGTAAGTGGGCCAACCACTGCCGAACTCATAAGTATTTAAGCCACTAATATTGACGCCGACGCTCGCACGACCAGAGCAGCAGCTTTCTCGCTGCCACTACTAGGCTTCTTGTTGGAGGCTTATTTACTGGTGCTAGGCTTGCTTGTCGGAGCTTGTTTTGGCTACTGGCCAAGGCTTTTAGAACAACGCACTGTGTAGCTTGCTTGTTGAAGTTTTTGGGACTAACACTCGAAATATCTCCCTGTCGCAGATTAAGCAGAGCCTCACTTCTCCAGAGCAGAGTGATGATATCCCCAAATCTCGAACCGATCACCTACCGCGATCGAGTTACTTTTGTCACCAAGTCGTTCTTTTCCAGCACCCGACATTCAAACTGTCTCTTGTTCACATTGCTTTCATAAGGACAGCTAGTAAGGCTGCGCCACACCATATTCGCTTGCCGTAGGCGATGCACGCTTTAACACCTCCAAGGCATACTACCAGGCGAACTGTGGCTTGAGAAGGGCCACCGTTTCCGTTGCAAGTGTGCCTGCTGCCACATTTCCCGCTGCCTTGGCCTCTCACACAAACGTGGCCATGCGCCCCTTTCGTACGAAGCACAGAAGGGCGCAAATGTGTGGCAAAACGGATGCCTGGCTCGAGAGTATATAAGGGTTCCCGTCCCCCCTCCCTCTGTCCCTTGACTTCTGCTGGTCTCTCTTCCACGGTTTTGTAAGTCGCTTTGATCTACGAGGCACTAGTCCGTCCAAGAAACAACCAAGAAACAATACACTATTACACACCAACCAACACAAGTATCATGGCTCCCCAAAATGGTACAGCTGGGCAGAAGCCCCAGTATCCCAAAAGAGGAAACGATCAAAAGCTGCGGGCAAAAGCCCCGCATGACGCCATCCCCAGTGCAGTGAACTCGGGCGTAGGCACGAGCCGTGCAGCAACGCAGGGCCCCAGTGCCACAGCACATTCTTCGGCCGCAGCCCCTCGTGGCACCCCTCAGAGTGCAAACGCTGCCGCCCGGACTGTGGGCACTACAGCCCAAGTTGCAAAACCGGATCTCAATACACCCCAGTGAGTTCATCGGTGATCCAAACACAACCAAGGCTAAAACTTTGCAGACAGGGCGACATTGTCATTCTCGTGGTCGGCAGAAGCGGTACCGGCAAAACCACGTTCATCAGCCACTTCTCCAACGAAGCCCAAGCCCACGTTTCTAGCCGGCTTTCCTTGTGTTTGTTTAACCCTTAAGTTGCTGGCATCGCTGGCATCCCACTAACACGGTGCGCCGAAACCCCAAGATGAACCCCCGCCCATCCGAGAGTACCGCATCTCACTGCCGAATGGAAACCCCGGCTTCCTCGTCGACACGCCTGGGTTCGGCGGTGCAGGCCAGTCGGAAGGCGCCTATCTCAAGCAACTGGCCGACTGGCTCCTCGGCAAATACAAGGCCGGCGTGCGACTGACGAGCATCCTCTACCTCCACCGCATCTCTGACGCCCGCATCGACGACGCCTCCAGCCGGTGCATGCAGCTCTTTGCCGAGCTTTGCGGCCTTCGGTTCTTGCGCCACGTCGCTGTCGCCACCACAATGTGGTTTCACGGCGACCAAGACCAGGATGGCTTGGACCGCCACCGCCGGCTCGGCGAACATGGCTCCTGCAAACGGCTGCTCCGAAACAAGGGCCGGCTTTTTGCGCAAAACAGAGGCCCAGAAAGCGCCATAGCCATCATTGAACACCTTGTGACTGCCGGTCCCAACACCACGCCTTGGCTGGCCATCCAACGCCAGTTGACAAAGAAAGGAGGCGTGACGATTGGTGACACGGCTTCCGGGCGTCTGATCAAGAAATGGCACCAGCAAGATGGCGCCTGGTTCGCAGACCCCCAGCTGCACAGCCAAAACGAGCAAGGGGCGCGAGAGAGGGAGCCGGTCGAAATAGAGGCCCCTATTCACGGCGAAATCAAGAAAGCCCAGATATCCAAGGGAAAACAAGCCGAGCGTCCACCTCCTCACACAGGAGACAGCACAGGGGAAAAGATTGGGGCAGCAGCTCAACGCGAGGATACGGGGCAAGGAAGACAGCCAGAAGGCTCTGCGGACCTGGCAGCCGCCCATCCGAATCCAGTCCTCCACCGTCTCCAACAACCGCCGATGCCCCCTCATATAAAGGTTCGTGAGCGGCATCACGGGGCTTCGAATGATGCCACTGCTGGAGGCAAAAGAAAACATCGCCCCCCTGAAACTGAGAAAGTGCCCCGTACTCAAGCGAAAAAGAAAAAGCACAAGGCGAAAAAAACACGGCGCGGACTTCTTTGGTTGGCAGGAGTCTATCCAAAGCGATGATGCATTCAGACAACACGAACGCGGCAAGCTACAGTCGCCGTTAAACGACTCTAGATTGCAAACTGTGGCTGGCCTTGTTATTTCTTCTTTCTCTTCAGTTGTCCCGTCCTTTTACTCCTAGAGGGTCCGATAAAACAGACCGACTCTTTATCATTAAATACAGGCTCGGTCTTAATATGCCGGATGTGGTAGGTTTCTTTGTCGTCTTACTCTGTCTTGTCTTTCTTTTTACGGTTTTCTTTTTTCTTGCATCTTTTGTCTTCTTGTCTCCGTTCCGTCTGGGTTAGATGTTCTCGCTCAGCTTTCCAAGGGGCCAAGCGAAAACGGCTAGCGGCTTAACAGTCTAGAAACGAACCGAACCCACAGACATGAAATGATTGATGTAAGGATCGATAGCTGAGCTCATCACAATAAATAGACATTCTCTATGCCTACGCATGACAGCTGTGTACTACGTCTACATGCAAGGGCCTGATGGTAAAATGCGTGCAAATGAAGCTTAAAACCCAGTATGCGACCAAGTACATGCTAACTTGAAGCGGGGGTTGCCTAGCTGCTCCGGCTTCTCTTTAACGGAGCTGCTGCCGGGCCCCAAGCGGGAAACCCAGCAGCCATTGTCTCCCAATCCTACGACAATGGAACGAGGTATGCCTGGCGAGCAAGGCGTGACAGTTTCTGCTGCCTATTCCAGGCGGGGACATCCACAGCCACCTGACAAGGCGACAGATCAGAGCCGCCTTTATCACTGCGGTTCGTATGCGTTGGCACTTCCTCATTGGCTCCATCTCGAGTGTTGTTATGGCCAGGTGCGTAAGCTGCGTCAAAGTCGTGGCGTGGGCGAAAGAGGGGCTTGGCCGAACCCATTTCCCCTCCTCCAGTCCATGGCCGCCGGCTCCACGGCGCATTTGGCTGACCGCCGTCCTTTGCGCGGAAACAATGCTAGCACAGCCTCCATTGCATATCCATTCAGCCACAGCAGAGCAGTTTGGCTTAAGATCGAGCAAGTCCAAGACGTCTGGCCAAACTGTGCACCAATCCCCTTTTTTTCCTCCCCCTCCCCCCCCGACTATGGCACAGCGGCCAGAATGCGGCCGCCGTGTTGGTCTGGATTCGAGTTTTGTCCAATAGCATCCCCCCGCATTGCTTTAGTGCGCACACAGCCGCCAGGAGATCCGAAAGTCAGCCACATTGGCTTCTTTCATCGCGGCCCGCATCGTTGTCGGCTGCCGCCCTCTTCGCTTCTTTCTGATTTTCTTGCTCGTGGTTTCTCGAGCTGCTCTTTTGTTTGGGCTCACCTGCCAACACGACACTGCTCCCGGCGGCGTTCCTTGAGAAGTCGCTTCGCTTCTTGCGGCCCTTTCAAGCCCAGCACTATCCCAAACACCTCTGCAAAATGTCCTTTCCCAACGGCTCCCATGTCAATTGGATAGCCTTACCCAGCAACGAAGTCAGGCTTCCACCCCCCCAGTAGGTCTTCAGTCACCGCTTTCTTCCTCTACTAAGCATACTAACCCGCTCCAGACGCATCGATGAGGTGTACATTGTCGCTGGCAAGGATAGTGATGACCGGGTCACGACTATAGAGTGCATTCAAAGAGTGTACAAAGTGCGACCAAACTATCCTATCCGAGTGTGTAAGTGGGATCCTTGCACTGCCGTCCCCTGTCTTGTTATAACACTACCCCGAGTCCTGGCACGCTGACACAGAATCCCAGCCCCCCTTGTCCTCCTTCATTCCGCCTCTCGATCAGACGGCCTCACTCTCTACGTGGTTGAAATGGTGAGTCTCGATCCTAGCAGACGCAGATCGGGCTCTGAGGCCTTGGCCTACATTTCCAACTGGCTCAAGGACTGCAAATTAAACCATGCTTCGGTCATCGGCCTCATCTACCTGCACCCTCTCACCGAGGCGGACATTTCCATGGAAACCACCCTCAACCTCTCGTTAATGCTGAAGATGTGTGGCTCCGCGTTTATGAGCCGCGTCTTTATCGCCACCACTCTCTCAGTTCCCGGAACAACGGTCGATCCAGACAAACAGCGCCAGGAGCTCATTTCCAAGCCCGGTCCCTGGACCCAGATGATCAACTTTGGCTGTTCCGTCGTCCATTTCGAGCCTACTGAAGACGCTTTCCGCTCCATCATCGACAGGATCAACGCGTGCAAAGACTCTCCCCACATGGCCATCCAGACATCCATAGACCTGGGCAATGTGGCCAACACGTTTGTAGGAGAAATGCTGGACCGTCTGCGGCATTTTCCGCCAGATAGACAGCAATATCTACATGAGAGGAGGATCAAATGGGCTGCCCAGCAGTCTCAGGGTGCACTGCGAGAAGAGCAGGGCTATTTGCTGTCTCAGCAGCTGGCGTGCTATGACGAAAATCTGGCTCTCCGGCACACAGTGGCTGATCTGCAGCGGAGACTGGCCATTTCACAGGCGAGAGAGGCGCAGATCGCGAGGCTGGTGAACCCGCCGTCCCAGCCGTCTTCTCACACCAGCCATTGGCAGGGCCGTAGACGATGATACGTTTGTTTGGCTGGAAGCCACTGCGGGCGTTGGCAACATTTGTTACCTTTATTTGTTTACGACCTAGATACCCGTTATGATCATGAAGTCTCATGAAGACCGCTAGCACACGAACCGTCACTCCTCACTTTTTATTGATTTCTTTCTTTCTCATTCCCCGCTATCATTTCTTATTGTTTCCCAAACAATCATGCCCCATGTGTTTTGCCTACTGGTGTACGGATAGCTACTCAGGACAGCGAAATCACCCGGTTCGTGGTGTCACGAGCAGGAATGCAACTTGGCGCATACAGAATTGTAAAAATAATTAATTGCACACTGCGCCTATACTAAATGAGAACTTTTATATACAGCAGATCCGACACAGCACTGTGGCCTACTGCTCCTTGTTTACTGCGTGCCAAGTGCTTGGGCAAAGACTAGATCGTGAACCGCTCCCGTGGCAGTCTTCACAATCGCTCAGCTCTCTTCCTCCTTCTAGCGATGTTCCATGGCAGTATCCACAGATACGACCATCGTTTGGTACGTAGCCATGCACACAATATGGGCAGGTCTGCAGCGCCGGGTGATGGCAAGTGACCTGGGTCATATTCGGTTCGTGGTATGTGCCCAAGCAATTGTGACATTGGGCCGTATCTGGACTGCTCCCTCCATGATAGGCCGCTGCACAAGGTGCCGTGTAGTTCTGTCCGTTGCAGGTGCCGCAAATTTCGATCACATACCGGGACCTCATATCTGGTGTCCATAAAGTAGACCGATAAGACCCGTCAAATGCCTGAAAGGATCCGGTATCGATAATCAAGCACTCGTCACACCCGACACCGTTGCAGGCGGTGCACACATTCTGCAGAATCACATATCCTTGTGTGCATCCATTTGGACAAGTGGCAGAGACCATCTGCGCTTCATGGTAACTACCACCGCACTTTGTGCAAGGCATTGTGGCGACTGGGGCTGGATGCAGTGGGAGCTGCTCGTGGGGGTCTGTTAAAGGCGTGTAGGTGCTGGCGTTGAATGCGTGTATCAATGGTATTCATAAGAACTAATAAACAAGCAACAGCTTCAGGCTTCTTATAATTCGAGACGCTGCGTGCGGGCAAGGCTGTGCAAACGGAGGGAGCTCTGCTGCGCCCTGCTGAGCCTTCTGCATCAGATAAGCCGAGTTCTCGACACGGAAACTAAGCCCCCCAAAACATGCAGTTAGGCAGATAGCAACCTTACAATCGGCACTTGGAAATGATTCAATGATGTGCTTACGATTACTGCTTATCGGTGGTTGGCCGTTGAGATATTGCAGGCAGAGGGGATCGATACCGAACGGGCGGAGGCTTGGCCAAAGGCGTAGCGCAGTCAAGAGTGGGCTCCCTCGCATCCTAGATATTGGGCTAGCTCATGAGCCATGGCCTTGGTAGCGCGGTCTTCATCTCTCCCACTTCAACCACTGTCATTGGCTTGATAGTAGCACCCTTTTCACAGTTCCTTTGATTCACCGACATGGAGCCTAGGACAATGCCGCCAATACCTATATGGTGGCCGACGATGCGGTCCAGAAGAGCACTCTTTCTCCTGCTTCGTGAAGGATTGGAGTGATCACAGTCAAATGGGGCAGATGGGTGTGCTGCTCACGGATACATCGCTTTTTGAGTCGCCCTTCCAATGATTGATGCTAATGAACAGAAAAACCATACTTCTCAGCATTCCAGGTGCGCATTGGTAGCAAGACCACCACCAGCGGCAAAAAGCACAGCTAGTTACAGGCGTTCTTTGATTTGACACTCAGATGTCTTTTGGACAGTAAGGAAGCCTCTCCTCCTGAATTGTATCTGCCAAAGCCATGCCTTACGAAGAAAGCACTACGGAGTATTTCTGCAGAACTCGCTTGATCCGCAGAGCTTGGGCACCATCACGGGCATGCTGGCACCAGCTCCGCTAAATGCAGGCAGAGAAACCTCCGTTGGCCTCCTCACCTGGACAGGCTTTGGTTTTACGCCCTAGACTCATCGAACCGCGGGTTTCCTGCAGATCATTGCAAGTCAAAAGCTGCTCTATTTCCGTGGAATATGGAGTAGGCTTGTCTGTAGTCGATCCCAGCACAATTACGGTCAACAATAAGGCACAGTGCATTCATCTTACTAATGAGCTATTCGATGATGGAGCTATCCCTGTCTTCGAAATTCAAACGGCCCCGTTACGCTTAAACTAGCCAAGGTCAATCCAGGACACGTGCTACACCGAAGACATCACGAGACGTGCAAATTCCGGGGGCGGCTGAGAGTGGTCCGGCGGGGTGCACCGTCGAACCGGCTTTTTCGGATATGCAGTGGTTATCCAGAATTTCATAGGCACGGCAGAGGCAGAAGAAGGCCGGGAGAATGGTTCTCCTGGGCCAAGAAGAGGCAGGAAATGGGCCGAGCTTCCAAGACAGGGGAGCCAGGGTCCAGCGAGCCGTTCTTGGAAACCTGGACGTATTGCAGACGTGTCGGCCAAGAATCATAAAAACACGGCTGAGAGGCCGCATTCGAATCAATATTGCCCGCAAAAACACGACTCGTGCTGTTGTTCTGTGGCCTTGTGCTGGAACGGCCGTAAAAACCTGGACCTGGGCCGGACTCGGTGAAGACTGGAGTGGGCGCCATGTGGCCTCGATGCTTGTGCGCCGCAGAGACGGGTGGCACGGGTCAGCAAAGCGAAAGAGGACTGGCCGTCTTGCGGTGAAGAGAAAAGGCAATGAGTGGAGATGTGGAGATGCTTGGGAGCTCGCCCTGAGCGGCTGATTAATACGGGAGTCTGCCGTCTTGTTGAGAGGCAGGAGCAAGCGATTGAATTCGTGACGTAATTCTTTCCCGTTGTGTTCAGAGCATGCGGTGTACGTTGAGCGGTTGGTTTGGGTGGTATATTGGTTGATGGCAGTTCATGGATCATTTGTTCATGGATCATTTGTTCATGGATCATTTGTTCATAGTTCATCGTCGCTTGCGTTGTGTTTCGTGTTTGCGTTATTTACTTGAATTGGCGTTGGCGTATTCGGCTTAGTGATTGGCATTTCATTTTGAGTGTCTTGAATTTGAATTTTCGTGTTTTCTAAAATGCGTAGTTCTGCGGGACTGGTGCTTGTCTATTGTATTTCTTTGACTTCATTCACATTCGTTTCTACGCCCCGTTACCTGCCGTGCATTTTCCGGTCACATGTTATTATTCTTGCCGTGCGATCGCTGATGCATTAGTGTCCAGCACAGGTGACGAGAACTGGCTGCGTGCAAAGAATGGTTCGCATTCAGCCACCCGCCACGGCTTATGACCAATATTGCCTCAGACTGTTAGCTTCCTGCTTATTTTGTTGAATTTTGTACTTGTTTTTATTCCCTCATTTTGGTTCCCGTCTTCCGTTGCATTCATGCGTCTTTTCTCCGATTTTGCGCTTTTGTGCTCTTTGCATCAAACGAGCAGCACATCCGCTCACACTTGGCCAAGATGCCCGCCTTGTCTCAGGTTCTAGACGCCGATGGCCACACATTTGGGACCCACGGCAATTCGGTTGAGACCCGCGAAGGCGAGAGGATTTCGGGGGGGATAATGTGGGAGCACAAGAGTCAGGATGTGCTGACAGGGATCTTTTCTGGCGGTGAAGCGGTGTGGGGGAAACCGTAGTGGGTTTTGCGGAGGTGAGCCTAACCCCCAAACTATGGGCCCCTCAGTTGCCCTATCAAGTTAGGGAGCGCCGGGCACTGCGAGACTCCCACGCTACAAGAGCGCTAAAAGCCCTAGTGCAAGCACTGTAAGCAAGTGGAGCAGTGCTGTAAGTGAGTTGCCTCCATCAGAGCATCAGAAGACATCACTTGATTGTGTGCAGGACAGCTCGTATTTGGCATTCTACCATTCGCATATTCGTTTTACTTGCTTCCTTTCCGGGTGTCTGCGGGCTATTTTCGTTTTATTTCCTGGCAGAGGGAGCCCATGGAATCCGCGGCAGAATAAAAAAAGAACGGGTTTAGAAGGCCCAGTGGAGCCGGGCTATTTACCAGAGCAAGAAGAATGAAAGATAAATGAAGTGCAAGGCGAGGCCGCCGAGCCAAGAGAACGTCATTGCCAAGCAGGCGAGGGGCTGCGTTACAGGCTCTTACGGCTGTGGCGGGCCCTGTGGCATGGAAATACAGGCTTCGGCAGTGCGCAGGCGGCTGAAGTGCACTCGCAGCAGCCTGCCTCAGCCTGCCTTTACGAGTACGCCGGACAGAGCCAGACACCTAATCAGCATGTATCTGTTTGGCGCAAGTGTTGGGAGGAGACCAAGCGTTTTGTTGGGATACGGCAGTCGCGACGGCGCCTGGCCGCCAAAGAGGTGCGCGGAGGACGCAGAAAACGGGCAGGCGCGAGCTCGGACAGGGCAAGAGCTGTGGTGCGCGCCTCTGTGCCTTCCATTGGGCTCACCGCCACTCGCTCGAGCCGCTCGCTCTTGCCGCGGTGCTCGTCGTTCCTTCCCTGCCCTCGACGCACACCCGGCTCGACACCGCAGCAGCCAATCCACGAAACGCCATGCAAACAGACAGCAGACAGCAGATCGAGCACCACAACTCAGGACAACACTCAGCTTCTTGCTAGAGCGACCCCCCTGCTCCCCCATATTAACACCACTACCAGGCCATGTATCCTGTACGTACCTCCGCCCAGCCAACCACACCAAATACAACCCCCACGACAAGCCGCCGTTCATCGCAGTTGGCCGTGTCCACTTGATCTCCGGCTGGCGCAGCTCGCCTTCCTTGGTTGCTCGTGGTCCTCCGTCGTGCCTTCGTTTCTTCGGTGCGACTACTTCTTGGTACCTCGATTCGCACTCCTCGTACATCATTCGTACTCCGTCTTGTACTCCGTTCTCGTACCCGTGTGCAGCCAGTCTCCACTGTTGTCTCGGAAGCCCTCGTCCTCTTTTTGCGTCTGTTTTCTTCCGCGTAGTTTTCTCTTGTCATGCCCACAAAAACGGTTTATCACCACCGCCGCCCGACTCTAGACCTCCCTCCGGCTCCCATTCTCCCTCTCTTCCTTCGTCTCTCGCTTCTGGACTGACCTTCTGCTCTCCCCTCTTTCTCCACTTGCTTCCACGCCCGAATACATATAAGAGCCGTTTCCCGTCTGTTGTCTTGAGCTTTGCCAGTCAGTGCTCTCATGATTTCGCCTTTCTTCCCTCTTCTTTGTCTGCCTTCTTCTGTCCACCAACCCCCCCTTGTCTTATTTCTCTTTCCTTGCCTCTGTCCTGTGATGGGTTTTGCGTCCTGTGACAGTTAGTCTCATTTCCCTTTGCATTTCGTGGAAATCAATTGCCGTCCCAGGGTTGGATCCGATTATCGCAGCCATTCCCACAGCCTCACTTCCCGTGGCTGGCACTCGCAACTTCGTCTATTGTCTTCTGCCACGGCCTCCTGTTGCACTCCCGTCTTGTCTTCCATTGCACGTCGTCCATCCAGCGATAGATTCGGTAGCGCTAGTTGCTTCTACTTTCACAAAACAGTGATGATCTGATAGCCTCCGGTCCCAACGCGCCCTTGTGACATCTTGCCTTTCCTGTCCTGATTTTCATACTTGCCTCTCTTCTGCCCTCCTCACTTCACCTTTCCACGACCATGCCTTTCGAACCGCGTCGGCTTGTCGGCCCGTCGCCGTCTGGCGACCGCTACGACCTCACCAGTCCGACGGCGATGCCCAAGGCTGCCGGCTTCCTCTGGAACAACAAGATGATGATCCAGGCCACGTGCCGCGGATATGCGACAGCCCAATTCATGCAGCCGGAGCCGGCCAAGTACTCGCACGCGCCGAACCTGGAAGCCCGGACGTTCATGCAGCCGGAGCAGAACTACTTCACGGACCATCCGGGCCGTTTTGTCTACATCCAGGACCTGGACAGCGGCGACTTCTTTTCGGCCCCCTATGAGCCGGCGCGCACGCCGCTGGACAGCTTTGTGTTCTCGGTCGGCAAGAGCGACATTGTGTGGACGGCAGAGTACCACGGCATCAAGGTGGAGATGACGCTGAACCTGCCGACGAACGACGTGGCGGAGCTGTGGACCGTCCGCGTCAGCAACACGTCGGCGCGCAAACGGCGCGTGGCCATCACGCCGTACTTTGTGATTGGCTGCATGTCCTGGATGAACCAGTCGGCGGAATACCGCAGCGAGCTCGCCGGGATCGTGGCGTCGAGCATCACGCCGTACCAGAAGATCGACGACTACTTCAAGAACAAGAAGCTGCGGCTCAAGGACAAGACGTACCTGCTCTGCGAGACAGCGCCGGACTCGTGGGAGACGGTGCAGGACATTTTCGAGGGCGAGGGCGGCCTCCACGCGCCGTCGGGCCTCTTCGACAGCAGCAAGAACCAGAACGGGCTGGGCTGCCACGATGCGCGCTACGAAACGCCGGCCGCGGTGGTGCAGTACCGCACGGTCCTGGAAGAGGGCGACCGGCGGGACTTCCGCTTCGTGTTTGGGCCGGCGCACGACGAGGCCGAGATTCGCACCATGCGCAGCCGCTATCTGAGCCGCGACGGGTTTGCGCGCGCGGCGAGAGACTATGCGCGCTACATCGAACAGGGCCGGGGCTGTCTGCAGGTCGAGACGCCGGACAAGGAGATCAACAACTTTGTCAACAACTGGCTGCCGCGCCAGGTGTACTACCACGGCGGCGTCAACCGGCTGACGACGGACCCGCAGACCCGCAACTACCTGCAGGACAACATGGGCATGGCCTACATCCAGCCCGAGGTGCTGCGGCGGGCCTTTCTCACGGCGCTGTCGCAGCAGGAGGCGACGGGGTCGATGCCGGACGGCATTCTGCTGACGGAGGACGCCGAGCTCAAATACATCAACCAGGTGCCGCACACGGACCACTGCGTGTGGCTGCCGATTGCGCTGGACGCCTACCTGGCGGAGACGGGCGACTACTCGGTCCTGGACGTGGCCGTGCGCAGCGCGAGCAGCACGGAGACGCGGACGGTGTTCGAGCGCGTGACGCGGGCGATGGACTGGCTGCTGCAGAGCCGCGACAGCCGCGGCCTCAGCTACATTGCGCAGGGCGACTGGTGCGACCCCATGAACATGGTGGGCTACAAGGGCCGGGGCGTGTCGGGCTGGCTGACGCTGGCCACGGGCTATGCGCTGTCGCTGTGGGCGGACGTCTGCGAGCACCGGGCCGGACACGGGCGCTCGACGGTGGGGGCAGCGGCCAACGTGGCCGATGCCGAGACGGCGCGCGATCTGGCGGCGCGGCTGCGCAAGGACGTGGACGAGATCAACGCGGCGGCCAACCAGCACTTTTGGGACGGCGACTGGTTTGCGCGCGGCATCACGGACGACAACGTGGTCTTCGGCACCAAGAAGGACACGGAGGGCCGCATCTGGCTCAACCCGCAGGCCTGGGCCATTCTCGGCGGTGCGGCCGGAGCCGACCAGATCGAGCGCATGCTGCCGGAGGTGGACCGCCAGCTGGGCACGCCGTTTGGCGTCACCATGTTTGCGCCGCCGTTCACGGCGATGCGCGAAGACGTGGGCCGCGTGACGCAGAAGTATCCGGGCAGCGCCGAAAACGGCGCCGTCTACAACCACGCCGGCGTGTTCTATGCGCACGCGCTCTACACGCTGGGCGGACAGCAGGCCGACCGCGCCTACACGGTGCTGCGGCAGATGCTGCCCGGCCCGTCCGCCGAAGACTATCTGCAGCGCGGCCAGCTGCCGGTCTACATTCCCAACTACTACCGCGGCGCGTACCACTTGTATCCGCGGACGGCCGGGCGCTCGAGCCAGCTGTTCAACACAGGCACGGTTTCGTGGGTCTACCGCTGCTTTATCGAGGGGCTGTGCGGCCTGCGCGGCGTGCCGGAGGGGCTGCATATTGCGCCGCAGCTGCCGTCGAAGTGGCCGGCTATGAAGGTGACGCGTGAGTTCCGGGGAGCCGTGTTCAATGTGGACATCCGCCGCTCGCGCGAGGCGCAGCACACCAGTGTTCGCCTTGCCGGGCAGTCTTCGTATCTGGCGCAGCCGGTGATCACAAACATCGAGGCTGGACGGACTTACAATGTGTCCGTTCTGGTGCCGCAGTAGCTTCCGTGCAGTCGCTGCCCTGACAGCATATCTTTCCTTTGTCCTGGGAGGCTTTCTGATTCTACACCGTTGCATGACCTTTGGTCGAGCCAAACTTCACGGATAGACGGGAAACACAGTCCACCGTAGCTGGGCTTTGCTTGATTTTACTTGTTGCTTGCCATTTGGTATTCAAAGATTGATCCGATAAATACAATAAAGCTGTGTGTACTGACGGATTACTGCCGAAATATACCTTGCAAACACTCCTGCAATACTCACACAAACACAGGAGAATATACATTGGCATAGCTAGTCGACTTTTTATTTGCAAAGCATTGCACGCGCCATCTTCTCCCTCGCGGAAACCAGCATTGCAAGTTCTACAACTAGTCGGCCATGCTTGAGAGCACAGGGTCCAGAGTGAAGTCACAGCGTCGTGCGGCCCCTTTCATTCGTAGAGTGTACGTATATAAGACAGGTTAGCGAGCGCCGTTATCTTGCCAATTTTTTATTAGCTGCTTCTTTCTGCCTCGCCGTTTATTCTTCTATTGGATGACGCCGTGTACTTCGTAGCACAAAATGTCCGAAAATGGAATCCCTATACTATAAAATAATTAAATAAGCAAAGCAACACCGACCTCGTAAGGCAGTAAAGTGAGAGGGATGACGGGATGACAGTGTTCTGAATCTGCGGATAACAAGGGATTCAATCACTTTGATGTCGGCATGCCGACGTTCTTCGGAAATCCCACCCCATATGGACCTTTCTTCTCAGCTCCACTTGATCTATATATTCTGGGGTAGCGCATCCACACAATCATGCATATGTAACGAGACGCTTCTCGCTCGGGCGGCCCGGCGGATTTTCTATATCTGCTGCCGGTCGAAGCATCCCGGACTCCGGACGCCAGGCTGGTGTATCATTACCTGCACTGCATTTTATGCTCAATTTGACTAGCATAGGCGAAACCAAATTCGAACGAGTCGAAGGCCGAAGATGCCGGCCTGTGGTTATAGACCCTAAGCACGGCGTCCGCTCTGGTAAGTCATCGTCGTTGGACGGCAAACTCTACACCTTTCTGACGGATGTTGTCAAGGACGTCAACCCCATCTGCTTTATTGGCCGTGGTTGGGCCCGGCTTTCTTCCCAATTATATGACTTCTACACCAATTCTGTTACATCTCAATCTATCACTTCCAACCTATCACCTCACCTATTGCTTCCATCGCACCTCCCAGCCCGTTTACACAATCTACTGCTCACGATCTACTTCTAACTATGCTCAGACGCTCCGTTCTGGCGGCCGCTTTCGTCGCTTCAGCTACACGGCCAGTCTGCCCGCTGTCGGCGACTACGGCTCCGTTCTGGAAGACCGCTGGCAGTGGCTGGACAGTCCCTCATCCGCATCGTTCACCACGTAAATATCCATGCCGTCTACGACACCCTAATTTCCACTGGCCAACCAACCTCCTCCCTGGCCGAATTGACGCTTCCCTTTCCACAAAGCGCGCCCTGTGGTGTGTCCACTCAGCCGCCACATGAAAGGAGACGTACTTCCGCCTCCACGCCCCCGTGCCGAGCAGCATCCCCCTCGCTACTATCGACTGCCTGGTCTTCGCATGGTAAGATGTATTACGTACGCACGCAAAAACTCCAGGAATGAGCCAAAGCTGCTGCCGCTGGCTAGCGATGAAAGCGACTCCGAGCTCCGTGGAGCTTGGTTGAGTATGGACATGCGCCGTCCTCGCGAGGTGCAGCACACCTGCATGTCACTGCTCATTACGCTGGTCTCAGTCGGGGTTCTCCGCGAAACAGGGTGGTCGTCCTTGAAGCTCATCCGTGCTCTTGCTCTGTCGCAGAGTGACTTCATACCGGGGAGTGCGACAAGGTAGGGGTCTCACCAGTTCTGGGGGGCCTGGGAGGGACCTATCTCATATCTTGCCATGTCTTGACGGAGTGGTTTCGCCAAGCTGTTAGGCCCCGGTTGCCGGAGCGGTATCGGGGCCAAACTATCGAGCGGCTGCGTTTTTGGTGGGAGTAATCCAGCGGCTGCGATTCGTGGTGTAGAGTGGAGGAGGAGGAGTACTCCGTAACCAGCGGCACACTTGCAGGGCGTGTACATAAGAATCTCGCCTTGTTTTCGTCTGACGGATCCACAGCGTGTATTTCTTGTACAGGTACCTGGCCAGGCCGGATAATCTGCTGATGTGCTGATATGCGGTTTGTCCGGGCCATGAACTCTATCCAACTCTATTTGCAGGCTGTGGAAGAAGACTGAGTGGCGGGATATCTCGTCATCCTTAGCCAAGGGGCACTAGAAAATAGAGACCAATAAAAGCCAGTCAAGCCTGCGGCGCCGAGAGACGGCCGAGAGCATCGCCCTGTTGTCGAGAAGGTAGGTGTTCTCAGATGCTGCAGCATCAGGCTTCGTGCACGACTGATGTTTGGGGGAAGCATCTGGAGTGAATATTTGTAGAGAAAGATGCGTAGAGATATCTGCAGAGATATCCAGAGCGAAGCAGTGCATGCCTGACCGGATTCAGAAATACTATGTACAATAAAATATGTTTAACAAAACCAGTGTCCCGCTCGCGTCTTATGCTGTCGTGTTCGTGTCATGCTACATGCGGAATGCCCCGTCGTCCTGCCCATCCTCTCTCGTTTCGGTCTCTCGTTTTCGCTGTCACCTCCGTGCCGCCTTGCCCAGCCCCAGCAGTCCTGTCCACAGCCATCGTCGCCGCTCGCCGCCGCCGGCTCGGGAAAAGTGCACCACCTCTGTTGGGCGGCCTGTGATGCTAGGTTAGTGGGGGTTTTGGGGGGTAATTTTCTTCTTGCTTTGGGGGTTCGCTCACGGATGTTCCCGGCTCCTCCAATGCCGTAGCCTCGTCGTTGTCGGTCTCGCAGCGCCGTTTGCCGCACGTCCTCTGCCGTTTCGCTGGCGCTGTCCTCGGCGAGGTAGTCAGTGGGGCTCTTGTGGCCATGGTTGTTCCCATTGCCGTTGCCGTCGCTGCTGCGGCGCCGCATGTATCCGTAGTTGTAGCCACCGTAGCTGCCCAGACTACCGACGCTCATGCTGCGCTGGCGATGATGGCCATGTTGGGTATTGTGGCTAATGTATGCATTGTGGATGCCGTCGTCGAAGCTGCGGCGGACACTCCGCGATGACCGCAGCGGCCGATCGGAGCGGCTGCGTCGGCGATGGGTGGCGCCGACAACGGCAACGACGCTGCCGACAGCCGGGTCGTGCTGGAGGGGTGATGTGGCCGTGGATGTGGGTGTGGGTGTGGGTGTGGGTGTGGGTGTCGATGCGGTTGTGGAGGCAAAGGGGGAGGGGGTGGATGGCGATAATGAGGAAGCCGGAGCAGAGGACGGCGATGGAAGAGACGGAGCGCGGGGATTAGCGGAAACGCTGCGGACGGCGGCAAGACGGCCCTGGATGCGGACCTGGTGGTGTTTTCGTTTTGTGGGCGGGGGGGCGAGGAGGCGGCTTGACTCCATGGTGGGGGAGGGGGGGTAGAGAGAGTACGGAGAAAGAGGAGAGAGAGAGAAGAGAAGAGCGTAAAGGTGAAAGAAAAAGAGAAAGAGAAAATAAGGGGAAAGAAAGGAGCGTGAGAGCGTAAAGATTCATTAAGAGAAACAAGAGAGAAAAATAATAGAAAAACGGCAAAGATGTAAGTGCCACACGTAAGACCTGAAAAGGGGCATGAAGCCTGGATGCCGTGGAGCTACGCAATGACACGGAGAACGCGACACAGAGCTAAAGCCAGTCTCACTGCATTCTTGTTACATACTGCGTGCTGGTAAAAGGCATATCGGTGGCCTGTGCTGTTATCGAAATGAGCGTATTGGTTTTAGTACGGTTTGCGCTTGACGGAGCAGCCGCGATTTTTGGGAGTCACTCGAACTGTCTGCGTCAGTCCGAGACAGACATCTCATTGTCTAGCTGTTCTACCATGGTTGCCCCGAGTGTTTCTGTGTCTTGTCTACGAGATGGTGTCATGACGACATATGCACTCCGCATTTACTCCTTCTTCTCGCCCTCGGTGCCGGAGCCCTCACTCGGGACCACAGTGCCCTCGACGGCCTCCGACTCGTCGTCCAGGGTCGTTTTGGGCCCCGTGAACCACTTGCGGGCATCCAGGAAATAGTAGAGCGTGGCGCCGCCCCAGACGGCCATGTTGATCACCACGGTGTAGTTCATCGACGAGGCCGTCGGGTTGGGGCCGCTCGACGGGAACATGCA
Source organism: Graphilbum fragrans (assembly GCA_001513895.1). Taxonomy (NCBI): domain Eukaryota; kingdom Fungi; phylum Ascomycota; class Sordariomycetes; order Ophiostomatales; family Ophiostomataceae; genus Graphilbum; species Graphilbum fragrans. Next base: position 7,821 of record LLKO01000055.1, on the reverse strand, counting down.
CAGCACAATGCCGTAGGCCAGGAAGACCACGGCAAACCACGCAATCGGCTTCGACCAGACGCCCGTGTGGAAGGCGCCGGGCGTGAAGCGCGCGTTGCCCCAAACAAGACGCGCAAAAATGGGGATGCCCCAGCCGAGATTGTTGCCGGCGACGGCCAGGGAAAAGAGCGCCGAGGCTGCGGCGGCGTCGATGAGGCACAGCAGGCCGAGGATGACGGCGATGAAGACGCAGCCCCAGATGGTGCGCAGGGGGATGTAGCCAAAGGATTTGGACTGATGGTCAGCGGTGGGTGTGAAGGGGGGATGGACATGTCAGCAGTACGAAGCATCGTGACTTACAATCGGGCGGAAGAACGACGAAAACGGCAGGGCGCCGTCGCGCGAAAAGGCCCACATCTGGCGCGAAGCAGCGACGACAATGGACAGGCCCATGAGGTACTGGACGATGAAGAGGAAAGACATGAAGCCGAGGGTGCCCTTTTTGCCGAGGGCATCAAAGTAGATTTGGGCCATCTAGTTGGGTGGTGAGAATGGGTAGAGAGAGAGGGAGAGGCAGGGAGAGGCAGGGAGAGGGAGGGAGAGGGAGGGAGAGAGAGAGAGAGAGAGGGAGAGAGGGAGAGAGGGAGAGAGAGAGAGCTCACTGGCTGCCCGTACACAGATCCAAGGACGTTGTCGAGGTTCGGGTCGATGCAGGCCGCCAAGACAATGACGATGACGAAGCCAAGCCCCCCTGGATGTCAGTGCGGCTCAGCTTAAGAGGCAACGGGAGACTCACAACACATGCCGATGGACGACAGAATGCCCAGGGGCACGGCTTTGGCGGCATTGGACGCCTCCTCGGACATGTGCACGCACGAGTCGAAGGCGCCAATGGTCCAGATGGGCGACAGCCAGGCCAGCATAAAGGTCCAGCCCTTGGGCCAGGTGGTCAGGTTCTGCAGGTCGGCAAAGATAAAGTGGCCGTCGTTGCGGGCGACGCCGCGGTGGTGCAGGCCGACGGGCAGGGCAATAATGGTGGCCAGGATCAGCGCAATGTTCATGAAGACGGCAAAGGACTGCATCTTGGCCATGACGCGCGACAGGGTCGAGGCCAGCAGCCCGTGGGTCAGCACGCAGGCCAGGAAGACGGCGTAGACGACGCCGTTGGACGGCGACCACTCGCCGTCGCGCGCAATGACGATGACGGAGCAGAACATGAGCGCAAAGCCGTAGTCGATGCTGCAGAGGCCGCCGATGAGGCCCAGGCTGTTGCTGTAGCCGACTAGGAAGCACAGGTAGTTGCGCACGCGCGGCCCGGCATAGTAGTGCGTCCAGTAGTACAGGCCGCCGCTCGTGGGCATGGCGCTGCCCAGGTCGGCCATGGCCAGGCCGACCATGAAGATGCAGCCGCTGGCGAGGAACCAGGACCAGACCATGCCGGCGCCGCCGGCCGGCAGCGAGAAGGCGAGGGTGCTGGCGATGGAGGGCAGCAGGCCCATGATGGAGAAGGCGATGCCGAAGACCTCGAGCGTGCTGAAGTTGCGCTTGAGTTCCTGTTTGTAGCCCATTTTGGCTGGGGGTCAGCGTGACGACGTGGAGGCAGACAAATCAAAACACCAAACGACCACAAACAACCACAAACAACCACAAACAAATACCAAACCAAACACCAAACAACCACAAACAAAACACCAATCACTGCGTACCCAACAACTCGGCATCCGCCTCGCTCGACAGCTGCACGCCATCGGCGGCCGTGGTCAGGTGGGGGTGGTGCTGGGGCACCTCGACGTCTGCTTCGTTGGCCATGGCGAAGGCGAATGGCGAGGGATTGTTTGGAGAAAGCTGCGGAGAAGGACACAGCACAGCAGCGGCAGACACGACCAGTCCCGGCGTATAAGTACGGACGACTTCTGCGGACGCATCCCATCGACGGTGGACTCCCTTGATAAGGGCGACTAGGGACAAGATAAGCCATGACGCCATGACGCCATGACGAGTACGTACTACAGGATGTCGACAGTCATCGAATGCGAGTCAATGCGAGTTGACTGATGCACCGAACCAACGGCAGAATACAGTAGACATAATAGCAACATACAATAACACAAACACCAGAGGTGCAAATACAGTAATACAGTAATACAGCAATACAGTGGTACGGTATATACAGTGCATACGAACAGAAACAACGAACAGAAACACCAACAGAAAACGAAGAACCGCGAACATCAACCACCCACGAACAACGACACAATAAACAGCCACCATCACGGCCATTGCCGATCTCGCGTGCACTTACCGCTTTGGTGCTGTTGGTGGACTTTAGATTCCAGCGTCGCAGCAGGCCAACCGCTAGCCACGCCGGCGAAGTCGACAAACTCGAAGCTTGTTCGAGATAAGAGTTGCATGGAGTCGTTGTACGGGGAAGGTCCCTGTGCGAGTTCTGCTCTTATCTGATGCTGTCAAGCTGTCCGTCGATCTGTTTCGTTCCACGGCCTCAGGTTGACGCGGCGAGTCAGATCCCACAACTCGTACTTCCGCTGTCTCCCGCCCGCGCCTGTCGACGGGCGTCTTCTGCGCCATTTCTGCCGCACACCTGCAACTCGTGCAACTGCTCCTTGTTGTACTCTCTCGTTCCTTCGGCCCTCCCGATCACGAGAGCCTCCACCTGTCTCAGCAGCGGCAGGGGTTCGGCCGGCTGCGCTGACTGCTGCATACGGAGTGCGCGCACTCGACCCGTACAAGTGCTCTGTACGCTGTACTCTGTACGCTGTCTCCCTCAGGTGACCATTCGGATCCGGAGCTCGCCAGCTCGTGATGAGCAGCGCAGACTGATGCTTGGACAGTGCGAGAATTCACATATCAGAACCTACACTGTACGATGCACAGTACGCGCTCCCCGCGGCCCTCGCGCTCCTTCCGCAGCTGCGGCTAGCACCAGCACATCCGCTTCGTATGCCGCTTTGGGCTGTTCTTAGGCCCTGGCGCCACCTAGGGAAAGCGCGGGTTGGGCAGCTGTTGAGCTGTCGCCAGGCGCTAGTTCCGGAAGGAGCTCTGTTGGAGCACCGTACTACGACATATGCACATACGAGACACAGAAAGTCGGTCTACTAGTGTCTGGGCGGCGCAAGTTTGGCGCACATCGATTCGCCTGTTTCCGCGATGCAAGATGCAATGCAACCAACGCCGCTCCCCCAAGCGGTGATACAGCAGTGGGTGCCCAGCCCAGCAGTGTGCCTGGTGGCTGCTGTCACGCGGACTTGCGGCTTTTTTGGTCGCCTTCAAGCCTCTGATCGGGATCTTTGGACTTCTTTTACTGCTTCTTTTGCCTCCTTTGCCTCTTTCTGAGGTCTTTTCCAGTTTTGTTTCTCTGCCTCGTTGGCACTGCGTTACTTTGCTCTCTTCGGCCTTGCTTCCCTCCCTTGCTTGGCACTATCGCATTCTTGGTGTCTTGCTTTGGGCCCTCTCGGTTCTGTGTCTCCCTCCATTCCTCGGCCTACCTTCGGGCCGTGATAGCTCGACAGGGAAACGGAGAGACAAGACAGCAAGACGAAGAACAAGGAGAGAGCCAAGACAGACGTCACAAACAAGATAAAGATACACCCTCACAATGCCCCTTTTCTGAGGCCAAAGCCAGCCCTCATTCCACGCCGGCCCGCTCAGCCAACGCCGCTGCGTGCTCCCAGGAAAGACACACGACTCAGACCCTGATCCAGACCTGACCCAGGCCAGGCTCAGCGACCCAGCGACTCTAGTCGCTGAGAGCCCGCCCCATCGCCATCCCAGCAAAGACAAGAGAGGGCGCATTCCGTCCGTGCCAGGCACCGGGGCTATAATACGACAGCTCCGTGCTCCCAGCGTTCCTGGCGCTACAACGGCACACGCCGAGCTTCATGCCAGGAACGTGGATGTCAGTCCGTCCTTTGGAGCTGCATTTCGGTCTCGCCTTTCCACATTCCTCCCCGTGCTTGTGTTTCTTCTCTTTTTCTCTTTTTTTCCTTTTCTCTTCTTATTTTAATCCGTTCTTCTTTTTTCGCTTTCTCTCTCTTTCTTTTCTTCCCCTCTTCTCTTCTCTCCTCTCTCTTCTCTCCCCCCCCCTCTCTTCTCTCCCCTCTCCCCCCCACAATGGCCACTACAGAGACCCCGTCGATGTCTTTGCCGTCTCTCACAGAACTGGGTCTACTCGCCCAGGTGCAGCCTTGGAAGTCTTGGTGGACGCCGCGGCCATCAGACCTGGCCAGCCGCCGACCGCATGATTTGGGGCGCCACTTGTACCGCGACCCGTCGCCAGCGCGAAAACGCCGTGCAGGGCTCAGGGATCCAGACGTCGGCGGTGCCCATACCTCGCTGCCCACGGGACCCCTGCCAGTGCCTCATTCCATGCGTGTGCGTGCAGGAGGTCGAGCAAAATCCGAGGCGCCCACCATTGCAGCTCTGGCGACCACGACGACCGGCTTGGCCCTGACGGCCGTGTCAGCCAATTTCCAGCGTGCCACGCCGAAGTGGAACGATGGAAAAGACAAAGAGGCGAAGGCGGCGGTGAGAGAAGCGAAAGAAGCGAAAGAAGTGAAAGAAGTGAAAGCGGTGCAAGAACCGACAGAACCAACAGACGAAACGAGCCAGAAAGAGACGGCATTTGATACCAATGCGACGAGAGCTCCGAGAGAACCAGAACCAGAACCAGCCAACGATGAGAACAAAAGACCCAAAGACACAGCCAGTGCGGCCTTGCCAGAGCGACAGAGCTGGCCACAGTCACTGGTGCACATCCTGTGGACTCGGCCGAGCCACGAAGCCGACGAAGACACGCGGAAGGGCCGTGGCGCCATTTGGGGCGACGACGCCGTGGACACGCCTCGAGCAAGCTGGCAGCCAAAGAGACTGCAATACAAGAGAAAGCGCGAGGCCTCGCCAGCACGCAGTTTTATGAATGCCAAGCTAGATGACGAGAGCAAGGAGGAGCGTGCAGTCGACTCGATGCACGGCAGGGACACCGAGAACTACGACAATAACGACAACAACGACGACAACGACGACAACGACGACAACGACGACAACGACAACGACAGCGATAATAAAATAAGCACGGCGATGCGTCGGGCGTTGCATCGGCCCATGCGACTGCCGCGGCCCATTTTGACGGGACAGCCGAGTTTGCGGATGCCAGCGGCAGCCGTGGCCGCCATAGAGGCCATGACAGGCTCAGACGAAGACGAGCCGCCGCAGAAGCCCAGCGAGGCGTATGTGCTCTACAAGTTTGACCGGGTCGACGAGCTCGGGGGGCGACGGCGGGGATATCGGGGAAGGATGGGGAGGTGAAGAGGTAGATGAGAAGGCGGGAGGAGGATGGGGAGGTAGGATGAGGATGGAGAGGTAGGATGAGGACGGTCGGATGCCCGGATAGGGCAAAATAGGATATCGGCAAGGATTCAGGATGGATACAGGACAGCAAAGGATAACACAGGATGACAGGACGACAGGACGACAAACCGACAAAACGACAGGACAACAAGACGACAAACGGCAGGACGACAGGACGACAAACGGCAGGACGACAGGACGACACGGAAGATGACTACAACACGATTTATGACCACGACTTTGACGATGACACGATGGGTGTGCAACTCTTGATGATTTTTGCTTGGCTGTTCTCTTTATGCTCTGCGTGCTGCGCTTTATGATTGTAGCTCGACGATTTACGATGGTGGGCTCTATGCCTTTATGTACCGCTGCTCTGATTGTTTGCCATGTGTACTTGAAAATCATGATTCATTCTTATCTGCATTTTAAGTGTCTCGTTTGCCCCGGAAAAACGCCCCCAGTGCTCCCATCATGCCGGCCAGTCCTTTGGCCTCGCTGCCGGCGACCATGCCGGCGCGGATCCAAGCGGGCAGTTTGGCGCGGATGCGGTCGGTGGCAAAGCGGCGGTCGGCCAGGACAATGGCGGCGTAGTCGCCGCGGTGGCGGATGGCGCGGCCGATGCTCTGGTTGACGGCGCGCATGCAAGCGTTTTCGTAAAAGTCGCGGGCGGCGTCTTTGGGGGACAGCGAGGAGGCGGCCGCGGCGGAGGAAGCGGCGGTGGTCTCGATGTATTCCATTCTGGCTTTCCAGTCGGGGGCGTGCAGATTGGGGAAAGGAAGACCGACGATGACGACACAGCGGCCGAGGCGGTCGGCAAAGTTGATGCCCTCGCTCATTTTGCCGCCGACGACGCTGAGGAGGAGGGCGCCGGGGGGGGCAGAGGCGTCCGGGGTCAGGATGGCGGCGCTGTAGGCGGCCAGGACATCGTCGCTGGAGGCGCCGCGGGTCTCGCGGAAGATGGCCTTTTTGGCCTGCAGGCGCTGCCACAGAGAGGAGGGCTGGGAGGGCTGGGAGGTCTGGGTTTGGGCTTGGGTCTGCCAGGCGGCCACGACCTCGTCCAGGTAGCCGTAGCTGGGGAAGAAGACGACGACGCCGTCGGGGACAACGGCGCAGAGATTCAGCAGGGCGGTGCCGAGGCGCTGGATGACGGCGGGGCTGCTGCGTTTCTGGAAGCTAAAGTCGAGGGCGTCGTCAGACACTGATGCAGAGGCAGACGCAGACGCAAACGCCTTGATCCCCCCCAGGGTCCACACGCACAAACTGGCGGCCGGCACGACGTGGCCGCAGCTGAGCGTGGTGATCTTGGCGGGGGCGTGGTGCGGGAAGAGGTGGGCGCGGTAGTCGGCAAAGGGCGACATGGTGCCGCCGGCGAGGACGACGGCGCGGGCTGAAGAGGCAATGGAGGCGAAGGCGTGGGTGGGCGACAGCAGCAGGTAGGACAGGCGCAGGTCGGGGCCGGGGGTCTTCTCAAAGAAGATGCGGCCCTCGGAGCGGAGGTTGGTCATGGCGAGCAGGAAGGCGGTCAGGGCGTGGAGGGCGGGGGAGGAGGGGGCGGATGTCGAGGCGGAGGAGGACTCCTCCACGTACGCCGAGTAGCTCTCGACCTTGTAGGCCAGCTTCGCGTCTTGGACGTACTTGACGAGGGCGAACAGGTTGATCTGGTCGGCGCCTTTGTGGCGCAGCAGGGTGGAGGCGTCGACGATGCCCTGGTCCGGGGTGGCGGCGACGGCGGCGGCCATCCAGGCGGCCAGGGCCTGCACGACGCGGCCCAGCTGGCCGAGCATGAGGCGGTTCTCGCCCTTGAGGCGGGCGCCAAAGCGGCGCACATAGACCTCGAGCAGGCGGCGGGCGCGGCGCAGATCGGCCAGCGTCACGGCGGCGCCGTGCACGCCGGCGACGGCATCCATGATGTTGTGGGCCTCGTCGACGATGACGACGCTGCGGGCGCGGTCCAGGCGGATGCCCAGGGCCTCGCGCGCGGCCGCGTGCAGCAGCAGCGGGTACGGCAGCGTAATGATCTCGGCGCCGGGCACGGCGGTGCGCGACGCGTAGTACGGGCACACGCGCAGCTGCCGGCCAAGCCGGAAGAGGTCCTCGATGTCGGGCAGCGTGGCCAGCGCGGCGTCGCGGAACTGGTGCGTGGCCGCGCGGTTGGCGTCCGACAGCGCGTGCGGGCAGCGGGCCGCCGGCGCGCCGGAGCGGGCCGCCGAGGGCTTCTGCAGCTCGGCGCAGCGCTCGTTGATGGCGGCCACGGAGCCGAGCCGGGCGACCGCCGGGTTGATGCACAGGCGCTGGCGCGACGACAGCGGCAGGTGCTTGACGGGCTCGGCCGCGCCGCCGGGCAGCGACGGCGGGAACGCCGGCCGGCGCAGCTCGGCGATGAACTGCGACAGCTGCGAGTGCGTGCGCGACGTGTAGTAGATCTGGCAGACCTGGGTGTGAGGGGGTGGTGAGGAGACAGGGGGAGGGGGTGGG
>LLKO01000054.1:0-84725 GCA_001513895.1 Graphilbum fragrans | reverse complement strand
GGGGGGGGGGGGGGGTGGTGCTTTGGCGACACCCGGAACCTGTAATCTAAGCTATACGAATTAGATACGGGATTCATTTGTATTGCACCGAGAAGTAAGAGGGCTACTAACAGGAACACGCACTACGATGTCAAGCAGCGAACGCATATGGCTAGATAATGCGATGGTGGCACTAAATCCCGTACAAATTCAGATGCATCAATGCATACACGTGCTGAACTTAGGCACTGATCTATCGCCTGGTGTGTTTGTAGGTGCTCCTTGGCAGGGCCCAGGCACGTTAAACTGTGCTCAAGCACCTAATAACAGTGAGTGTTGTGTTGATATATCAGTGGAACAGTGGGGATTATCTGGGCACGAATAATCTGGCGGCGGGTGACCTTTTTGGGCCCTATCCTTCACTAGTTTCGGGGTATCTTTTACCCTAGCCTTGAGCTTTTGGTTTCCTGGCTTCGTTTTGCTCCTAGCTAACCACCGTCTCGACAACTTCTGTAACACTAATCGATGGAAACCTGTGGCCTGGATCGTACATATGCTTTCTAGTATGTTTTATTTTGTTTTTTAAAATATGCGATTTATAAACGAGTACAGAGCTTCCAAATAAAAAGACCGGCTTTTTTACTGGGAAATGTCGTGAGTGTTTAAGAAGGAACTGCCCCATAATTTACCCCGCCAACGGCAAAGGTATGAGCCGCCGCCGCCAAAAAAAAAATGATCCAGCATATGCCAGCCTTCCAAGTCTCACGGATTAGCATAATACTAGTTTCTCACGCGCTGTCTCTAACCCTACTACGATATCGGTCAATGAATCTACATTACTATATGGAAAATAATTACTATAGCTCTAAATTTGCGATTGTGGCTCTGATAAAACTAAATGTTTGAGGGCGTGTACCCATAAGCACAAGCTTAGTTATCTAGAGAATAGTCATTTACCATTACCGTTGAGTTAGAATTGATGGCATCCTTGATAGCCTGGCAAACTATCAAGGCACCTAGCCCAGCTTGGGGAGTGCAACTCGGGGCCTCCTGTCCGCGAATAACTCTCACAAAGTGATCTAGCTGCAACTCAAATGGCACCCCTTCATCTGCAGTTATGTGCTCCTGGGCCAAATTTGACTGCCATGATTTGGTGGTTCCTTTGTAAGACCAGACTGTCATATCGGGCACGCTTAGGCAAGCTTCATTTCCAAATATATGGTAAAAGTCTTTCCCTGTTTTGGGAATGAGGGGATTCTCTCCCGTGCCAGCCTCGAAGTTGTATGGTGACGGTAGATTGTCTGATAGAATGAAACTACCGACAATTCCAGAGCGGAAACGTAAAGTCAGAGCTGCACCTTCTTCGGCGTCAAATCCCCTTTGGGTTATTGTTTGCTCGGCGTGAACTGACGAAATGGGCCCAAACAAATAATGCAAAAGGTCAACGTCGTGTATCATGTTAATGTACACAACGCCAGCTGTTTTGTCTCTGCGCCACTGCGTAGGGGGATCGAAGTAGTCCATAGGCTTGTATGTGGCCCAGAGGCCATTGATAGCAATGATCTTGCCTAGGACTCCTGAGTCGATGATTTTCTTGGTAGCAATCATATAAGGATTGAAGCGGCGATGATGTCCGACAAGGGCTTTGACGTGAGACACTTGTAGTTGGCGGACAAGAGCCTCACCACTAGGGATATCGGTACTCATGGGCTTCTCAATGAGCACGCTGACCCCGGCCGAAGAAAGCTCTCTAGCGATTGCGACATGAGTATGGTTTGGCGTACAAATAATAGCAGCATCCGGTTTATGAGGAGATTGGAGGCAGTCACCAATTGATTTGTAGTGGGCTACCCCCAACTCTGCAGCGAGATCTGCTCCCGCAGTCATGGGGTCAATGATAGCAATGAGGTTCGCATCATTGTTCTTGGCCACGGTGCGGGCATGGCGAGGACCAATAAGCCCAGCTCCAACGATAGAGATCTTTATTCTACTCTCCGAAGGTGCCATGATTGGTTATGAATCGTTAGCTGGGTAGGTATGTGGTCATGTGCTTGAGGGAAAACAAACGGAAATGGGTTGGAGAATTAAACAGCACAGCTGCAGACGGCCACTGGAGAGTAGTGGGTGAGTTTTATTATTTGAACAAGATGCGCATATCACTCACTTAGTTTCAAATCTAGCCACAGAAAAAAACCGGGTTGGATATGTGTTTTACCATCAACTTACGGAGCACTAGGATAAATATCTTAGTCGGTTAAGCTTTCAGACGGACGGATCAGGTCACAGAACTAGACTAAGTCTCACTTTCACCAGTTTAGTTTAGCGCAGCTACGTTGATTTTTCGTCCCTATCTGTTGAGACTAATCGATTTAAGATTCTGCCTCGCTTGAGTTTGTTCTTTTTTTGTTTCACAGTACCTAAAAAAAGGCTGTCGGCAAAAGAATCATTTCTTTGAATGAGCCTTGCATGACAAAATGCCAATGCCAAGGAACAGACATGTTCGTTACTACATTATAAATTTCTTCAAGTACGTTGATAATTAAAATTAAAGCTGACAGGATGGTTCTGTGTCGAGGGAACCTATGGTATCGGCTACCAGATACAAGAGTAGTGGTGTCCTTGAGCGGTCGAGAAGCGGGTAAAAATCTAGATACAGAAGGAACTTGGCTGTTCTGTTAGACGTAGCAGACTAGAGTAAAGCCACTAACTCCTCCTGCTACACATAGTATCAAATTTATGTCCCAAGTCCCGTTCGCTTGTATTGACGGAGCTTCTTGGCACCGGATACTAACGTTGGTGGTTACGGTATTAATAGGGCTTCAATGCATAGATGCGTGTCAGTGGGGGAATTTTGCGTCTATCTTCAACTCGGGTGCCTATGGGGGCGGCAAGTTTGTGATTGCTGGGTTCCAGGCATTTGCGATCAATCTCGGCCTTGATTATGTTAGTCGATACAAAAACCGTTTATGTCAAATTAACGGCGACGACACATACCCCTTCTCGCTCCAAGGTTCAATACAATAGATATCAAAGCGGCACGATATCACAATAATAACCACCGTTCTAAATAACCACGGCCAGAATGTCCCAAGAAACCCACCTTGTCCCGTTCACCCGGGCAGGCTAGCCTCTCGCGCAGAAAAGGAGGAAAGCAACATTAGCTTACTTAGACCCCCAACCACAGCATGAGAGGTGTTTTCTGTATAATTGTAAAGAATCTACACCGAAATGGCTCTGGAGGCATCCTTCGGTTTCTACTCAAAACATGATGAACGTTCAAAAACACACTATACTATATCGTGATATTTTAGTTGTAGTTGTATGCATCTAAGCTATACACCCTCAAAGTTTCATTTTCGGTTCCCAGTTTGTTAAAAAGTTACTTTCGGAAGTTTTTAGGCACAGTATATGGAGCTATACCGATAGCCTCAACACAGAGCCTCCTCGAATTAAATGTACGATATATATTTCCACTGGATGTACGCTCGGTTATGATTTAGCCCGCCCCTCCTTTTTAGAGCATAGTCTTTATTCTACTCGCTCGGGGTTTTACACACTCTTCATGTAGGCTGCTGAGTTACATTACCAAAGAGGGGCCGCCGTACTCCCGTTATCGCCTCAGTTGTGGCGTAATGCCTAGTTCGCCTTAAACCGACCAGCCAAGCGTTTGAAACGAGAACATCCGAGCTGCCCCAAAAAAGGCATATCCTAGTGCTGTACGTTGTTGCGAAATTTAGTCTTTATCTTAACATGTGATCAATGTCCTCGATATATCTAATTGCTATTCCCACATAGCGTGATACAAACACCTGGTATTACCAGGAGACCGATTACAACCACAATCATGAACAAAGTTTTGCTGACGGGTAAGTGCGCCGGCCCAAATAGGTAGCGGGAAAATACTTAGCAAATATCCTACAGGGGGCAGCGGTTTTATTGCGACTCACTTACTGAAGGCATTACTCAATAGCGGGCAAGTCGTGCAACTAGTCTACATTTCCAACTCCATAGAATGCTAACAACAGCTTTAGCTACACCGTGGTCACAACAGTCCGGTCTATTGCAAAGGGCGAACATATACTAAGCACCTATCCTACTTATACGGCTTTCCAGCTCTCATATGTAGTCGTGGGCGATATTTCACAATATGGGGCTTTCGACAATGTAAGGCTAGATGAACTTTCAGGCAGGGTGTTCTCGACTGGCTTGCACTAGTGCCAAACAATCACTTACACTTTCAACACAGATCATTGTGTCGAACCCACCCTTTACCCATGTAATCCACACCGCATCGCCATTCCCATCTAGTTTCGATGATCCTGTTAAGGATTTGCTAGATCCTGCTGTCAAGGGAACAACCGGAATTCTAAAAGCCATCAAAAACCACGCCCCTACTGTTAAACGTGTGGTTATTACGTCCTCGTTTGCATCCATGGCACGAGATATTGACGTCCCAGCAGTGTACAATGAAGACATTTGGAATCCGGTTACCTGGGGTGAGGCCACCACACAGAGGAACAAGACTTATCGTGGAAGCAAAGTAAGCACTCAATCATACATGACCTATCCTCCGAAGTTAGCTAACAATACGACCCCCAAACAAAGACTTTTGCCGAAAAAGCAGCATGGGAGTTTGTTGAAAAGGAGAGTCCTAATTTTGATATCTGCACTCTGTGTCCTCCGCTGGTATACGGCCCAGTCGGAGCCCATGTCTCTGGCTCTACTCTAAACACATCAAACATGCGAATTTTGGATATCGTTCGGGGAAAGCACGTGAACGATAAAATAATAACGCCGGCCGGTTCATATTTGTTCACAGATGTGCGTGATCTAGCCACCGCACACATGAGAGCTATGGAGATCCCCGAAGCAGGTGGTCAAAGGTTTTTTATTGTGTCTGGTCACTGCTCCGGAAAGATGATTGTGGATGCTATCCTCCAGACACATCCGGAACTAGAAAGCTTGCTTCCCAAGAATCTTGAAGAAGACCTTCCGACTGATATCTACAGTTACGACAACAGCCGAGCAAAGCAAGTGTTGGGCATTCAGTTCAAATCACTGACCGAGTGCCTCAGCGACACGGTGGACTCTTTGGTGGATCTTAAAGACTGACGGAACGTACACCGCGATATTTTTCACTTATTCCGTGTATATTCAAGAATCTCTCAATCATAGGGGAAAAAAAAGAACTACATCTCAATAGCCCCTAATTCACTTATTATCCGTTACAAACACTCTATCTTCTTCTATTTTTGAATGCTTAGTATGAGGTGAGATGTGTCATGATTTCGGTAGTGAGACTATGATTGGCAGACTTACACGTCTCAAATATGTCTCTCAAGAGGGGGTATAATAGTAGAATCAAGGTTACGGGCGGATAACTGTTCTTAGGTGTTACAGTTCGGAGGTTGCCGCTCTGTCACTCATGATCGGCGTGTTGGTCCGAACTAACGCTACATGTGATTGTGGACCCCAATCCCCCTCCCCCCACAATTTTCACCGGGTGGCCAAGTTACAATTGGAGGATTATGATGGCTTGTTGCTGTAAACGTATCAGCTACAATTGGAGAACTATCGTCGTCAATCCTGATCAGGGTAAAGCTTTTAGCTCCCTACGCACCTTTCACGTCAATGCACATCACATCGATACAAACAGAAACGAACCTACGCCGGGACACATTATGGCGTCTACGAACAAGCACGTTGTTTTTGACGTCGTCGGTAGGGAAGTATGATTTGAGACTGCAATACGCTCGTGCTAATGCTATATCGGTAAACAGGGACGTGTGTATCGTACGAGGCATTCATGCAGGCCATCGAGGAGAGAATGGGAGAGCGGTTCCGGGCAAAATGCATCGGATCACGCATCTTTGGCTATGCATGGATGGAAGCTGGCGAGAAAGAGTACACGTACATCTCTCTGACTGGCAAGTATGTCAAATTTTTCGACATTTTTCGATCTATCTTCTACCGCACGCTATGGCAAGCTGGTATCCAAGATCCGCATGCTTTCGCTACCGATGATGATCGCGAGTTCCTTCTTGCCTCATATTGTATTCTGCAGCCCCGTCCCGGCTTGCTTGAGTGCTTCCAGAAGTTAAGAGATGCTGGGTTCACTGTTTGGGCTTTTACTTCCGGCGATACTGAACGTGTCGGTGGCTACCTTGCTGCAGCTGGGGCCCCATTTCCAGAGGAGAACTTTGTGTCTTGCGACACCATTGGTGTTGGCAAACCTGCGCCTGAGTCATATCAATATGTGCTTGACAAGTTCACAAAGGAGAATCTTGATATCTGGTTCGCCGCCGCACATTCTTGGGACGCAACTTGCGCCAGGCAATCTGGGTGAGTTTTGTACCTTTTCACTTTATTTTTCTATTCCCCCGGTCTCGCTACCTGCGATAGAATGTAGGGTATGAGTTAATGCATTCGTACAGGTTCAAGGCCGCCTGGGTGTCAGTATGGGAGAAAGAGGCGTGTGAAGACGTGTTTGGCAAGTTGGATGTCAAAGCAGATGACCTTCCTAGTCTGGCGGACGGTATAATTGGCTACGCGAGCAACTGAACAGGGGCATTAGTGAAGCAAGTAATTTGAATTTGGTAGCTCTAAAAAACAGCACAGTGCTCTATTTTTCAATATAGCACTAGCGATACGTTTAAGCTTCAGTAGCAACTATTTAATTTGTTTCATTCTACACTACAACTTGCCCTTGATCTTATCATCATGCCCATCGATGATTTCGTTCGTAGTGCTATCAAGTCTTTCCTTCGTGACTTTGAAGACTGATGGTACCCCTGTTTCCTCAAAGGGGACATCGTGTCTAACCATTTGAGCAATCGCCTTGGCGCATAGAAGAATTAGAGGCATCCCGTGGCCCGAAAATCCCGAAATAATGAGCTGGCCGGGTTTTTGTGGTACCTCACCAATATACGGCATGAAATCGGAACTCCATCCCATAACTAAAACACAACGGTTAGCAGATAGCCCCAGACTTCTAAGATATACTAAGAGAACCAATGTAACACGTACTTCCAGTCCACACCTTGTCTGTATAGGCACCGCTGTTTTCCCATCCGATGAAGGTACGTTGCATCAAGTCATCAAAATGCTTCACCGCCGGTTCAATCAACGTGCTGTCATCGGTGACATCATACCAGTATGAAGAGTCGTGCCAGAATAACGGCTTTGCGCCGCCCACGATGATACTTCCGTCATTACGTGGAATGAGGTAATCGTATACCGACGGGGCATAGCGAATGCTGTAAGTCTGAGAGAGCAATGGTGCCTGGCAACCTTCCGGAACTTTGATGCGGCTACAGATACCACGGACCGGTACGATGTGGTTCTTGAACTGTGGCGCAATGTGGGAAGTATAACCGTTTGTAGCAAGAAGGACCTTCCTAGCCTTGATAGTTCCACGGCTTGTGTGAATTTCCCATCGGCCATCGCTAATTGGCTTGTCCGAAATGCTTGTGACGGGTGTGTGTGTCTGTAGGTTCGCTCCTTTCTCAACTGCAACCTGAAGCAAGTGCATGACCAACTTGTACGGCCAGACATGTCCAGCAGTAAACGTAAAACACCCAAGGGCTCCCTTGACACCCGAGACACGCTCCGCAAACTCGCGTGGTGTGAAGTGCACATCTTTGAGGTCAGCGACACCTGATGCGTATAGCTCCTTGTATGCTATCTCTGTGTCTAAGGCCAGCTTTTCATCGAGTGTCGCGTCACATGCACGGGTGAGAGTAAACTGGCAGTCGATATTTTCCTTCTCAACAAGCTCCTTCACGGCCAGAACTTGAGAGGCTTCGAAATTAACAACCTCTACCGCCGCCTTGACACCATATTTCTTGATGTATTTGGGCACATTGTAATACACATCTGGCTTTAGATGGCCACCTGTGAAAAGAGTGGTTAGGATACATCGCAGCTGTTTTCTCCAGTCGCCCAGCAAGCTAACCGGCAGCCTCAACTGCTGATATGTCAACTCACCATTACGGGCGGTAGCACCCGAGCAGGCTTCCCTCGCTTCAAGTATGGTTATCGAAGGCGGATTCGGATTATCGTTGTAGAGGTGATAAGCAAGGGCGGCACCCGCGAAGCCAGCCCCAATAATAACCACATCGCTATCTGTGGGGAGATCCGGCGCACTGCGATGACTATCAAGGCTATGAAGTTCCGTCCTCCAAAAAGGAAGCGTTGAATTCGGAATGGGGAGGGTGGAGTTGTTAGGCATTATCGTTGATACCTCGAGAATAGTAGAAATTGGCCGCTACAGGCTGCTATCTAGAGTAAATGAGGAACAGGCAGATACACTCGTTATTTAACGGGATTGCCGCCTGTGCAACAACGTTATTTCAATGTCACTATAGATTGATGTCCATAGGTTGATAGCAGGCCATTTGTTTGCGACGGATAACTGCCGGCTCTAGGGCTTGGGTCGGTGAAGCCCGCTGCGGCCTAAGGAAATTTCGTGCATATCCGAATCGGTTGTGCCATATCGCCCCTGAGACTTAGCCAAATTTGTACTAGCAGAACACTAACGCACCCTACGTTAACACACTACGTTAACACACTCAGAGACGCTTGAACATAGTTGAAAATGTTGTTACGAGGCGATATCTAGTTTACCGTAAAAGATAAGAGCCGAGGATTTGCTGTGTACATTCGAACCCCCATGGAGCCAGTTCGCTATATTTCAACCCTTTATGAACACCATAATCTATTAAGGTATTTCCCATCCCATTAATGACAGTTCTTATTTGTTAAAGAACCAATTCCTGCTACTCACCACTGTACCAGTTCATCAAGATCACGAATTTGCAGCACCACTGGCATCTCTGTAGCACTTCACCATTCTCGCATACGACCTCACTCTGCACGATGGCAGAACTAGGGTCTGGCCCCACAGCAAAGCTCTCTCTTGACGTGAACCCTATCGACGACCACAAGACTGGAAATGATCTCGAAGCTGTTTCCACGACAGATGTCGGCCATACCACTGGTACGTTTTGTGTTATCAGAAACAAGGGGTGGATATTCAATGGGGATAATGTCGTTGCGTAATGGTCTCGGGCTCTTACCGCAGGCTAAGCTAACTGCCGACAGAGTATACCGAGGAAGAGTATGAAAGAGTGAAGAGGAAAATCGACCGTTATATGCTGCCTATCATGTAAGATAATTGCTCGTGAAAAGAACAACCAAAGACCTAGAACTAGGAACTTACGAGAACGTCATGAAACAGGTTCTTTATGTATGGAATTCAACAAACCGACAAGACTTCTATCAGTGTCCAGGCAGTGAGTAATCCTACAGCACATGATACTTGTTGGATGGATATCCATCGAACGTAGCACTAATTTGGTGCCCGATAGCTCTTCGGACTGAGAACGGACTTGCATTTACACGGCCAGCAGTATCAATGGTTCACTACCATATTTTATCTCACGTACCTCGTGTGTGAGTTCCCGTCAACTTGGTTGATGCAACGATTCAGAATTGGTCGTGTTCTGTCGATCTACATTGTGGGATGGTGTGAGTATTAATCTGAGAAACCACGTCGCTGCTGCTCATGCCAATTACTGCCCCCCGTGCTAATTCTGTGGCTTGCTAGCGATTTGCATTCTATGCATCAGTGCCTGCAAGACATGGTCACAGGTTATGGCGATTCGTGCCCTTCAGGGTCTTTTTGAGAGCAACATCACGCCTGGCTTTCTGCTTATAACCAGCTCTTATTACCGCACCGAGGAGCATGCTAATCGCTCTCTCTATTGGCAATCATCTGAGGGTTTCTTTAGCATCATTTGCAACTTGATGCTATACGGCATTGCTCGCCATGTCAAATCTGTAGGAGGACTAGCTGCATGGCGCTGTATCTCACTGTTCCTCGGCTCTCTTACGCTTGTGGGGGGTGTACTCTCATTTTTCATTCTAGATGCACCGCATAAAGCTCTCTGGCTTACCGAACGGGAAAAGAAAATTGTGTAAGCTTCTACCTCTCTGAGTTTCTCTCCAATATTTCCATCACGAACAACTCTAACTTGATATTTAGGATGATGCGTGTGCTTGATAACAAGATCAGCGAGGATGCTATCGGAAAGAAGTGGGAATGGGATCAGTTTTATGAGTGCTTCAGAGACCCTCAAGTCTACTTTGGGTTCTGCAACACGTTTTTAGCTTGCATTCCGAACGGGTAAGAAGTAACCTTGATCTATCAGTTTTATGCGGTTGCTAATGCTGTACGTCAAATTGCAGCGCCTTTACGACATTCAGCTCCCTGCTCTACGTGACTTTTGGCTTCGACCAGTGGCAGTCCATGCTTTACGGAAACCCGCGCGATGGTAAGTTGGCTTGTGGAATTCGTGATACTTGTTTCTTTACTCTGATTTTGCTAACCTTGTGCCTGCAGCCCTCTACGTCGTGTCTTTCGTCGTTGTCGCGTTGTATGTTCGGAAATTTGAAAACCAGCGCATGTATGTCATGGTAACAGCCTGCATTATTCCTTTTGGAGGAATGCTTGTCATGTCCCTCTTGCCCAACATACCCAAGTACAAATGGGTGAAGTGGGTGATGTTCAACCTTACCGTTGTGTTTTCCTTGGCCCTTTTCCTTGGCTGGAGTTTCAGTGAGTTGCATTTTTTCCTTGATACTGATCCATGTTTAACTTAATTGCTAACCGGTATCAAGTCACCTCCAACGTTGCTGGCCGTACCAAGCGCACTACTGTTTCTTCTTTGACCCTGATCGCATACTGTGTTGGCAATATGGCCGGCTCCCAGGTATTCAGAACCTCTGATTCACCCCGTTACGTGAAGGGAACAATTGCATGCTCAGTATGCTTCGGCCTTGAAGTTGTTGTGATTATTCTGTGGCGACTGTGGTACATGCGTGAAAATCGACGTCGTGATCGACAGGCAGAGGCCAGCGGCCTTTCGAAAGAAGAGCAGAAGCGCATCGGTGAAGAACTGGGAGGGCAAAACGTCACGGACATGGAGAATCCGCACTTTAGATACGTTATGTGAGCATCGGAGGGCGCGGTTATGAAAAAACATGAGACGTTTCGCGTACAAACGTTAAGGGTGAATAACACGACTCAATAAATAGCACCATTGCAGTATTGCAGGCACCATGTGACCTTTTTTTTTATAGCCAACGATGCGTGCCCTAGTAACAACTGTGTGGCCTCCACTGGCAATTCATGAATTATTGAAGAAGTATCTGCTATTTCGACATAAAGTGTTGTGTGCGTTAAAATGAGACTAGTAAAACTGTCGTTGGTGCGATGGAAAAAACTGAGCAGTGCCTTAGACAGGGTGCGGTGCGAGTGGAAGCAAAAAGGTAATGGATGAGGAAGGCCTGATTTGAACAGACAACCTTCGGAACTGGAAGCCGACGCGCTACCGTTGCGCCACTCCCCCATATATTATTAATCCATGTATGCAGGAATTAGAGCTTTTCTTTGCAAGGATGTATGCCTCAAACGAAAACGAGACATATCGCAAGATCGTTTGCTACTTTACATGACAAAGGTAGCATGTCTATTCAAAATATAGTTCTACTCCTCCCACGTCCTCTTTAAAACGATCATGTTGGATGCGGCTATTTTTTCGGTATTCGAATCTCGTCTCTGTGATAAGCCAATATAGACTAACTCTAATTCGCCTGGCGTAGAATTCTACGTTATTTCTTGAAGTTATTTGAGGCTGCTGTCTGCTCCTCCTCTTCTCTGCTAAACACTTTGTAGACACCAATCATGTCTTCTCCATCCCAGCCACGGTTGCTGGCATCCTTATACAACCCATTGCACACTTCAATCAGGGGCGACTGGGTCTGTGCGTTCTTTGCCGCCGCCATGATAAGCTCAGTACTGTTATAGCAGTCTTTGATAGACGCCTGTGGTGTCCAGTCCTGTCCTAGCACTTTGGCCACTTTGATCTTAGAATACGACGATGCCATTTGGCAATTGTCCAACACCTCGCCAAAGGCAGTCATGTCTATGCCCTGTGCCCTGGCGAGGTTCATTGACTCGCCCAGTCCAGCTGTTACTGCAATCAGAAACGTGTTGATTGCGTACTTGGCTTTCAGTCCGGATCCAATTGGGCCGCAGTAAACTGCTGCCCGTGTGACAGGTTCGACAACGGGCTTGATGTCCTCGGCAGCCGCACGGTTGCCGGCCATCATGCCCACAAGTTCTCCATTCTCGGCTGGGATCTTGCTGCCGCTCACTGGCATCTCCACAAATCGTCCCCCTGCCCCTTCGATCTGTTGTGCCAGCTGGTGGCTGAAGTTTACCGACACTGAGCTGGTATTGATGAAGGTCTTGCCCCGGATGGCTTTGAGAAAGTTTCTGTCGGTGTCAATGACGGACTGGATGGCATGGCTGTCGAAGAGCATGGTAAAAACATAATCCGACTTCTCCGCGACTTCGGCTGGTGTCTTGCCGACTGTTGCGCCAGCTGCGATAAGTGCCTTGTATTTCGAATCGCTGCGGTTCCATACTATCACAGGAAACTTCCGGCACAGATTCAGGGCCATGGGCGTGCCCATAGTGCCCAGTCCCAAAAATCCAATTCTCATTATATCGGCTGTGGTCTATTGGCAAAGGGTGAAATATATCGCATACAATTAGCATGTTGCTGTGTTTCTCATATAAACTAGATTAATGTCTCTGCTCGTGATTTACTTTGTGTTGTAAGCCGAGTAAAACCGAGATGGGCCAACGGCTAAGCCGACAGGTCAAGTAAAGGGCGTACTCCGTTGTTACTTCCGTATCGAAGACGCTAACTAGCCACATTGGAGACCGTCTCCCAGCCACTGTGGCTGGAGGAAGTTTAGGCCGTTCCAAGGAGTACCGTGTTTGATGTTTGCCGTGTTGCTTTTCGATTGTTGTATAGACCTTTCTATTGCGTTGGAAGCTGTTGTATCTAGGTTAATTTACTTTGCTAATATACATATTTGTTGACAGCCGATATGATTTAGGAACGTAGGGACACCCACGATGTCTGGTTTAGGCTCTGTTTCGCTTCACTGGGTGTTAATTATTATTTAATTTTTGGATGGGAGATTGCGTATTCCTTCATATTTCTTTTTTATTATTTTGGTCTATTAAATTGAGAGATAAAATATTCTTGTAAATACTAAGAACCTTCTAGGTATGAACCGCCGTCGAGGATCTGGAAAGTTTACTATTTGTGCTCGGTTCTTGGCGCTTTTTACTTACAGCTGCAATGCCGAGCGATTCCCAAAAAGAAGCGGCAGCATTTTGGGCCTGAATCACTTGGCCAACGCTGTATTTCGTGAATAAAAAACCCCTAGCATCGCTAGCTAGCACTGCCTGAGAAGAGCAGCGACAGGCTGTACTAGAAAGGCTACATCCTACTATTGAGGGAGTCCTTTCCCGGCAAGGAACCTGAGATTTGATCTGTTTTAGGATGAGATGGCAGACAAACAAGAGGGAATGGGGTTGTCACTTACAACGCACCCTAGCTGGCGGGGAAGTCTTGTACGTGGACAGAAGCCGCTGAAATGGCAAAGGCTAGAGGCTTCAGGGCCATAGTGCGTTCTAGGGAGATTGGGGGCTCTGTAACTACATAATGTCTAAATGCCAAGAGGCCGCAAGTGAGTAGAGAGATCTGCTAAGACAAGATACGTCTGCATACGCGTATCGCATATCACAAAAATACCGGCCGTACTTTGATATTCTTTTATACATTGTCTCTCTAGCCAAAATACCCGTTAACCCATACGCCGTGCTGATGCTGTGATTTGAACATTGGGCTTGTGGGCCTTCTGGGGGGCTCAGCTACTTGTCGGATTCGGTCTGTGGCGCTAACATGGCTGGTCTAGACCTGCCAGGGGCCTGGTGAGGATGCCCTGAGGCACTGCATGGCGAAAGCGAGAGCGAACTGTAGCACAGCTTGGCATTGACGAAATGTCGCAACAGATTCGCGTCTGGGAAAAACAGAGATGGCCAATAGCAACAACGTGAACTATAAAAGACGGGGCATATTCCTCTTCTTTTTGTTGTTCCTTTTTTGGTATTTCTGTTTACACCAATCTTCACCTGTCTTCCAGCACGGCACCAACCTTCGAATCATAACAGCAAAGATGGCATTTAGCAGCAGTCGTTATAAGAAAGTAATCCAGGCTATCGAGTTCACACTAGTGCTGGCTGTTCTGATCATGTCATTTATACGGATGTCCAATCGGCCTGCAGGTATGCCTCAGAGCCGTGGCAATACGATCCTCTAAGCATGGTATGTCCACTAAAGGCGGCTACTTGTGTCTTCAATTGCCAATAGCTTACAATATCCTTTGTACGCAGAGTGCCAAATCATATATCATATTGATGTATGAGGTGCTCTCATAAAAATTCCACAAGTGGTCCAGTCACAAGGCATACTTCATTTTGAACGCGATGGAAGTTGTCTTCTGGGCTTCTGTTGCCTTTTTGACTATCCAAGGGAACACCAAGTTCTGCCAAGGATTCACGTGTGCCCTGGGATGGATAGTAGTGGTGCTGGGCATCATCCTTAGGTAGGGTATCCTTGTCGTTTTACGTATTCGGGATTCACGTTCGCTTACAATGTATTTGCAGCTGCATTTACAGCTACATGGCAGTGATCTGCTACCTCGATTACCGCCGCTCCAAGGATGTGGGAGAGCAGTGTACAGTAGACAGCGAAAAAGGGTCAACAGATAGTCTTCCTTTGCACCACAGCCGTGGCGGTGGGAATATAGGGCCGGCAGTCCGGATGGAGCAGATACACCCTATCCAACACGGACAGCTTACACTATTTGTTGGGGCCAACACGAGCCCACACATGGACAACAACCAATACTCAAATATGCCATCATATCTAGCGCCTCCGCATCAAGCATGGCCATCAGAGCGTTCTGGATCAAGACCACCATCATCTAACACTCGATATTCCGGCATGGTACCGACGAGCGGTGCGACGCAACTTCATGGCAGCAATCATTCCCATCATCATAGCCAATACAGAAGCCAGAGTCAAGGCCGGCCCGAGGGTCGGTATCATCAAAACCAGAAACGAAGTTCATCAAGTGGCCATAGTAACAGCACGATGTAATTATACTATTACTCTAACTGATTAAGATTTGACACTATTTACCATGCTAGAGACGGGGGAAGTTGAATATGAATGACTCTGGGTAGAGACATGGTATGCATCCGCAACTTGTAGGGCAGGTAAATTAGTGGCTGTGTCTGGTTGCCGTGTCTGGTTGCCGGCACTTATGTATGCGCATTTGACCGCACTTCTTTTTCTTTTGTTTTTGTTTTGCTCCATATCTTGGTTTAGATTGAAAGGCAAACAATTGCGATTGATTCTCTAATTTGGTATGTTATATTTACACAAGTTCGAACTTGATAGACATCGCTTAAATTTTGCGCAGGGCGCCGGTTCAAGGCGGTGCCTCCATCTGACTCTGGAGTCCGTTATGTGAATAGTTTATCGAAGTATTTTCCAATCTTGCCAGACTCCCTGGGGATATACATGGCCTCGTAGTTGTCGATCTCTTCTTTCAGCCCCCCCAAACTGATGTCGGCCATGCCGGGCCGAACATATCTGGTGCGCATGATGGCCTTCCAAGCAATAAATGCGACAATAAAAAATCCGATCATGCCGTAGTCGAGGAAGAACCACATAATAGACCAGCCACCAGTGATGAAAAGATCGTATCCACCAGCGAGAAGCATGAAAGTAGTGCCAAATATGGCAAAATAAGACGTATAAGGTTGGAACCGGCCTTTGTATGGAAGCGAATCTCTGGAGATATCTCGGCGTTTAAGGGCCGAGTAGAAATGGCGATACACGATAGCTGTGCACAAGTAGTTTATAAGCTGACAGCATGTGACGAGGTCGACAAGGTAGGTGAGCGCATCTGCAGACGACGAGCTGACTTGCAGAAAGGCCAAAAGACAAAAACAGAGTGAGAAGAAGAGGGCGAAAAGAGGCACACCGGCCTTTGTACAATAAGAAAAAAATTGGGGGGCATAGCCTTCAAGTGACATGCCATGCAATGTTCGGGTAGCTGAGAAAAGCAGGCCATTTCCAGCACTGAAAACGGAAGTCATGATAAGAGCATTGACTAGATGCGGAAGTCCAGAAATCTTCATGCGTTGCATCGCAATTACATATGGGCTACAGGTGTCAGCAGAGAGGTAGTAACGCGAAAAGCCATATTAACTTACGAAGCTGCACCAGTGCCAGAACCGTCGGCTGTCCCACCAAGAATGGCACCCAAGGTAGCATCATTGTACGGAATGACGATGCCCATGCAGAGGGCAGAACCGACAAAGAACAAGAGAATGCGCCAAACAAAGGCACGGAAAGCGGGGGGCAAGATCTTCCGTGGGTTTTCAGTTTCTCCGGCGACCATAGAGATGTACTCAGGCCCGCAGATACTAGATCAATGTGAGAAAATGGCATGTCAATGATGTGGGTGGAGGGAACATACGAAAAACTCGCTTGGTACAAGCAAGAAATGATGCCGCAGAAGCGACCAATATTGCCTGGAACAATGTGCTCAACAAAGGCACCAGGGTCCTTCCAGTAGCGAAAGCCGTAGCGGTCGTGAATTGGGTTGCCTCCTAGCATGGTAATGAAGGTGAAGCAGAAGAGGCCTAGCATCAAGAAGACCTTGAAGATGGAGAGATAGAATTCCGAAATGCCGAAATAGCGCACAGTAGCGACGTTGAGGATGGCATAGGCAACAATAATGGCGACAATAATGGCTGAAACGGGGACTTTGTCAGACCAAAAGGTGATCATGATGTTCATGGCGACGATCTCGAAGGGCACGAGAAAGGCCATGTTGAGAAAGAAGTTCCATGCCATAGCGAAACCTAAAGCACCGTCCACCCATTCGCCTCCGAAGCGGATAAAGGGGGAGGGCACAGGCACATAGGAAACCATCTCGGCGAAGCATTCGTTGACTCCCCACATGACGGAACCCCAAATGAAGAAAGCAATGAAAAGGCCAGCAGGACCGCCTTTGGGTAGGGCTGAGCCCATTTGCACATACAAGGCTGGATAATTAGCAACGTGTACGGCGATTAAGGCGGTTGCAATTCCTTACACGTTCCAATGGCACCTCCAATGGCAAAAAGCTGCACCTCTTTGCCGCGCAGCTTCCGGTGCAACGCCTGGGAGCCAGCCGCGATGTTGGTAGCCTGGCCGTCTGCAATGTCGGAGCTGGTGGCCACCGGGCTCTTTTCGTCCTCACTTGGAAGCCCCATGATGCGTTGGATCTGCTGCAATCGCGCCGGTGAAGGATAATCAGGTGCTGGGGAAGTGGGCGAATTACAGACACGTTGGTGTGACAGCAATTCTTATATGCAACGGAGCTCAGCGCCACACCTAATGACCTAGTAGGGCCGTGGCGATCCCGTATCTTAGCTATCAGGCAAGCTATTTTAAGGATTGCGCTACGATAACATAGTGTCGTGTCCTACATTACATGCAGGGCGGAGCCACCGACTATCTCTGTGTCGGATCAGCCGCCACAGGTGATTGGTATTGCGTGGGTTGAGCCAATCCATCAGCGCTTGAAGTCATCCGACCGGAACTCCTCGTATCGATACTCGGGCTGGAATTCCTCATAGAGACAGTCCTGATAGGGGTTAGGGTGAGCCGAAAAACAACAGAAAACAAAAGGAAACATACCGGGGTGCTGGCCATGCGGAAATTGTAAGCCGCCTCCTCGTCGCTGACAATGGTCTTGGGAAAACCGCTGGCATCGGCGAGCATCTGGACACGGCAGCTGCGCTCCATGAGGCAAAAGAGGAAGGCCGCCTCATCGACGGTCTGGCCAGTCGTGAGCAGGCCGTGGTTGAGCAGAATGCAGGCCTTGTTGTGCGAGCCGAGGCTGTGGGCAATCCGCTCGCCCTCCGAAGCCTCATTGGCGATGCCGCCGTACTGCGTGTAGACGGAATGAGCCTCGAAAAGGTAGCACACGTCCTGGTTGATCATCTCCAGCGGCCGGGCAAAGGCCGAGTAGGCTCTGCCATGCACGGAGTGGGTGTGGCAGATAGCGTGGACGTCTGGACGCGCTTTGTGGACGGACGAGTGAATCTGGAAACCCGCCGCATTTATGGAGCCTGCCGTGTTGCCGCCAACCACCTCGCCGTCGAGGTTGACACAGATCATGTCGCTGGCCCGCATCATGCCAAAATGCACGCCGAGAGCGTTGATCCAGAAACGGTCGTGGAATTCGGGATCGCGGACACTGATGTGGCCAGAAATGCCCTCGGCGTATCCCTCGCGGGCAAAAACACGAAAGGCTGCAGCCATGTGCTCCAGCTGCCACTTGCGTGTCTCTGCGTGCGTCTTGAACGACGGGATACCTGGGAGCGCCTTACCCTTGTGCGCCATGGCCTTGAGCGCCTCATCTTCTGCCGCCGGCTTGGCCGCGATGGGGGCATCAGCCACGACCGTTAATGTTACCGAAGGAGCCATATTCTTTGTTCTGTATCTTTGTGTGTTGGAAGACCAGGGATTTGACTTTGGGATTCCGAAACTATTGTGTCATAGTCCCGTCCTCTACGTGGCCAGCACGGCCTTTACCTGCTATTTGTGACAACTCCCTTGCTAGTGACGGTCTCACATAGCCATCGGCCACTCCGCAAAAGAAGCGATAAGCCCGCATCAGTCGTATCAGCCGATTGCCAGCTCTACTCCACTTCCTCAACGAGTCAGATTCGTCGCATTATGTCCTCGTCGACATAACCCGCAGTGAATCCGGGGCCGACCCGGGCGACGGTATCAATAGCCGATCTAAAAAGACATCAGTCATTGGTATTACGGAGTACATTCTTATTGCAGCTGAGCCTTCTCATATCTTGCCTACGCCAAGACTGGCTGTGCAGTTGCTGCTAATAATGACCATCCTCGTAGCTACATACAGCAGCATACTGGAAAGCCGTGACCTTTTCGGCCTCATTGGCCTCATCGGCTTGGTTGTGGCTGCCTCGGTGGCTCTGGTATGCCAACCACTGGTTGCGTCACCTTTGGCAAAAATACCCGGGCCGAAAAGCTTTGCCTTTTCCAAGTGGCGTCTGGCATTGGAAGACTTCCGAGGCACCCGCACGACTACGATTCGAGAACTGCACGCCCAATACGGCCCAGCCGTTCGCATTGCACCTAACGAGGTGTCATTTGCCTCTCTACCTGCACTTCGGACGATTTACGGTGCTGGATCCGGCTTCGAACGCACCTCTTTCTACCGCATGTTTGATGTCTATGGCCGCCAGAACCTCTTCACTTTTGCCCCTGTCAAACAACACGCCGACCGCAAGAAGCTGCTGGCTCATGCGTACTCCAAGAGTGCCGTGCTTCGCCCTGATGGCCTCGCCACGCCATTAATTGCACGCAATGTGCGCAGTTTTCTGTCTCTTGTAGAGGAACGAGCTGTTGCGGAAGAGCCTGAAGACATCTTTCGCAGTCTTCACTGGTTCAGCCTGGACACCATCACCGGCTTCCTCTACGGCGACGCCTTCGGGGGGACTTTTGCTCTCCGGGGGCACGACGACCATCAACGGCTGCTCGATGACATTCTTGATCCAGCTCGTCGCCGACTCAGCTGGTTTGCGGTCCATCTGCGCTCTTACACAAAATGGCTGTATTCTCAGACAGGCGTTGCAGAGCGTCTAATTGAGTGCCTCGGCCTCCTTCCAATGCGCAAACCAGCGACATACACCGCAATTCGTGCGCATGCCCTTTCTTCATGGCAGCAGTTCTCCGATACCTCAGCACCTGGCGACGAGAAAGAGAAGCTGCCAGCCGGCTCTGCGGTGGCTGCCTCAGCTTCCGCGTCCATCATGGCTCGCCTCGTCTCCAACAAGGACCGTGGCTCTCTTGGTGGCTTGGATATCGCATCCGAGTTGGCCGACCACTTCCTTGCCGGCATCGACACAACCAGCGACGCGGCCATGTTTGCCATTTGGGCACTTTCACGACCACAGCACGCCCACTACCAATCACGGTTGATCGCTGAGGTGGCAGTCTTGAGCCAGGACCCAGCCGCTCTCGATGAGCACGGCAATCCAACAGCTGAAGCGGCTGATCGTCTTACGTTCCTCGATGCGGTAATTCGCGAAACTCTGCGCCTCTACGCACCACTGCCTGCTTCTGAGCCTCGTGTTATGCCTTCGGCTGACGTCACCATTGATGGGGTGCTTGTCCCAGCAGGAACGGCTGTTAGTATGGACCCTTATACTCTGCATCGAAATCCGACGGTCTTCCACGACCCGCTTGCCTTCCGTCCTGAACGCTGGCTCGGAGATCTTGGTGATATCGCTGAGATGCGACGCTGGTTCTGGGCGTTTTCAAGCGGCGGCCGTATGTGCATCGGCATGCAGTAGGTCTAACTCCCTTCTTGTGTTATTGCGACTGTAGCTAACTAGTATCAGCTTAGCTATGGCCGAGATGACAATGCTTCTCTCTGCGGTCTACCGCAAGTACTCCACGGCACTCGATGACCGTCAGCAAGGCCTCAGCCCTGGCATTACCAGCCGTTTTGAGGTGTTCTCGGATAGCACTGTATCCAAGGTTTCTGTACGTTTTGTTATGGGTACCAGGCTACTTTGATGTACATGTCTAACTGCTTAGGAACACGAGTGCTGGATTAAGTTTGAGAGGAATACCGAGTAGGAATGCTCTTCTAGCTATTTTCACGCACAAGTCTCTAGCGCCTTACCACCGATACCAACTCACAGACGGGCTCCAAAGCCTAGGGGCGGGGAACAAGCGGCATATGTCTCATGCTATGTCGTATGTAGAATAAAACGCGAGCATTGATACAGGCTGTCTTCGAAATCGAGTCTACAGAATATGTGACACAATCAATGATTAACATGTTCAACGGCAGAAATCCAAGTCCGATACCCCGATGCGCGCGGCGGGGGAAACGGTTGACGAGCTTTGCATTGCGGATGCCGTCGAGGACGTTGGGCTTGGCACTGCCCCAGCCCGATCAAATTTGACTTTTCCTCTTTGGGGCAGCGCGCGGTGGTCTGTCACCACTTGACAACGCCATTTGCTTCGGTGCGCGTTCCAGCAGGCAATCACACAATCGATTACCCCTTCACATAGAATAATTATAAATCAATTGCCGGGGTACTGAAATGAGGAAAGAGACCTGCGGAGATGTGTTCTGCCTCTGCTCATTATGTATAAAAAGCAGGCCTCTCCTCGAAGCTTGAGAATACTTTACTGCAATTATCACTCTCCAGCCTTCTACTTCTAGTCCAATTACAACAAAATGTCAGCTATTGCAGTTGCCGGCGGCTCTGGCCATCTAGGCCGTACTATTGTCGAGGTTCTAATAACTACGAC
Source organism: Graphilbum fragrans (assembly GCA_001513895.1). Classification (NCBI taxonomy): domain Eukaryota; kingdom Fungi; phylum Ascomycota; class Sordariomycetes; order Ophiostomatales; family Ophiostomataceae; genus Graphilbum; species Graphilbum fragrans. Next base: position 63,393 of record LLKO01000054.1, on the reverse strand, counting down.
ATCACTGAAGGTGTTTGTCCTAGGACGGAAGGTAAGAGCAAGGTCCGCCAATACAACGACCACCGAAAACGAACCCTAACTTTGACTCTCACAGGCTCCAGAGACCCCCACAAGCACCGCTACCACCATTGCCGTTGACTATAGTGACGTCGAAGGCACATCCAAGATTCTCGCCAGCAACGAAATCGGCACAGTCATCTCGACGATCAGTGTGCTGGACAAGGAATCCGGGAACTCCCAGCTGAACCTTGTCGAGGCGGCTGTGAAATCGGGCACCGTGAAGCGCTTTGTCGCAAGTGATTGGGGTCTAGAGCACAGCCCACAGTAAGTGAAGCAAGGCTTGTAAGAGATGAATGGAAGCTCATGTTCTGTCTGATGCAGGTCTCCCATCTATCCATTCCGCCACGCAGCCATCGAGGCCCTACAGAAGACGCCGCTGACGTGGACCACCGTGCACAACGGCTATTTTCTCGACTACTTTGGCCAGCCGCACATCAAGTCGTACCTGGCTCCGTCAACCTTCGCCATCGACATTGCGCACAAGGTCGCTGCCATTCCTGGCACAGGAAACGACATCTTGGCCCTGACATACTCATTTGACGTGGCCAAATTTGTCGTCAAACTATTGGAACTGCCAGACTGGGATCCAGTGACGTATTTCTATGGAGATCGCATAACTCTCAATCAATTGCTAGCACTGGCCGAGGATGCCCGAGGTACGTTGCTTGAACCGTTTCCACTGTCAATATCCAACGCCTTGTCATGTTCGCCGGCGCTAACTACCCTTAAAGGCAAGTTTTCGGTCACGTATGATTCACCTGAGCTGCTTGCGAAGGGCGAGGTCACAGAGCTGCCTAGCCATGTTCCCACGTATGCCTACTTTCCTAAGAAGGCCTTCCAAGGCCTCCTCTCCTTGTTCGGCGTGTGGGTCATTACTGGCCGCTTCGATCTTCCGGTCGAGAAGACGTTAAATGTCAAGTTCCCGGAGGTAAAGGTCTCTACAGCGGCTGACATTGTTGGCGCCTGGGAAGGCAAGTAAGCCTAGGGAACAGCCAGGGGGGGTAAATAGATTTCTTCCGAGACAAATATCAATTCACAGAAGCAGTGCTCTTGAATCCGGAACGCTGGCACACTGTGTGAGATCCCAAGCATCCCCCAGTTGACCACGGCTTTGCCAGATGTGATACATGCAATCTAGTGCCGACTTGAGTCCTCCGAAAGCCTGTAAGGCTCCAGCTGCTGCAAGTATCTCCTTAAACTGGCTTTCCTCGTCTTCAGATGCCAGACAACCAGCTACGCAAATGGGCCATGAGAGGCTGCGCAGCTCCGCTGGGGATTGAATTTGCCGTAGCAGTGGCAAAATCGCCGCTACCGCAGTTCGTATATTCGAGTCCTTTAGTTGCCATCCACCTGCGACCACAGACAGATACGCTAGAGCTGCATGAGCCCAAATTCGTGTATTCAAGGCTTTCTCAGCGCGTAGTCCATTGTGCTCACAGCCCTGACCTCCTTGAAAGTAATATGCGCGAAGAGGCAGATAGTCTGGTGGGTCGGCAAGAGTGGCGGTATCTAGATGCATGATTCCTTCCCAAACTCGGTTAGAAATCAACCGTTCACGATGAGCCAGATCACTATCTCGTTGCAGTCCGGGTGGCTGGGCCTTTTTCCAGGCATCCAGCGAAGCAATATCACCCACAAGTGCCAGCACCCAGCCCGAGCAACCCACAAAATCGTCCATTATCAGCGTTCTTTTGTATTTCTCATCATGCGCCATCCCGGTGGTGCCCGGATTCTCTTCAACACCCGCCATTATACCATGGAATGGCTGAAGACGTGGTGGTACTTTCAGAGCCGTGCTAGCAATGATGTCTGCATACAATAGAACGGCTGTAAAAAAGCGCCATGCGCCCTGATCTGTATTCCAGACATGGCCCTGGCCTGCCCGCGCCGCTGCTGATGGAGTGGCCATGGCATCGAGAACCATCACCATGTTTTGGCGGTGAAAAGCGTCGGTGCCGTATTTCTGGAATATGTCCTCGAAGAGGCTGCTTGCGGCAGCTAAGTGAGCGTTCCACTGGCCGTCCGTCCGCACCATGGCAGACTCAAAAATCTGCAATTGCAATATGCTTTCCATGGCACGAGCTCGCTGCAAAAGGCCGAGTGGTCGTGTCGCGGTCGATGACCCAGTGCCTGCTGCACTCGGTTGGCCCTCCTCCATTTCCGAAGACTCCCGGGCAGACGTCAAGGATGCAATATCATGCTGAATCGCCCGTACTGCCTCATCAATATGTCCTGAGAGAATTTGCCACACGTAGTGGGAACACGCATTGTCCATATCGGGGCTTGGTCTCGCCGTTTGCATGTAGAGAGTGAAAAAATACGTCGTCAAGCTCATAGCAGTGTGGAAAAGGGCCCGACTCTTTTGCAAGGTTGCCAGTAGCCAACTCCGACCACCCTCGGATATCGGGGGCCGATAGTAAGGAAATAAAAAAGGAAACACGTAGTCCAGATACATCGTAGTGAAGTCCGTCTCCATGTCGGCTAGAGTCATAGCATCCAGATATGTGATGGCCCCAGTCTCATCTGGACCAGACGCTTCCAGTGTGGCCTTTCCCGTCAATGAATAGGACGGCAGTGGTTGGTTGATAGCGCCATTGCTGCCACTGGTTGATGCCTTTCCCTGATCGCCTGTCTCCGACGAACCTGGTGACCGCTGTGGTGCTTCGCGATAATTTGTGGTGCCCCGTGCGTCTTCATTCTGTGTTACTGATGAGGCAACCTGTACAAATGGAATTGCCTTCTGGATTACAGCCGCTTGTTTGATCTCTGCTCGGATTTCCAGAGCCATAGCAGCCTGGTTGGGGCCATTGTCCAGCCAGCTGGGACGAGACTCTCCGAAATGGCATGTGATCTTCAGAGTGGCACACGCCGCGCAGACGGGCAACTCTTTATCGCATTTTTTCTTACGTAATCGGCATGTCCAACAGGACCGCTCTTGCTGTTCGCGCTTGGTGGGCATAATTTAGAGAGTCGGGTGAGGATGCGTTTGTTCAGGACTTCTAAAATTCTGACCTGGGGCTTTTGGGTCCGGCCCACTGGCTTTTCCAGCTTTAGTGGCATGTTTGTAAGCAACACTATCACCAACTAGAATCGAGATTTCAACATTTGTAATACTGGGGGTGGCAGATTTGGCACGGTTGGACTTAATTTCTTCTATTGGGCATACGTTCAAAGCCGTTCAACTAAAATATCATAAAATCGCTTTTTAGAATCCATTTAGTTTTCCCTTGAGGCAGGTCGAACCACCGGTCTGGCAGTATTGCCGCCAGTCGAGGAACAGAATATCAATCATCATGTCGTAAAAAGCGGAGTCGTTAATCGAGTTCACGATGGTTGCGTTTCCAACCTTGTAGCCCGCCGTCGGGGCAAAATCCTCGCCCCAAATGCGCAGGTTGCCGTAGAACGGAGAGTAGAAACTCGTGTCAACGGCAGCCTTGACCGGAGTGGACGAAGTAACTAGGTCGGGGAAGACCATGAAGGCCGACACGACCTCGTCCCAGAACGGCAGAATCTGCTCCGTGTTGGCAGAGTTCACCGTGTAGTTGCCGCTGTAGACGATGTCCTGCAGCGCAGCAAAGTACGTGTTGTTGTCGATCACGCTCAGACCGCCGGCTCTCGCAATAATGCGGTCGTACAGCTCCTGCGACGGCACAAGGTAGTTGGTGACGTTGCCGCCAATGTAGAGCTCCTTCCAGCCGGCCGTCACGACAATCTGGCCGGCTTCAGGGTCCTGGATGAGGTTGATGTCCGTGTTGACATCGACCTGGAACGCTCCACCGGTTGCTTGCGCCATTTGCGTGTCGACGTAGCCCCCCATCAGGTAGAGGCCAGCAGCCTCTTCCACAAGCTGGGGGTAGATGCTCAGGGCCTGTGCCACCGTGGTCATCATGCCGGCCGCCCAGATCATGACGGGGTCGGTATCCTTATTGGCCTTGACAGCCTCGATGAGAGCGATCGCACCCGGGGTAGTGTCATAGCTAATATCGCTCAGATTGTACGAGTCAACGTATCCAGGCGTGAAGGCGCCCTGCCAGACAGGAGCACCGAACAGCGTGTTGTGGAGATGGAATGTGTCATTCGTCTGAATCAGAGGCTGCTGGGCACCCATGTAGAGCGGCACACAGGTTGTCATGTTGTAGGTGGTGAGGACCTTGTAAGCGGCACCCAGCGCATCTGCAGTCGACGAAGACCCAAACGACATGGACGTGCCTAGGACCTCGTAGCCGCCAAAGATGGGGAACAATAGCTGCAGTGCGTTGAGACCGTCATTGTCGATGAAGACCTTTTTGGCCGAAACACCGCTGATGCAACTAGCAGCGGCAGCTGCCACGAGAGAGGATAGGATCTGCATTTTGGAGTGCCGGGCGGGAAAGAGACTGGTGAGGACCCAGGAAGTGTGGGAGATGCCTCCCTTCCGAGAGCTTTATACGCTACAGATGGAAAAAAAAACGCGTGGCTATTTCATTTACTCGGCTGGGATAGCTCCTTATCGCACCGTGGTACCTAAGTCGGTTTCAACTTAGTAAATGCACATGGTAAACTCTACACCAGGTCCATTTGTATCGTACGGCAGGAAGGTTCGTAGAAAGGCCTCTTCGTCAACAAAGGTACAAAAGCTTTCCAGTCCGTTATCCGTTAGCGTATCTTTGTAAGTGGAAGTAGATAAAAAGAAGGGTGGACATTCGAGATAACAGCTGTTTTTCCTCGATTTTCTTCGACAAAATTTCGCCCTTGCGGCCAACACCTTCCAGTTCGTCCGCAATGGCCGATAGCTGTAGCGGCCGTAGCTCATGCTGGAAGCACCTGAAAGGGCAGTTTGCAATGTGCTTGGCGCTTGGCACTTGGCAGTTATACAGCACACACTGCTCTCGAGCGCACACTCAGCCACTCTTTCCACCAGTCCTTCTTATTTCTAAGGCTAAAATGGAAGGTAGAAGAAAAGAAGTGGGGGGCGCCTAGAAAAAGATAGCTGCATAAAAAGACCTTAGATCGTTCCAAGCCACAAAGCCGCAACGAATCGAGAAAAAAAACCCCAGAAATAAAGCCTTATGGCGAGCTCACACAAGACATAAAAGCGACCTGTTAGCGAGATTGTGTGTACAACAGGGCGAGCAGGGTGAACAAGAGTGAGACCCAAAAGAAACGAAGCGAGTCCAGGACCCCGTGCCAAATTCGGACCGTAGCCGTGTCTGAACAAGGAGTGCGAAATGTGATGGGCGGCAGCCACTGATAAGGTAGCAAAATGGTGATCCACACGATAACAAAATATTGGGACCTGCCACAGACCACACACACGGCACGGCCGGCCCCTGCTTTTTCCATCGGAGAACGTGGAAAGGCCGTGGATCAGCGTCGATTTTTTTTTTGTTTACCGACGGATCCTCTGTGTGGTTCCATATGTGTACATGTACTCCGTACGCACATGGTCATCGTCCCCAAAGCGAAGGTCCTAGCTCAGTTTGGGGCACAAACAATCCAACCGCTGCTTATTAGTTTCCAGCCGTATGGTATCCAGTCACTCGGTATTGACTGTAGACTACTAGCTGCATGTATGACAGTGCAACGCGCACCAAAAGCTACCATTGCATGACATCATTGTTTATGGGGAGAGCTTTCTAGTCTTAGAGATCACCACAGGTACTTTTCACACGTATCAGATGCTGTTAGAATGCGGGGGTTGTAGTTGCAATTGACATGGTCCAGATAGAATAGACATGGAGCTGACGATGTTGTATTATGTTGATATCAGCTCTCAGAAGAATCGAACTGTTGAATAGCTGTACCATGGCAATAAATAAGAATGGTAGGGTTTAACGGTGTCATAGATGTTACTGTTTGTCGTACATTGATTTTTATATAAATACGCCTTAAACACAACTTTCACGAATCATGTTCTTATGTTCGATATGCAATATCAGAACAATACCTATTTTCTATCCCTACATATCGCATTCTACTTCTTCTCGGCCATGAGGTAGTCAAAGTTAAGCACGGCTTTTCCCAGTGCCTGTGCACCTTTGGCACAATCATCCTTGTCACTCCATTCCTTGGGCGAATGGCTGACACCATCCTTCGCACGGACAAACACCATTGCAGTAGGCACCAAAGTAGTGGTCATCGTAGAGTCGTGGCCAGTTCCGGTGCGAGAGGCAATGCCGTCGTCGCCACAGGCACGACGGACACAGTCAATTGCGTCCGGCCAAAAGTCCCCAGGTGGCAGATGCACATCGCGTTGCATCTCGTGGCCAAGTCCATGCAGAGAAACAACTCCCTTGACCTTGGCCTCAATCTCTTTACCCATGGCCTCAAGACCGACCTGTTCCTTGTGCATGAGGCAGAAAGCCAGCCGAACGTCGGACTGGATATTGCAAGCACCCCAAGGACCGCTGCGGATGTTTGTCACAGTTGTGTAGCCGTTGTGGGCATAGGCAAGCTCCTCAACAGCCGTGATGATCTTGGCAGCGCCCTGCAGAGCATCGCGTCGGCCATACATCGGGTAGGTGTTGGCATGGCCGTCCTCGCCCTTGAGATTGACCGAGTACCACGTCATGCCTTGCCAGCCTGTCACCCAACCGATGGGCTTTCCTGCCTTCTCCAAGTCCGTGGCCTGCTCCACGTGGATCTCGAAGTGCGCTGAGATGGGGAACTCTTCAAAGGTGTTGGGGCCGTCGCCGACATAGCCAATCTTGGCCAGCTCGCTGCCCATGGTGATGCCGGAACCGTCGTGGGTGACCGACGCGTGGGCCTCCTGGACTGTTGACTTTCCTGCATACACGATGGAAGAGCCAAGGAACGGCCAGAATTTGGCGCCCTCCTCGTTTGTCCAGTTGATGAGGACAAGGGGTGCCCGTGTCTTGATCCCCTGCTCCTTCATACTACGGATCACTTCAATGGCTCCAAGAACGCCCAGGGGGCCGTCAAACTTGCCACCGGTAGCCACCGAGTCTAAGTGGCTGCCCATAGCGATGGGGGCGATGGAGTTGTCCTCGCCCGCAAAGAGGGCAAACTGCGATCCTGTGGCATTGACCTTGTATTCGGCGCCGAGAGCAATCACGGTATCACGAAACCAGTCACGGGCCATCTTGTCTTCGGGCGTAGCGCAGAGGCGCGTCAAGCCTCCGGGAGAGGGCAAACTCCATTGGGCCGTATAGTGGATTTCGTCCCTGTTCTTCAGTCAGTCCCATGCGTTTGATTATACCGAGTTTCGTATATTATCTACTGACCATAGCCGATCACCGTTGATCGAGAATTCTTCTGCCAATGGGGCATTCGCCGAAGCTGAGGCAAAGCTGCGAAGAGCAAAGGGGGCCACAAACCGCGGCACAGGAAGAGCAACCTTTTGGCGAATAGCGGTCCGCACAAATGCCGAGGATGCCACTCGCCTCGGAATGGCACTTGCAACTCTGAGGCTCAACATGGTGATGTTGTGTACGAGTAATGAAGAGTATCAGATCGACTGGGGTAAGATGAGGAAGAGGGGGCCTATCCAATCCAAGCTGGGGCTATGGGGTATTCCAGGTTTAATAGAAACAGTTCTATCATTAGAGATACGAGCTCAAGGAGGTTAGTTATCTGTCTGATATGCTATGGGGTTTCACCTTGTCCACGTTGCCATCGCTTATATATCTCACATACCGAGGAACGCCGAAACTATAAATTAACATGCCGAAATCTAAGGCTCTTTGTCCGCCTGCCGTTATCCGCGTCCGTCTGGAACGTATTGGCATTTCCTTCTTGCTGTTGATAAGAACGCACGTCTATGATAGACACGGGGCGGTTAAACCTTTTCGTGCCATTTAAGCGAGCGCGCCTGGTGTTCCTACGCAACAATTGGCCAGAAGCCATGGCATGAGCAGATAGCTAGGATCTGGCTGTTTCAATATCTCCAAAAACGGATAAAAGTCGTGTGTCTATGATACCGCACAGGGCAATGAAAGACACCAAAAGAGATATCTCGCATATAAACAGGATTTAACGAGCTCTGACAAGCCTCGCCTACTCCATATTTCTCCAGATGAGGCCAAGCCTTCCCCCGATCATACTTAGCTTATCCCCCGTAGTCTAGATAGGATATCCGCTTACCGTAGAGTGGCCAATCAGAGGCCTGGTATGAGACGGGTAATTCAACTGATAATAGTGTGTCTATCTCTTGGTGATACCATCATTCTCGAGTCGTAATCAATATTAAATACCCCCGCAAACCATCCCAATCTCCATCGAAACAACCTAGTTTCTGCCACACTGACCTCTGTGTCAGTGCCATCGTTCCATCCTATCAGGCCGGGATTACGCTTAGCGAAAGACACCCTCGTACTAATGCTCGGCATATGAGGAGTCCATTGTCGTTTAAATATCATGCATAGCCTTACCACTAAAGTTAGCACCCGTCACAAGGATTGCAATCCATGGCGGCTTGAAGTTTACAAACTATATTAGTGGCGCATATTGCTACTCCGTTGGATAGCTGTAGAGCGCAGAGTACTGAAACCCCCTTCTTTACGAGAAGTAGTGACTGTTGAACCGTTAGCGTCGTATTGTTTTTGGACCATGTAGATCTCTCAGATCAGCTTATCAGTGCTGGTTTTTTTACCAGCCAGGTCCTCCCAGCGTCCCACCCTTGTGTGTGTATGTATACAACTGCCTGGGGCTGTGGAGCACCTTGAGATCAACAAGATAGGAGATGTAGAGACACTGCCTACCACATACTACCCAGATCCATATTTCCCTATCAATTAAGCATGTTGTACAGCTTGATAGCCCATGACGAATCGGTATTTGCACTGATTAGGGTGGCGGTGTTTGCGCGTCTTCACATCCTTCCCTTGCTGAGCTATATATCGGTTATTCTGCATGGTGAGGAGATATCTCGGTGTTGGTAGCTCTTCCCACTATTGGCTGTCATAAGATGCAAATGGTGATAGCTCAGTAAGGTACAAAATAGTGGCAGTGTTTCAAGAGCAGCAGCATCCCACATCTTGTGCATAAATAGACGTTAGATCTAGACGCTCTAGACCTCCCAGGGACAGAAACCCCAACCCAATCCTTCACGCTACCACGAACTACCTGGATTCTGTTACACGTGGCATATCAACGGCAGTCACAATGGCGGGTGCAGCTATCCTCCCTCAGGGAGCTGGTTACGGTGTCGTCGTAGGCATCGGTTTCTTCTTTGCGTTTTTGATGGCTGGTGTCTCGTGGGTGCAGGTAAGAGATGATCCATCACTTTATCCTGGGCAGCAAGTCATCTACAGTCCAAACTAACACAACCGGAACCGATACACTACCTACTCAACTAAAGCAAGTGAAGAGTTCAACACGGCAAGTCGCAATGTGAAAGCCGGGATGATTGCTAGCGGTGTGGTGTCAGCGTGGACTTGGGCAGCCACTCTGCTTGTCAGTTCTACTGTGGCCTACGAATACGGAATATGCGGTCCTTTCTGGGTGAGTTCTTCCCGGCCACTATTTCACATTTTGCATCAGCTAACAAATCCAGTGTACGTTTATTATTTCGAGCAGAGTATCCTACGGGGTTTCAGACAACTAATATTGTAGGACAGATGCCGCTGGTGCCACCGTTCAGATTTTCATGTTCTCCGTCCTCGCCTGCAAGGTCAAACAGAATGCTCCCAAGTGCCACACATTCCTTGAGATTGTGTATGCGCGCTACGGAAAGGCAACACACATCATCTTCATCTGCTTCGCCCTGGCAACAAACATATTGGTGGCCAGCCAACTTTTACTGGGTGGAAGTGCCGTTGTCACATCGCTGACCGGGATGAATGTCTACGCTGCCACATGGCTTATTCCCACAGGCGTGTCAGTCTATGTGGTTTTGGGAGGCCTGAGAGCTACCTTTTTGTGTGAGTACTTGGAATGCTGTAATATTGTGGCATCATGACACATTTACTAACACATCTTAGGCGACTTTTCCCACACGATCATCGTCATGATAATCATCCTATACTTCATGTTTGACGTTTACTGCACCAACAACATGATCGGATCGCCACGTAAAATGTACGAGCTGCTCAAGCAAGCCTCGATTGACCGTCCTGTCGAAGGCAATGAAGGCGGATCTTACTTGACCCTAAAGTCCAACTACGGCCTCATCTTTGGTGTCATCCAGCTGTGCTCCGGAATGGGTACCGTGTTTCTCGACCAGGGGTACTGGCAGCGTGCTATCGCCAGCCGTCCCAGCACTGCTGTCAAGGCTTATATCCTAGGTGGATTTGCATGGTTCGCTATTCCATTTGGCTTTGCCACAACGCTGGGCCTTGCAGCTGTGGCACTGACCAGCAATCCCGCTTACCCAACGTATCCCAACCCCATGTCATCTGAGCAGGTATCAGCAGGATTGGCCGCATCTTATGGAGCGGAAACACTGCTGGGAAAGAAGGGTGCGGTGGCTCTTCTGATCACGCTTTTCATGGCGGTGACGTCGTCGTCGTCCTCCGAATTGATCGCTGTGTCCTCCATCCTAACGTTTGATGTGTACAAGACATACATCAAGCCCAGCGCCACACCACAGCAGCTGATCTTTGTCTCTCACGTCATGATTTGCGTCTTTGCTGTCGTCATGGCCACCTTCAGCACAATCTGGAACGTCATCGGCATTTCGCTCAACTGGTTGTTCCTGGTCATGGGCCTGCTGATTGGCGGGGCCGTCTTTCCAGCCGCGTTTACCGTTACTTGGCGGGGACAGACGCGAATGGGAGCAATCAGCGGCTGTCTTGTTGGGCTGGCGGCTGGTCTGACGGCGTGGTTGGTCGAAGCCAAGGTCTACTACGGTGAGCTCACTGTGGCAACGACCGGTGGTTCGTATCCGACTCTTGCGGGCAACATGGCTGGTGTTCTCACTGGCCTTATTGTCACGGTGGCTGTCTCTTGGGTCAAGCCTGACAACTTTGACTGGGCCAAGACCCGGGCCATTAACGTCCATTTTATTGAGGCCGAGACTACAGCTGGTGCCACTTTATCGCCGTCGTCTTCCAGTACGAACGGCGGCAGCAATGGCGCCGAAGAGCAGGGAGAGAAGACGGAGCCTGTGGCTGCCGCTGCTGTTCGTACCGATGCCGAAATAATCCACGATTTGACGGGCGGCAACGAGCATGCGGGCCTCGGAGAGTTGCGGACTGTGCAGATGGAGGACAAGGAACTGATTGAGGACGAGCGCTTCCTGGAGGATCCAAAAGCACTGCGGCGTGCCTACATTTTGGCTCTGATCTTGTCTATTGTGCTGTCGTTCCTCATGCTCTTTTTGATCCCCATTCCCATCTTCCTGTCGCACTACATATTCTCTTCCCATTTTTTCTATGGGTGGGTTGTCATCTCGTTCATCTGGGTGTTTGCTGCTCTGGCCATCTGCGGCATTCTACCCGTTTGGGAGACGCGACACTTTTGGACGGCGCTCGCCGGGGAGATATTTTCACGGAAGCCGAAAGCCTAACTGGATCATCAACTGGTCCCGATTTCCCAAACGTGAAGTATCAGAATCCTATAATACATTTCATAGATAGAATAAGACATAAGACAGGAAAAGAAATGCAGAATTGACCTTCCTGTGTTGTTTGTTATTAGGGAGGGCCAAAGAGGCTCATAATGTGCAAGACTGCTTCAAAGCGAATCTGAAATGTCTACCGACATTGTTTTTTTGGCGTTGTCTCCAGTCTCACTTGACCATGACCTTTCTACGATTTAGCAGACCCCGAATGTGAATCGTGGCCTTCATGTTACGAGCATATGTATACTAAGTGTGTAAGAGGCGGGATCTCAAGATATCACTAGTCAGAGAGCGGTTTGCAAGCTTATTGCTTTTTAAACTAATGAGGAAAAGAACGAGTAACATTCGAGCCCCTCGCTTTAACAAGAAGCAAAGTTGAGAGTCAGGCGCCCCCATCGTCCCCATGGTCGCCGTTTCCCCATGTTCCTGCAGCCTGCGTCGGTCATTTTCATGGCCAGATTCCATTGTAGACCCATACTTGATCGAAGCTTAATATCGTTAGTGGTCAAAAAGCTTAGCGGCTACGCCGGGTATGCGGGGGTATCTAGGATATTTTGGCCTTGAAACTGTGGGCATCCCTTGGGTTCTTTATCGATGTATCCCATGGGGAACGAGCCCCCTGCTCCTCTGGATCACTCCAAAAACGCATATGCGTATCCTATCGAATGCGCGATCAATTTCAACATGGGAGAATTAATGGGCGAGCCAGCTTTGCAGCGCAAACGTGTTGCCAAAGCCTGCGACACTCGTCGCACGATGAAATCGAAGGTATGACCGCACCTACCACCTTTGTCTATTTTCCGAGGTATTGTGTGAGTTGCTGATACGATATAATTAGTGCGATGGCGCTCGTCCGTGTTGCAGTCGATGCCAAGGCTACGGTTTCGCGTGTCGCTATTCAGAATCGGGAAGACGAGGGCGGCTGTCGAAATTGGCCTCGGTGATGCCCCGAGTTCTTCCTCCCGCCTTAGCACACGGTCTTATTGGTGATATTGTGCTGCAATATGAGAACCTGGTGCGCAGCTTCGTGGGACAGCTCCATGAGACGGATGGCATGCGAGCTCTGGACGAAATGGCCGTGATCCGACAACAGATTGAAGACCTCATTATCAAAGCTGAGGACACACCATTGTCATCCATGAAGCAAGTAGCAAGCCCGACAAAAACTGTACGCGGGTCAGTACCACAGAGCCCCAGCTCGTCTGAAGCCAGCCAGAGGTACTTGGGCGAGGTCAGCGATGTGCGCTTCTTCAATCTGGTCAAGCAGGCACTTCAGGACCAGACGCAGGTATCAGGCGAACGCGAAGGGCAGTCTAGAGAAAATGACAGTTTGGGCCAAGACAAAGAGAGTTTCGATAGCTACGAGCAAGAGGATCCCCCATTAACAGCGGCCCATATGGGTGAGCATCGGAGCATCTCGAGTTTCGGAGCCGGACCTCACGGCCTTGCTCTTCCCCCCACCGATGTCGCAGAAGAGTACCTACACATCTACTTTTCTACGATACACATTGCATACCCCTTCTTCCAAAAGCCTCTGTTCATGAAGCTATACTGCAGGTTACGAGAAGAGCCTCGGGTGCCTTTAGATATTGACCATTCTTGGCTGGCTGGTCTCCGTAAGTGAAGCTGGCCAACAGAATGTGTGTGGTGGCCAATGCTGACACAAGAAGATATCGCTTTCGCTCTCGGGGCCTACTACACTTCGTTCCCCAAAAAGAATACCAATCCGTGCCACGAGCAGTATTTCCAGTACGCCATCGAATCTGCTGGTGTGGGCAATGGAAAGCGTTCGGCCAGCTACGTGTCGTTTCTGCTTGCAGAGTGTTTTTACCTGTTGGCCGTCTGCCGAACAGATAGGTAGGTTATGGTCCAATAATTGTGCACTTGACAGATCTGACCCTGTAGCTGCTGGACAACGCTAGGACTGGCTATTCGCATTGCGCAGAGCATCGGCCTGCACGTGGAGGCCCGAAACGCTTCACAACTTCGAGGGCAACAGTGGCTACGAGCAGAATCAAGACGGCGGATATAGTATTCTCTCTATGTATTGGACCGGCTCTTGTCTTTACAACTTGGACGACCTCCTGCCATTCATGACGACGACTTTTCTCTTTCTCTTCCCTCTCGGCTAGATGATGCTGATATTGATTGGGCGGATGAAGAGGGGCCGCAGCCTCTTCCGCCTTCCATTAACCTGCAGGAATCGACAACAGGCGACTACTTCCTGGCCGTCATCCACCTGTCACGCATCATTGGGCATGTCTTGCGGGCACAGCAGCTACGGCACGAATGGACAGATTCCGGGGGCCTTGGTGCGACAGCGGCGTTGGACAAGCAGCTTTTAGAGTGGAAATGGGGCTTGCCACGGCCGCTTCGGTTCGATGTTGGCCACGCCTTTGAGCCGTCGATTGTTTTCAAGCGACAGGTGTGTCTCCTAAGCCAAATATCCGTCGTATTCGAGTGGGCAGAACACATGAAACTGACGGTGGACAGCGAAACATGCTGGCCATCAAATTTCACCACCTGCGCACCATCATCCACAAGCCATACATTTGCCTGCCTCTGCTGCAGAAACAAGACAGTGCGCCGCAGCCAGACGTTGAACGCGGCGTCATTGCACGCTACGAGAGAGCCTGCATTTCCGAGGCCCAGGAAACGGCGCACATGCTGCGGAACGTGGTCCGGGAGCGTGATTTGGTGCACGCTTTTCCATGGTGGCAGATGATTTCATGCATTTTCTGCGCTAGTTCTGTGCTTTTGGTGGCGAGCATATTTCAGCGCAATGCCGAGCCGCCGAATGGACCGAGTTACGAGTCGGGCGGTGCGGATGCGGCGGCCCTGGAAGACGACTCGGAGACGTGCCTTAAAGTGTTTGAGGCGTTGAGCGCGAATTCAGAGGGGGCGAAAATTGCGCGAGACCTGATGACGCGCCTGAAAGACCGCGGACAAATATGGAGTGCGTTTCTGTTCCTCCTTTGTTCCTCTTCTGTCTCTCATAATCTAACGCACTAACAACACAGGACAATCATACGAAGCGACGCTGTTGAAAAACGCGCTGACGCCTGCAAATGGGTCAACGGCTCCACTGCCAGCCTCTTCGACCGCTACCATTTTACAGCCAGTGCCGACGCAGGCTCTTTCACCAAATGGCGTGGGTCTCCAGGCGATGGTGCCGCCAGCCATTCCGACAGGCGGCGAAGATGAGGTTGGGCTGCTGGATTTCGATCCCAGAATCATGTATCCAGCACTGAACGTGGAGGATTGGCCGTCCGAGATTCTGGATTCTGTGACGTGGTCTGCTCAGTTTTTCAATGCAGCTGGGAGTACGTCGTATCCGATGTAGCTTCCTCCATGTCTACTCTGGTACACATGTCGCAAGGCATGTCATTGTTCGCATTTGTAACTGTGATATCTGACAAAGATGTGCTCGTAAGTGTGCCATCCCACAGGAGATCATGGACTACGTCACTCTACACTTCGCCATGTAGCCTCGAGCCGCCCAACAACAAGGATTTTGCCTCCGCCAATCTGGGCCGACATCTGGTTGGCCTTGGCGTTGTAGAGTGCGCCGTCCAGCTGGTTCATGTTGGCAAAAGTGCCCCCAATGCCGGCCGCGGTATAATGGTGGTGCGAGGGGTGGTTCAACGAGATCTCCTGCAAATTGCCCATTCCGGTGTACACAACGCTCTGCATGCGTGTCATGGAGATCTGCTGGGCCAGAAGCTGCTCTTGCATCAGCATTTGGCGGCAGATAGGAATGGTCTGGAAGTAGATCTCGCGGCGCTTGAGGGCAAAGGCACGCAGGTCCGTCGTATCTGGGGGGGTTTTGCGGCACGCCTCCTCGTACAACGCTCGCATGCGAGGGCTATACATGTCGCAGATCAGAATCTGGTCGAGGTACTGGTTGCGCAGCGTCATGGTGTGGTCCAGAGCCGTACCACGCACAAAGCTAAAGTAGCAGTCGGGACAAATCACGCAATCTTCCCATCCATACCAGTTGCCCCGGATATCCACGTTCTTGGGGCAGGGCGTGAGCGTGGCACATTCGGCCGCAAAGGCCTCCCACGCCGCCGAAGAGCCCGTGATCCATGTTTCCGTCAGCATATTCAAGTACAGCGTGATGCGTTTGGACGACGAGTTGAGGGAGCAGACAAGGGCCGTGTCGGCGGCCGGGGGAGGATGCATGGGTACAAAATGGTGTTGGATGCCAAACGGCTCAATGGCACTTGCATAGCAGGCACCACAGACAGCAAAGCCCGTTGGCTGCGAGGGGAAGGTGAACCAGTGGGCGCCCTTGATGCCCTTGGGGTCGCAGAAGGGCTCCGAGTACGACACCTTGGCCAGAGCGGTCCAGAAAATCGTCCAGTCCTTTCTCTCCTCGGCGGCAATCATGGGCAGCACAATGGTGAGGGAGCCAGTAAAGCATCTCTGTTTCTCGCCGGCCGCCTTGGCCGGGGCACTGGTCCACAAATGCGCGTCGGTCGACTTGATGATGCGGTCGCAGTAGCAGGACACACAGAGGGTGATATCGTCCGGCCCGTTGACGGGCACAAACCACTTCCTCGATTCTACCGGCACAAGGTCCAGCTTGGGACACGCCGGCATCGTCAGCCGCGCCTTGGCCTCCTGCACAAAACCAGCCCAGTCATTGGCTTTGCTGCGGTCCTTAAGCTCTTTGGCAATGTATTTAGCGGACAAATCGCAGGACCAGACGTCGTTGGCACCCTGTTCGGGGGCGCGCTCGAAATAACGGGAGAAAGAACCGGCCAGCACTGCGTCTTGAAAGCAGGTCTCGCACACCACAAGCCCAGGGATTGCATTGTCTTTGGGCCGGAACCACCCGATGCCCTCGCTGCCCTTAGCGCCCTTTTCGCCTTTGCAGTCGGGGAGGCTGAGGCGGTGGTTCATGTAGGCCACGAGCGGCGCATGGTCTCCTGAGGCTGCGGCGTCTTTGAGCAGAACATCCGTGAGCCGCGGCATTTTGAAGCAGCAGCGACGCCGTATTTTGTCCGTGTAAAAGGTGCCCTGGAAGCTGTCGCGCAGAGCCGTTGGCCAGATGTATTCTGCATAGCAGTAGGAGCACACCAGAAAGTTGGGTGCGCCGTTGTGGACGTACCAGGTGGCATCGAAGGCCATGGGGGTGTCGATGCACTCGATGGCTTCGCGCCGTGCAGCAGGTGTATTAGATGTGTGCGTGGTGGTCCTGTGAAGGGGCTGTGCCATCGAGGTGCTGTGTTGCTCGGTTTGTGGCGTTTCTTGGTGAGATAGGCTGCTGTAGATGGGTTGGGTCGCGGGCTGGTACGGCGGTTGCTGAACCTGTGTTTCTGGGGATATTTGCGGATGGGTGGACTGGGCTGAGGGTTCTAGCAATGGTTCCGGATAGGCCGCTGGGGTTTCTGGCTGGAAACTTGCTAGAGCCGTGGTGGGAGAGGCCCTAGATCCATCGGTTGGCTCTTGGATTTTGGCTTCCTGACTTGTCTCTTGGATCCCAGTTTCGTCTTTTGTCTCCTGATGACCATCTTTCGCCGTCTGCTCGGGTGTCTGTCCTTGTCCTTGTCTTTGTACTTCGGGAATTTGCACGGCTGCGACAACGTCCTCGGCTGGTAGTTCGACGGCATCAAAGACCGGCGGCGCAAAGTAGCTAGTCAGATGCGGCATTGTCTGGGACGCCGGTTCCGGAGACAATGGTTTCGGATCGGGAGCAATGTTGAGGTTCTCAAACATGCTGTTGACATTGTGGATCTCGGCAAAGACCTGCTCTTCGGCCTGTACAGGAGACGCATAAGGAGGAGGTGCTGCGGTGGGTGGCGACGGTAATAGGCTGACGGGAGCAGCAGCAGCAGCAGGTGGGGGAGGGGGAGGAGGAGGAGGAGGCATATGCGAAGGATCTGCCGGCTGATACGCAGGATGCAATGCCGCCGATGGCTCATAGCTAGAATAAGAAATCGCGGGAGAGGGTCCAGGCTCGTACGGTGGATATGTTGGATATGAAGCAGCTGGGGGCGGAGGCGGAGGCGGAGGAGGCGGAGGAGGCGGAACGTATGATGTCGTGGTGGCTGCTGGTCCACAGTATGCATTCGAAGAGTAGGACACCGGCGGATTGGCAGCGAAGCCATATGGAATCGACGGCGAGGTGTTGGCCGGAGCATACTGCTGTGCTGGAGACACTGGTTGGAGATATGGCTGGTGGGCAGCAGCTTGGGGCCGAGGCGGCAGCTGAGGGGGGCGGTTCGGACTTCGCGGAGGAGGGGGGAAGCTCAAGGACGATTTGGCCGCCATCGTAGGCGCGCCTTGTTGCGGCCTCGGAGGAAGAGGAGGCGCTGCGCCGGGGGAGGTATGATCGCCATTGTAGGGAGGCCCTGTGTTCTGAGGATAGACTGCTGGCGAATTCTGTGAGTAGGGTCCTGGGGCTGCATTTTGGGGATAGCTTCCTGCTGGGTTTTGAGGATAGATTCCCGGGTTCTGTGAGTAGGGCCCCGGGGCTGTATTCTGCGGATAGCTTCCTCCTATGTTTTGAAAGATTCCCGGATTCTGTGGGTAGGGTTCTGGTGCTATGTTTTGCGAATTGCTTCCTCCTGTGTTTTGAGGATAGATTCCAGGTGGATTCGGCGAGTAGGCTCCTGGTGCTGCATTTTGCGGATAGGCAGTACTCTGAGGGTACGCTGTATTCTGAGGATGCGCCGCATTCTGGGAATATTGGCCTCCCTGCCAATGCTGTGGATAGGACATGTCAGCTTGGCTTCTTGAAAGCAAATTTCAGAGCGGTCATTCGCATATCTGGGATGTGATCTTAGTTCTTGGGTTATCGGAGGGGATAAATACACCAGGTTGCTGCTATCCTGTCTTGGGCTTAGTGCTTTTGTTAGGCTTTCTTAAGCGTTCTTGGGCGTTCTTGGGCACTGCCACAAGCCTTGAGGCTTTGCGAGTGGAGTTTGCGGTGGCTAGACCGTCCGTCTTCGGCAGGCAGGTGGTGATGACAGTCGTAAAACTCTGACTTCGCATCTTCGCATCTTCTCGTAGTATGCCTCGCAACGGTGCAGCTTAATCTGATGTTTTAGGCACTACTTCAGTATGTGAACATGAGTATGAGTATTCCGTACTCGCGGCCGCCACGGGCCTGAGACAAAGCCCATTCCATAGTGTCTGTCATTCCAGCCGCTGTTTATGACTGAAATATGCAGGCACCTTTCATGCACTGGCCCCATAGATCGACATTCATAAGGATCATTCATTACATTATGTACAATTACAGCTCTCCTGGAGACCACTCGAGGTCACCTCACCTCCAGTCAAAGACCTCCTGGAATGTCAGGTTCTCAAGCCCGTACTGCACCGTAGCCACCTTTTCTGTGGCATCAATGTGCACATTGACGCTTTTGACGCGCTGGTCCAGCTCGATCTCATGAGGCGATACGATGTCGCGGCCCTGCTCTTCCAGACTGACCACTCTTTCTGCAGCCATGGCCGTCAACTGACTGCTCCAGACGCCCTCCTGGATCCTCTGCCGCCGCATCAGCGAGATGGCTCGTCGCCGCACGAAGGGATCTCGACAGCGCAACACCACCGAAAACAGGATCGGCAGCACCCCCAGCTCCATGTGGAATTGCGCTTGTCGGGGCGCTTGATCCAGCTCTTCGCCGCAAACCGCGAGCTCGGCCACCGTCACCAGATCGTCAAACCGCGACACATTGTTGTCCCACAGCTGGAACTGGTTGTCGGGGTCGAACAGGCCGAGATGCGCGGCCAGATACGTTCTGTGCACATGCACCAAGGCGAGGCCACGATTGGGCAGTAGATGTGGATGGCAGCGGAGGAACTCGTCGAAAGCTGTACACCACTTTTCGAACGCGTAGAGCGCTTTGCTTTTGCCCTCGGGCCGTCCCGCGGCGGCAAAGACGTATATTGCAATGTATTGGATGATTTCGCGGGCTTCTTCAAGCGACGTAAACGCTTTGGGGTCCACGAGGAAGGATTGTAGGCGAGTTATGGCGACGAGATGTGTGCGCAGCGACGGATCGAGATCGCCGGCGAGCTGTGATGTCAGCGTGCGTCTTTGCCTACCCTTGCCTGCCTTTGCCTGTCTTCTGTTGTGCTTCATTTTACATCCAAAACTCACCAGTGCTAGCTGCACGGCGAAGCGATTTAAAAACGACTCGGCAATGGCCACGATTTTCTCGGTTTCCGCCGATCCTCTCAGCGGGCTGTATGCGTTTCGATACTCCTGGATCATCATCAAGCCATGTCGAAACAGTCGGATGGCAGAGCGCTGCTGACCGCGAATGGCCTGTTTATGAGCTTCGGGGTGCACAGAGAGCCATGCGACCAGAAACTCACCTCGATGGAGATAAATATCAGACACGACACAAGATGCACGTGGATGAACTCGGGCGTGCGGCCGAGCGCCAGCAGGTTCTTGATGGCCAGATTGTGCTGGCGCAGCGCAAACGGCGACTCGGCGCTCGAGCCTCGGCACAGATACTGTTCGTGGTGGGCAGACAGCGACACCAGCGCGTGGCGGATGGAGCTCTCGGAAGACGCAAACTGCAGCGCATAGTTTTGGAAGAACTCGTCCGAGAAGAAGGACGTCAGTTGGGCTAGTGTGTTTTCGGTGTAGAACTGCAGCGACCGTGTTTCGAGGGTGTCGCCCACCGTCGATATGATCCGAGGGAGCGACAGAGCCAAGGCTACATCTCTAACTTCTTCGGGCCCCTCGTCCTCCTGCTGGTATCCGTCACAGGTGCGGCCCGTTGCCACGCCTGCTCGTTAGATCGTGTACGAGTAGGGGATAGCGGAATGGGGGTGACGGAAGGTGGAAATGGGAGGAGGCAGATAAGAGGCAACGAGAGAGGTAGGTACGGGGTAGTATGTAGGGCCATGTCACTCACACCTCATGCAAGCTGGTCGGCCTTCGTCGCACTTGACCCTCCGGACTGTCGTGTTGTTTGGTTAGCCAGGGTGCTGCCAAAAGCAACCATGGACGCACTAAACGGCACCCGTTTTGGCCCTGGAATGTGCACATAATGCGGACTCACTTCTATGGGGTGTTAGTCCATCGGCAGATGTTTGGCATTCGGTTTGGTAGCATGTATCTGTTGCATTCACCATCAGCGAACTCACTTGCATGTCCGGCAGCCCGTCCGAACTTTGGCGGTCCTTGCGCGCTTTCGCTCGCCCGGCTTAACTCTCGTCATGTCGTGTAAGTCGTGCTCGTACAGTAGCACAGTGGTGCTGTACGGAGTACGGCTGCAACTTGGCTGAAGAGATGGCCTTGACCTGTCCATACGAGCCCATCCATGCGGGAGCGTCATAAGCGAGCGGATCTTTTATATGATTGGAACAAACCGTTACCGGACGCCTCGCCCAAGAAGAATGGGTGGAGAAAATGCCCTTACGAGCCCGCCAATCATCTGCCTTCTTGTCTCGCTAGACTCTCAGCTTTCGCCCACTCAGCACAGCCCACCGACCTATTCGGCATAGCTTCTGCGGGTCAATGGGACCCTCTTCCCGGAACGCGTCCGTTCTCGTCAGCACAGCTGGGGAGTGTGGGAGACCTTCAGGAAGTGTGAGAAGGGGGGCCGCCAATCTGCAGTCCACAAATTCGCAAACCCGCAAATCCGCCAGCCGGAGAGCGATTCGTTAAGCCCTTGATGTTGGTAAATCCGTGAAGCATGGGCTCCGTTGAGGCCTTTAAGCCCTTGTTTACGACGACTTTCGACAAATGTGTGCATAGCTCGTGTCAGGCTAGCGCCTTATTTACTGATGACGCGGGTAATCCCTGGCTTGGAACTCGTATGGTCCCGGCCACGAAAGCTTGTGCATTTTTCGGGATGGGGGTATGGAAATTGTCGTAGTCATATAAGTACGAGTATCTGAAGAATGCATATAGTGAAAAAGAATACAAGTATACTGTAGAACAAGTTCAACGAGGCTTCATCCTCAACAACCTCGTCGGCAACCTCGCTATCCCATCCCATCCTCATCCTCATCTTCATCAGCAACATCAACATTAAAATGAACACCACTAATACTCCCAACATGGCGACCTGCAAAGCCCTCACCACCCCCGACACGATGTGGAACTTCTGCCCCGATGTGGCACCTTCCATCCTGTTCCTCGTGCTCTTTCTGCTCATCACCATCGCCCACCTCACCCAGGCCGTGCTCTACAAAAAGCCGTACTGCTGGGTTATCATCATGTCCGCCATCTGGCAGACCCTGACCTACATCTTCCGCACTATCAGCATCCACCAGCCCGCCAGCTTCGGCATGTATGCCGCCTGGTTCGTCCTCATTCTCGTCGCCCCCCTCTGGACCAACGCCTTTGCCTACATGGTGTTTGGACGCCTCATCTGGAACTACACCCGCGCTCACAAAGTCTGGGGACTGCGTGCTAGCCACTTTGGCCTGCTCTTTGTCGTCCTCGACATCATCTCCTTCATCATCCAGGTCTACGGAGCTGTCCAGGCCACCGGCAACGATGTCACTGTCGACGTCATCCTCGACGGCCTGCACATTTACATGGGCGGTGTTGGCATCCAGCTCGCCTTTATTCTCATTTGCTGCGTCTTTGGCTTTAAGCTACTCCTGCTCATGCGCCAAGAAATGATCCCCGGTGCCGAGAAGCAAAAGGCCCTGTTGCTCGTCTACACCCAGTTTGCCGTGCTCTTCCTCATCATTGTAAGTATCCCCCATTTCACTAAGATCTGTCATGTCGACAAATGTATTATGACGCATTCTAATCCGCCCAGCTTCGTATTATCTTCCGCCTCGTCGAATACTCCAGCGGCCTCGACAGTTCTGTTCCCAGACACGAGGCTTACCAGTACGGCCTCGACACGCTGCCCATGCTGATCGCCTTGGTCATGTACAATATCGTTCACCCAGGCCGCATTATGCGCGTGTCAGTCTCTGAAATGCCCTCTCTCTGGTCTGGGTTTAAAAGGCGGTTCAGCAAGAGCCAGTAGACATTTGGAACGAACACCCGGACTCTTCTATTTTCCTTTTCCTCTTTTTATTTTTATCTTTCTCCATCTTCCTCCCTTTCTCTCCTCCTTTCCTTCCCCCTGTCTTTCCTGACTCTCTCTCCTTTCCCTTGCATTGCTACGGTGTGTAGTGCGTTTACTAGTTCAAATAAGGCTTCGGAAAGCCAGCATATTTCTTTTGTCTCTTTCATTGTAGATATAGGTACTTGCAGTTTCAATGTCTTAATTCTTTGAATATATTACACCTTTTCAACGCCTGTTTCGTGGGACATCGTTTCGATCCCAGAGCCAGAGGCCTCATTACTACTCGCACCCAAGGCGCCCAGAGCCTCAACAAGAGAGTCCCCTTCCAGATAGCCCTCGGTATCGGCAAATCCTTCGTACTTGGTCGGAATATCCACATAACCATCAGGATACACCTTTGGCGGCATGGCTTTGTTGAAGCCGTAATAAAATGCCGCAGCTGTCGCCAGCGTGATGATCCATCCTATTTGGTAGATTTCCGTGGCAGCATGGTTCACCAAGGTTGGATGATACGACCCGATCAGCCCTGGAATCCCAAACGTCGCCGCAAATACCCAACTAGCCAGTGCCTTAAGGTTCCATCCCTTGCTGTAGTAATAAAGAGACTTGGCCGAGGGGTCGAACAACGACGGGACATGGATGTTTCCCCTTTTTAGAACAAAGTAGTCGACAATGATGATCTGCGCACTAGGTTAGAGTTGAAGAGAATTGACAATAACAAGAGGATGTGACCTTACCCCACAAATTGGCGCAATGAAAATATTGTAACTCCCAAGAAACGTGATAAACCCAGAGCCGTCGGCTGAAACATAGTTAGTAGGTGTTTCGTCTGCGGTCATCTTTATGTAGCACTTACTTAATAGTTTCCAAGGAACAATAGCCAATGAGACCACACCACAAAACAGTTGTCCGCGGACAATTGTGAAAATCTTTGGAAGAAGGCCAGTGACGTCGGCCCCTAGAAGGCGATTAGCAACTCTGTTTCTGTCTTGGTTATTTACTCTGTAAATGCTTGCTTACCAAATGGAATGGCGTTGCACCCGATGTTCACTCCAAGAACAGACAAACTAAAGCCAACGGAGGCAAAAAAGCAGCCTGCACGCGCTCCGGGTCCCCAGAACCTATCGAGGATAGCATTAAGAAGGTCCCACTGGTTCCAGTAGGCCTCGCCGAATTTTCCCTGCACAGCTGCTGTCGACCCGATTCCAAAGAAGAAGATCAGGGTCTTGCTAGCGAAAATAGACGATGCTTGTCTCCAGCCAGCATCCCTAGGACGGCGGGTATATCTCGTTAAATCAGGTTGCTATATATAGCCAGATGTTAGCATATCACAAGGCAAGGCTCCTGTCTGGTATAATGGAACAACTGCCTTACGTTGACCAGAAGTGCCGACGTGACGCCTAGGCAGCTATTAATGCCGTTGAGCATGGCCCATCCTAAAGCTGAGCCAGTGACTGGCGTCGAAGACGAGATGGTGTCGATCTGGATCCCGCCGCCGTAATGGACACACCATGCGAAGACACCCACACAAGCCAGAGGACAGCAAATCGACTCAGCCTAACACAGGATTGTCAACTTCGAAGACTCTCTCTTTTGATCTCCCAGACAGAGCTCTTACCGCAAACAGAAATTTGATCTTAGAGGGGTGGACAGCCTGGAACGGTAACTCGATCATCCAAAACAGGAAAAATGCAAGAAGATCTCGGGATGTAATGCCAGCACTTTCAGAAAGATGATTCGTCATATGCCACCAAGAGTTTCCAAATATGCACCTCAACATGACGCTGAATAGCTGCGAGCCAAAGTATGTCTGGACGCCAAACCAAATAATGGCGACAACTGCGCGAACCCAGACGAAAAAAAAGTGGCCGTACCTTGCAGACGGTCAGTAACTGCTTCTAGAATCAATCCGGGGGGCCCAAGAGCAACTTACATTCCAAAAATACTCCGGGCGAGAACCGGATACCCAATGTGATACTTCGCACCTGGTCTTCCCAGCGCAAGGGCAACAGAGGAAGAAAGCAGATTGGCCTATGTCAAGTTAGTCTTGAATCTTGATGCACACCACATAAAGACGAAGTCTTACCAAAATACATGATACCAACGCCTGCCACCAAGTAAGCCCAACAGAGATCAAACTAGCTCCGTTTGACCACTGACTAGCATTGAATGCATTCTAAAATGGGGTCAGGCACACAATTTGCAGCGCAGCTGTAGGAAAGGGTACATACACCCCACCAGTAACTTGTTAGAGAGATCCTGTTTATTAAATTAGCCGTTGTTGTAAATTTTCTACAGCCTTTTCGGATGTGCTTACCATGACCACGTCCGAGATGCAACGGGAGTTGGCGCCAGATCTTTGTTTATCCATTGTGATGACTTGGCCCCGTCTGAGCTGGTTCCCAGAACAGCCTTCCATGCCGCACGCGAGCGAGGAACTTGGGGAATCAAAAAATTGGGTTTCATAGCTGACTTAGTAACTGTGAAAATCTGCCAAACATAATTGTGTAGAAACCTAGAACATGACGTTGGCAGAGGCTCCATTTGTAGAGGCAAATGCTTCGATTTATAGATGCAAACATCATGTTAGATTATCCAGTATCAAGTGGTGTGAAGACTACTCTGGAATGGCCCGATGTCACTTGCATTATCTGCGGTCTCAAACCTCTTGAATTGTACAGGGTAAACAAGCCCAGAGGTTGGCGATAAGTGCTAATCTAGTTTTCTATTGGGTTGGTCATGGTGATTATGCGCTGATAAGATATGGACCAGGGCGGTTTTCGGATCCGTCCTTGCCACAAATCGGAACTTCCGATGGAGCGATCCGTATAAGCAAAGATGCATTGTTGCGGCTTCAAATTATTGCCGTCACTTCCTATAGTAACAAACGTCTAGTCTTTTACCCAGTATTCACCAACGATATCACACGCCAATGATACAATGGGCTCATATGCTCCTTCGGTCAACGCCTTCGACTTAATATTGCGAAACGCTTCTGTCAATGGCGCTTTTCTCTGCGACATTGGGGTCAAAAATGGAATAATCACAGCCATTGGACTCGACCTGATCGGCTCCGACGGGACCACAACTATCGACTGTGAACATGCAGTGGTCACTCCTGGAGGTGTCGACGGGCATGTGCACTTGTCTCAGGACAGATCTCCACGAGCACGCGAAGCTGGCTATGTGTCTGCAGATACCAGTAGGTGACTTCTAGCTACTTTCGAGAGGATGCCAATTATTAATGCCGGAAAGTCGAAACTGGGACCAGAAGCGCCATTGCCGGAGGAACAACAACGGTCATATTGTTTGCAGAACAATCGAGGGGCCAGTCCCTCAAGGCCCAAGTTCTCGAATATCACGCCCTTGCAAAGGATCAGGGCTCTTACGCTGATTATGGATTCCATGCCATCATCACCGATCCAACAGAGAAACTCCTGGAGGAAGAGCTGCCTGAACTAGCTCGAGATGGCATCACTAGCATAAAGCTCTTCCTTACATACCAGCACATGCGCATATCAGATGCACAGTTCCTACGCGCATTAAGAACGGCCCGGGAGCTAGGCATCATCTCCCTAGTGCACGCTGAAAATGGAGATCTGGTTGATTTCTTCACAGAGAATCTGGAGCTACTCGGCCTCACTGACCCTGAATTCAAAGCCGTGGCACACCCTGCCGAAGCCGAAGCCGAAGCTGTAAATCGAGCAACTATTTTCGCATCTATCATGGACACACCGATGCTTATTGTTCATGTCTCTGTCCGAGAGTCCATGAACATCATTCGCAAGGCGCAGTCTGCATTGAAGCCCGTCTTTGCGGAAACCTGCCCACAGTATCTGTTGCTTGGAAAGTCCCGATTATGCGAAGAGCACTTTTGTGGTGCCAAGTACATTTGCTCCCCGCCACTGCGCAGTGATCCAAATGACATCGAGGCTATTTGGAAGGGAATTGTGAATGGGACATTCACTATATTCTCGTCTGATCATTGTCCATATCGGTAGGAGCAATCTTTCAATCATGACATTATATCATACTAATTAGATACATAGTTTCCATGACCAATCTGGTAAGCAACTAGGTCTTGTCAGTGGCCCAGACGGTGTGAAAAAGGCAGTGTAAGTGTGATTCGCGATCCGTGCTGCATTTTATTCGTCGTTTTACGTGAACTAACTCTCGATATAGATTCAGGAAGATCCCGAACGGGCTACCCGGTGTGGAAACTCGCGTACCTCTCTTGTTTTCCGAAGGAGTGTTGAAGCGCCGGTGTATCGATGTGAAGCGATTTGTTGAGTTGACATCGGAGAACCCGGCAAAGCTGTATGGGCTCTACCCTAAGAAAGGGGCGATACAGATCGGTTCCGATGCGGATCTGGTCATTTGGCACCCCCAATCCACATTTCCCCCTCGACGTCTCAAACACGACCGTGATCTTCATGACGGCTGTGACTATTCACCATACGAAGGAATTGAGTTTCTCAACTGGCCACGGATGACGCTGCTGAAAGGTGAGGTCGTTTTCAGAGATGGGAAAATAATTGGGCGAAAGTCAGGCAGCTTTGTGCAGAGAAAGGCTTGTTCGATGCCGTTTGTAAAAAGACTTGGGGTCAAGTGGGACGTACTTCATGCCGCAGTATGATTACAGTTTCTCTTTAGGTTGCCCCATGTATATAGAATGCATATATCTATCTCCTCATACTTTAGCCATGACATGGTAGAAATTATTGACAACGTGCATTGCAGTTGAAAGCTAGGTTGACTCGGAATTAGCGGCGAGAATTGACTAAAAGTGATGATCAAATCGGAATGGTCCGCTTACTGGTGGTAAAGATAAGAAAGTAGTGAGTTTGATATCGTTGATATTGGTCCAATATTGCCTTAAATAGCGCCATCGGACCAACCCGAAGAATGAGCTTCAGGGTAGAAGAGTAAACTCATCAAGTCAATACGACTTCAGGTTCCAAATGGAGAGGTCCGAGCAGCCGGCGTCGCCTGATCCGCCGAGGAGAATCACAAAGCGGCCAAGAGTTCTTGTCGCCTGCGAACGATGCAAGGCCCGGCGGCAAAAGGTAAGAGGAAGCTTTGGTTTCAGTTATTCACCCCCAACGATGCTGATGTAGTGCGACAGTGTGACAATGGCAGTCCTGCGTGTTCGAATTGTTCCCGATCAAGTTCGGAGTGCGTTTATCACAGCCGACCTGCCTACCCTCCTTCGTATGTCAAGACACTCGAGGATAAGGTCAAACAGCTAGAGGCCAATCTCAAGTCCATGGCACAGTCACAACTATCGCCTTCCGTATTAGAAGACACCGCTTCAGATACGACATCTCCTCCCACATCACTCTCAGTGCATCATCAGCCGCCAACCCCCTCCAATCAGTCTCTTTCCGATAATCCTGGATCGAGAATGGCTGTTGGCATGGGCTTGCTCTCGTCATGTGCTGCCTCCGAGCCGCATTATTTTGGCTTTTCAGCTGGGCTCAGCCTTGCTCACTTTGTGCAGGCTGCCATTGATATCGGGAGTGCTTCTAATGATGTGTCACTGCCTCTGCTCTCAGAACGCCCGTTCTCTAACCAGGCACTCAATCCCAAGACAGCGCCAGCTTCTTTGCCCTTCTGGGAAGTCGGTAGGATGTATATTAGGGCATATCTGGTGCTTATACACCCCCTGTACCCATTTCTAAACCGCCTTTCATTATGGCATCTTCACCATACACATACGCAAAAGGAGACAGCAGTACCCAGCACGCATTCTACATCCCAGAGTGCACAGACAGAACTAGACCTAGCGGTGCTGCATCTGGTGTATGCTATTGGGTCTCGCTGCCTTCAACTGCTTAGCGACCTAAAGATCACAGAAAACACGCCGGAAGGCCATTTTCTTCGGGCCCTTCAGATTATCGACAGTAGCATCAAGTTTACCAGTCTTCGGTCCATAGAGCTCACCCTTCTCTTGGCGATTCATTCTATGCGCTCCCCTTCAGGTAAATACTAGGCCGCTTAGGGGTTCCCGTCTCCATCTAATCGAATTGGAACTAGGAACAAGTGTTTGGCATCTTTCCGGGCTTGCCATACGACAATGCATTGAACTAGGCCTTCACAAGCAGCGACCTACCGATAATCTGCCAGCAGGAGCCGATCAGTATCGCAAACGGCTGTTCTGGAGCGCCTACATATTTGAACGCAAAACAGCCCTTGTGTTGGGTCGGCCCTTTAGCTTATCCGACGAAGAGATCGATGTGCATTTACCTCTGAATGTCAATGATAATCACGAAGGGACTCAAAGTCTCCCGTCAGCTGCACCCTATTCATTTAAGAGAACAAGTCTTAGCTTCCACAGAGCGCATATCGAATTGTACCAGCTCCATGCGCAAATCCGGCTGGCGTTGCATCGGCTGAGAAATTCGAAAGATGCCATCTCCCTCAGGAAGACAATCGACGATTTAATCAGGCAGCTCGAGTCGTGGAAATCTTCAGTGTTGGCAACATTCGACGGCGACCCCTACATCGACGCTGATCAGCCAGATGCAGAAGCTTTTAGCGAGACTACCGACGAGAACCTGCACCGATCCGTGGCCATTGAAAAGACAGAGCTGCTCCTGGAATTTTACAAAGCCCGCAGGTCTCTTCTTCAGCCCCTGATGACGGATAGCCGGGGTGTCTTCTCGCTTTCCGTGGCTGACTACATGGCCTGTGCCGAGTCTTCGGGTCAGATATGCCAACTTTATCGACGACTGCACAGACTTTCACCCATCCCATTCTCGCTTCGTGATCTGCATGCCGTGTTCGTGGCCGGTTTTACGCTCATCTACTCCATATGCCTCTGTCCCTCAATCTACTCTCCTCAGATGGCCAGTGATGTAGGCGCTTGTTCTACGCTTCTCTATGTGATCACAGAGCAGTGGTCGAGTGCGAAGAAATACCGCGATGCATTTGAAGTGGTGGCCGAGAAGATGGAAGAGTCCGCTCTCAAATACCGCCAATCTGGCTTTTCAGCAGACAGTGCAAACCAACGCCCGCGCTCACAAGGAATGTTACAAAGCGAGGAGAACGTGGCTGCCACTACTATCTCCCCATCGGTTATTGAGCATGCGCCATTACCGCAGGCAGAGACACGCAGCCATTGCGCACCCCTAGTAGCTCATCAAGAGGCCTCTGTAGTTGAAAATGAAGGGCTTCTTGAATCGGTATTCGGCATTGGGTTAGATCTGGAGTCGGATATGTATGGTATTGAGGGACTCTTGTATAACGAAGGAATGGATTGGTTTTCAGGGGCAGTCCTGTAACAGTCCATTCGACTAGCTCGGGGAATGCAATAATATGACGACTTATCCTTAGAGTGCGTCAATACACAATTCATTCAGTAATGACTGTAGCGCTTTGGCACAGTGTGTGCAGTGAATGTAAACTGAATGTACACGTGACGGCTCATACTCCGCCCAGCATTTAATGGCCCGTGGCACTTGATTTCAGTATGTTTTCAACTTGAGAATTTGGCCTCGTTGCCCTTTCATCGTTTCAATATCAGTGAACCTCGTTTCCTTCTCACCCCAGTCGCAATTATATACGTGGATAAACATCACCGGCCATGTCTAATGCACTTCGGGATATCGATTAGAGGGTCATTCCATCGACTCAAATAAGGACGTTCGCATGCAAATGTGTGAGCTTCAGCTAGTCAAAAACATAAAGGATATCTTTATTCAGTCGCTTGAGCCGCTACGGGCGAAGATTGTGTTTTCTTCTACGCGCTCCAAACACAAGGTGAAGGTCATCCTGCAGGCCAAGGCGTTCTCCGACGATCGCGTATAGAAGCGAATCATAATTGAGCAATAGCAGAAGAGGGATGTCTCAATGCTGTAACCGACCCTGGTGCTACGACAATACGCTTCTCGTCCTATCTTCATCAGCGACTATTCAGCAGCACGTTGCATCCAGAAGTCAACATCATCTACGCCGTGCCAGACGTTACTTATGACGAAGCGAGCTTGTCCCAGCAGCGTGGCCTGCCACAAGCAACGGAAGAATGTTGAACTGCTCAAGTCCTTCAAACATGGCGGCCGTTCCTGACCCTGAATGCAAAGTGGCTGGCCACAGGCCTGTGGACAACAGATCGTCTGAAGGGTGCCAAACGAAAGTGGTCCTGTTTCTCGAAGCTTTGTCGCCGGCTTTTCAGCATCAGCTTGAACAGAGAACTTACAAATGCGGGTGAGAGTGGCGCTGTTGTATTTCATAGTTTGCATATCACGCCCAGTAAGGACAGAATGGTCGTAGAGATAGCTAAATATGCAAACTACGGGGCACAGCAGTGTATTTCTCACCCGCATTCACAAGAAATAATGGCTTGATAGCACACCACGGCCTCATACTTGGCGGCAAACGGCCCAGTACAGACAGGGAATGAGGCCACCAGCACGTGTGCAAAGAGGCAGATGGGGTCACAATGATCCTATCCCTGGCGAAGGGACCAGACAGGCAGAATCTGACACCTCGATCAGGCCAAAGGCGGTGTCATCACAACACTTCAACCAATCTAAAGCGGAGCAATGGAGGTCAGAGAAGAGCGTCGTATCGGCCAACTATCGCACTGGCGCCACATAAGCGGCTCAGCAGAGTATGGCGCCTAGCGCCAAATCGTCAGCCTTTTAAGCCAGTACAAACTTTAGAAGAAGCGTGTACTGGTCATGATAGAACAGATTTGGGCCCAAGAGTACGGTCCCCATTTTTGCGTGGCATTTCTAGTAGCGTGTTTCCAAGTCCAGTGGATGAGAAATGAGGGATGATGCGCTGATTTGTATCCATATTAGTCGATAGAAACTCAAGCCTCCTTTTCATCACACTGTAATGGTGTGCACATATTTTACCTTGCCACTCTCCACGCGAGTTTCATGGCTGTCTGGCATGTTTCCCAGTGAGTTGAAAGCACACAACACATCGACCGACCCCTCACTTCGTCAATGACATAGCTCCGCATCCCATTGGGTTTCGCACTTCCTCCATGGGGAAGCGAGCCGCCACACGGTGTTGTCAAACGGGAGCCTTCGACCCCCTCGCAATCTGTCCCCCACGGAATCGTATCTGCTGCGTTCTTGTCTGTCCACATGTCGAGGTAGGCATCCCCGACCGTTTTGAGCAAATCTCGCCCTGGCCTGTCCGCCTCTAGCAACGGTTCCCATTCCTCGGCCTTGATGTAGGATAGAGTTTGCTTGAAATTGAAGAAGAGTGAGCCGGAGGTGGCGGCAGTCGTGTCAATCATTGTGATGGTAGACGGGTCGTCTGGGTGATGCCGTATTTGCGTGGCCAGGACATACTGCTTGGATCCGCCCGTGGATATCAGCATAGAGTAGATGGCACAGGCGATGGTGTCTACTGTAGATCGATTGGTGTCCAAAACCAAGGCCTGGCTAAGCACGTCGCTCTTGATATCGATCACTTTGTTGTTTTCTTGGTAGGTAAAGTCAGCCGATGCCAACTTTGGGCCGTCCAGCTTTCCAGCTTGCTGTGCGCTGATGCACGTTTCTGCCGCTGCTAGCAGACTGTCTCTGGAGCAGTCCGCCAAGGCAACCGGTGGTATGCCTCCAATGGCAAGAGCCAGGATTGCTTGAAGAAGATTCTGGGGACGCATTTTGGCTGGCCTCGTTCCTCTAGCTCCTCGTAGACCTTGTCAGTTTTTGCGAGAACGATCTAGTGGAGAATCAAGGCTTTTAGATGATGTAGGTTGTAAAGAGACTCCAATATCATCCAAGGGTTATCCAAATATATGTAGCCAGGATAAATCTGCCCATATCAGCGGGTGATCTCAGCCCTCATTTTATGTTTGCTGATAGATTGTGTTTATCGTCGGCAATATGGAGACGCGCCCCCAAATACACAAGTAGCTCTAGTTCTACCAGATCTCTAAATTTGCCAAAGCCAATCTGCTCCCCCACACGAAAATGTCGAGAATGCGGTACTGTGTTGCGATACCAATATATCGCCGCCCGGCCTGGATCTAGAAGCCCAAAGATAATCATTATTCGTTCGTCTCTCTTACTTTTAGTACACAACCGAAGCCAGCCCTATGCGTCGTATCAGTCCCAACCAGTAAGCATATCCTGCCATCCCAGTATTCTAAACAAACGCCGAGAAACCCACGCTGCCACTTGGGAATAAATCCCCAACCATAGAATAAAATATTGTTGTCCTATCGTACTCTCTTGGCGGCCTAGCAGTCTTGTCTCAGGTATTATGTGCCGGCCACTCCGCATTCAACATGATGCTAGGAGAGCTCAGTCTTAGCTTTCACCTTTTCCACCTTCAGGTGACCCCTCCTGGTTTCTCCCATTATGCTCTTGCCACTCTTATCGTCGTGATCTCCTATGGCTCTCTCACCGACACCTAAGTTTTCTTGATAATGCGCGTCTTGGCGTGGTGGTCTCCCTTTACTTGATATTTCCTTAAGGAGCAGTCGTAAGAACGGAAGCGATGCGGCAATGATGGTCACGGCTGTCTCCGCCCCAGACCAAATTAATAATTGGCCGTTGTAACTAGATTATTAGCAGTGGTCTCCAATACCTCCCCGGATGCTGTGGGCCACAACTCATAGGTGAAGTCTTTGGACCGTTGACTACCCAATATGAAGACTGTTTTGATGATGGCAGTGATCCCAGCACTAGATATTTGAGTTAGACGTAGGATTTAGAGGATCCAGGTATATGGTGCCATGGATACTCACGATACCCCCAAGCTCATAGCGAAGATGACACCAAACTTTTCTGCGGGTTTCATTTGGAGATTCCATATCAAGAAGGACGGGAATAGAGCTAATGAAAAGTCCATGGAAGCAGAATATGCTGAGACAGAGAATCAGTATCAGTCTTAGGAAGATTGGGGGCGGATTACAATGCGACCTACCTTCAGCTCCCATGCCAATGTCGACTTGTATCTGCGGATCCCAGCAGGTGCCTGACACCTCGAGGTCCCATGCCTTGTACACAGGGTTGCACTGAATGAAGAGAGACAGAGCGGAAAACCACATTATGGCATTCCGTGTGATGATAATGAACCAAATCACATACCGCTGCCACGCAGTTATAGCCAGATGCAGTAGCGTGACGGCAAATGAGGTCTTGCTGATAGCCAATGCGATAATGGCGACGAAGCGGCCGGCATAAAGAAGACGCAGTGCTATGACTAGGTCGCTCCTGGAGATACGATTTAGGTGCAAGCCAATCCCGTAGTTTGTGGAGATAATGGTGACAGCAGCATACACGACGAGACAGGTCTGTTGAGCATGTTAGAAAGATTGGGTCTCATTCTAATCATGTGTCTTTGAATGTTTCCTATCCATCCTTCTCGAAAACTTACCCATGCAACTGCTAGCATGTAATCGTCAATCCCAAGCCTCTTGTGGTATCTGCCCTTACAGAAGAAGCGTAGTATCATAGAGAGGAAGGCTATCCCTGTCATGATGGACAAGGATTTCACAATTCGTGGTCCATTGGCTCGAAAGCCATTTCAGTCAACTCGGCACATAAACGCCACGTTTGCAGTCACCTCGTAACACGGGTGTCTAAATAGCCAGGCGATAGAATCGAATGGAAGTGAGGGTCGCTGAGATCGTAGGCTAGCCTCGAAGCTCTCGATTGAGCGTGCGAATGTCAAAACCTAGAGTGATGTTAACGAATGAAAAGGGGGCAAAAGAGAGAGTGAAGAGAAGGAGGGGGATATTCAAAAGAAAGTTTGAATAGAAAAAAATAGAAGACAGGGGCAAAGTCATGGGGTATGGGGGTAGATGAGGACATGGAGCTGACACATGATGCGCCATTAGATCGAGAATGGGATGGGTAAAGGGGGCCAAGATCAAGAGGAGAATTTGTTAGGGAGTGGCTCTATGCGGATAGCATGATATTTTATTCTTTTGTAACTAAAGGCTATGGTGCCTAAATAACAGTCAGTGCTCAAGCACGATGTGCGTCTTGTGTGGTGGCGGACGAGGATAATCAAACCAGATAACCACGCGCAATGCCAGTAGTTGGCGCTGCCTCGCTACCTGCAAGGGAAACCGCCAGCCTTGGCTAGACAAAGTAAAGAAATATCTGGGGTGTTTTGCGCCATTCACGCCGGCGGACTTACCTATGGTGAAAGTTTCCTGGTGTCAAAGAATGGTTATTGAAAGAAGCACATGTTTTATGGTGACCTTAACTACTTTTTTTTCGAGAGTAAATGTGAAAATAAAATCAAAAATAAAACAAACTCATGTTTCTACAAATTCACCAGTGGAAAAATGAAAGAAGAAACTATTGAAACGCAACGCCGACAAGCGACCTCGAAGCACGATCCTCGAGGTGGATGAACCCTTCCGGTTTGCGTGGGTGGAGAAATCTGGATCAGTGGTGACGCAGCAGCAGTTGTCTCAAATGCCGTGTTACTCCTCGACGCTGATTGGCTAGCCACCGGTCGCAGCGTGAGCTCAGGTTCACGCACAACCGGATGTCGTGTGCATTGAAAGCCTCTGAGCTGATCATTACAAAGGTGCTGTTGTGTGACCCGGATTTCTTCCTCTTTTGCTTCATGATCTGGTTAACGCAGAGGTTCTTGACTCCAGACGAACTCATCAGCGAATTCTGGAAGCGATTTGCAGATGATTTATGCGCTTTTGTACAGTTATACGAAGTCGAAACAGCACGGTAGTCATGGGGCGATTTCCCTAGCGTTTATTTGATATGATCCCATCCCGAACTCCAAATCATGCCATCATCTCCTACAAGGAGCCCAAGATGTTACAAAGGAAAACAAAAGAATGCGGTGAGCAGATGCTCAACAAAAAAGCATGTCTGCAAGACATTACAAGAATCATAAGCTGTCATTCACTGTGACACTTAGTTCGCTCGTGCGGTGTTGACCTCCGGCATTGTCTCCTCCTTGCAGGAAAGGCCCTCGTACAGACGCCGCCCGAGGCTCAGGGACCATGTGTCGAGCGTTCTCGTCGCCAGATCGGCCACGAAAACGAGCGTCGGCCAGAAAAACAACGCAGCCAGGACCATGCTACCACCATAGCGCACTTGGGTGGCCGAGCCGATCAAAGCGGTGGTGTGCCGCACCAGAAAGTGGCCGACGGAAAACAGCAGAGGGCCATGTGCCAAATACATGCTGTAGCTGATCTTGCCGAAGTACTGCGGGAACGGGTAGGTGAAGAGGGACTGAAGAGCGGGGGTGCGGTCGATGGTGAAAACGATGAGCACGGCACCAATTGGCACCCAGAAGTAGTCAGTCATATCGCTCTTCTTGTGCAGCTCCGGGACCCATGCCATCATGGTGCGGAAGCCAGGGGTGCTGTTGGCGCGGCGGACCTTTTCGGGGGTCGACAGGATGTAGAGGCTAAGGACGAAGAAGAAGATGCCGATAGGTGTGCGGTAACGGGCTAAAAAGCCCTGGCGGCGATTGGGGGCCGTCTGCTCTTCGGCTGAGGCGGCATCGTTCGCCGGCGATGCCGAAGTGGCAGATGAGCTCCTCCCAGTCTTCCCACCAAGGCCAAACCCGAGGGGCTTGCCGATGCCGGTAAGCGCCATCTGTACCTCGCAGAGGACCATGCCCATGATGAAAAGGAAGTTCTGCCAGTACATGTATTTCATCGAGAAGATGCCGAGGCCGAGCATGAAAAGAATGCGCACGTTGGGGCGGATGCGGTTGAAGGCCGCTTGGCACAGGAACAGCATTAGTGAGCAGTCGCACTCAACAGGCAGCGTCCACAGGAACTGATCGTAGGGGTAGCGGCCGCCGCGCTTGAGGTTCTTGGAGAAGGGATCGGTCAGGGCGATGACGCTCGGCCACCAGTGGGCGAGCTGCCCCCAAAAGGTGCCCTCACGAGGGGGGCGGCGCGAGGGAATGGCCACCCCCGACCAGCCGGCAGTGCCGTAAACGTCGAGGTAGGTCATGGTGGCACAGACCAGCGTGATGACGACGGGCATGAAGAACAGCCGTGGCCAGCGGCGGAAAGCCGAGGAGCCAATGGCCTCGTAGGCATCGCTGAAGCGGCCAGCGCGCGAGAGCTTAAGTGGCTTGTAGCTCAGGGCGTAGCCGGAAATGACAAAGAAGATGGCTACCTGGGGAGGGCCCGAGATGGCGAGGCGCAGAAACGGCAGCTGGATCAGCCAGCGAGCACCTTCATAGCTGCCGTAGCCGTCGTGGATGGGCCAGGTGAAGCAGAGCACGCTGATGTGGTTCCAGACGACGAAAAAAGCGGCCATGCCGCGCAGACCGTCGAGCCAGGCCGTCGGGTGTAGTCTTCGGGATGGTTTGCTGGGATCGGACGGCTGTAGAAACGAGGGCACCAGCACCTGGAGCCACTCGAGACGCCGAGGCAGCACAGAACCACTCACAGGAGGCATGCCGCTCCGGCGGAGCGGCTTCGTGACCATCAGCCAGCAGAGATACGACACACGGGCGATCAGAGTGGGCACAATGAGCACGGTGGCCAGGAATTCGCCGGCCACAGACGGCTTGCCAAACCGGGGCTTCTCCTGCTCCAAGGTGAATGAGTTGCTGTTGCTTCTGTTGCTTCTGCTGCTGCTGCTGTGTGCTTGCTCGTCGTCGGCTCGTTCGTCAGACGGCACCTGGTTGTACATCGACCGGTCGGACGAGGCCCATTGGCGTATGCCTTGCATGGCGTGGGCCATGGTGTCAGTCCGTGGTTGATAGATCGCAGCGAGTGATTTGAGCTATCGACGAGAGAAAACTTGGACGATTGTCAACAGAATCGGATACTGGTATTGGTGAACAGCCAACGGCGACAGGGCTCCTTTTGAACGAGTGTGCTTGCGGTGAAATACCCCTCAAAAACCAAAACCCGAAATCAAAGCGCTAAAAGGAGTGACTGGAAACGAATGACCGTAGACACGAGACCGCACCTCGTATTCATATATCAAGGAAAACCGCGTTTCGTAAAAGAAGAATAAACAGAAGACGAGGCAGAACAGACAACAGCACAAGAATGAAGACTATTAGATATGAGACAATCAAGAATGTAGTGGGGACTGTCAGACTGGATGGAGCCGAATACTAAAAGCAAGGATAAATAGGGGCAGTTCAACAGGGCCAAACAAGGATCAGCACTGGCTGGCGAAGTGTACGCAGCAGCGATATCGTTCATACAACGAGCTGACCGCCTATTTATGTACGGAGCACGTCGTACAACTACTCGTATTCACCCTCGCGCTGAGCCGACAACTGCGAGTACACTACAACCGATGCGGCTGACAGCACAGGGGATGGTGATGGTGAGAGAACGTGAGGACATCGCCCTTGGGACACGCTCTCGACCCTTTTTCGATGCCCACTTTCCATGGCCAACGGCTTGGCGTTGCATTCATTTAACTCCCTGTCTAGAAACGGTGCAAAAGTTGGCACAATGGGGAGCCAATACTCCATTGCTGGTGGCCGTTTCAAAGCTAGACACGATTAGTATTCGTTAGTCGTTCGTCTGGAGTCTGTGGTCTGTCCTCCCCTGGTCTTCCTGGTCGTGATGCCTTGCAACCTAAACTCCAATAAGCATAAAGATTCTGTAGCTGGGTGGATCCTATATTCTTTTCAGAAGTCACCGTGGTTCTCGTATTCCGAGACCCTAGCGTTTGTGTCCCGCTGACGGGCTAGACACTGGAATAACGCGCAGAGTGCCCAGGGATGCGAAATGGCTGTGAGACTCGCACCATGTGCGTAGCGCCACTGTCCGGTCGCCCGACGGCATGCAAAAACAAAGAACGCATGTTGTCAGTTTCGTAAAGCACGACGCGACTGCCAGAGCATCGCCAGAAAGACGTGGAGAATGGGATGGGAAGGGAGATCGTGCATTTGTTCCACTCAGCCCAAATGCACACAAATCTCTTCAATAATGTGGCACCGCTGATGGGCGGCTGATGCTTCCCATTTTGTGACATCCGTCCATACAAGACGAGGAATGCCACGTCAGGCAAGGGAGGGGCGCGCGCAGCGTTATTTTCTACTGCCCGCAGTGATCAGCGTATGTTCCACCACGGACGCTTTGGATCTGAGGCTAATGTAGTGCTGGAGAATTCGTGCTTTCGATAATAGGTTGATGGGGTGGACGGAGCACTTGCAGAGGTCCATTGCAAACATTGGAAAACGAACATATCAAACTTCTGATGGTGCTGGATCTCTTGCCTCCTTCTAAAAGTCCCCCGTAGGCACCCTGCGTAGTCAAGAAACTAGGCGGTGATCAAGGCACAGATATGGGAAATACGACAGGCCAACATGATTCGAACAGGCACCAGGGGGCGAAGCAGTTCACTACCTGGATCCAGCAGGCAACGATAGGGGGTTCCGGCAGATCCGGTTGGGGTTCGCCTCGAAGCAGCGACTTGGTTGAAGCGCGGGGTGTTGAGAAAAAGAGACTCCCTTGGTAGATTTCCACAATTAGGTCGTTAGACGCATCTCGCAACACCAAGGCTCCTCGAGACTCTGACCATTTCGAGGAAATAAACCAATGAATGCAGACAAAATCCCAGATATCGCAACTTCAGCATCATTCGGACATTCCTCTACCGATGCCAACATCCACGGGTCCTTTCGTAGGGCATCGCTCCGGGGGGCGGCCCTCCTAGTAAAGGCGATGGGCCGCTACTGCGAACCGGGGAGTCGTCGAACACTAAAGCAAGCTCCTAGAGTATAAGTACAGGCACTAGGGGGGATCTAGGAAAACGAACAAAGAGTTCCTGGCCTGATGGCCCTGGTGTCGTATTCAGAAATCGGTTTTGTTCTTCGTTTCGATGACTGGTAGCATGAATGAGCAACAAAAGCTGGTTCTTTGACAATGAATCAGCCAGGCACAGCCGTGTCGCTGCCAGCTTTTTCCAACTTTATTTCTCCTTCTTTTCTTTCAAAAATCAATTATCTTTCTTTTTCCTCTTTCGCCTCTATCGAAACGTACCTGAAAACTGGGCTCTTCTCGAACATGATGTTGGTGCTGGGGCCCGCGTAGACAGAGATGGCGCCTCCTAGATGCCCCTGACAAAGCTAAGCGGCCTGATGTACGCGTACGGGTGGCGAGGAGTATTTATACTCTGCATTCGACGGATTTCGGGCGTCGTCCATACAATTTCATTGGCATGCGCCACCATCCGCCAAAACGAGCTGACCGAGTCACGTGACGTAAATGCGATCCCAAGTTTGTCTCGCGAGATCTATCCGACATTTGATTTCAAGCGTTTTCTTCTAACTAGGGCACTCTCGCTGCAGACTACAGCAGCGTCTTGGACGACACCTACATATGCGTCGCAGCCGTCGATCCCGTCTGCGCGGCATCGCCCTGATCAGCAGGCCTTGCGCAAACGATGAGCTGAGCCTGGATTACGAGGACTACTTAACTTACAGCATACCATAATGTACGTGTCTGCATAGCACCACTCGTATAGCCTTCTACAGTAAGATTCAGCGACCGCTGAGTGTGGGCAACCGGCCACAAAGAAAGCGCTGTCCCCGCACCAGCGCGCCTTCTTTGTTCGCAGTGTACCTGGACGGTGCTGGCGTTTGTGGCGGGCTTTGTGGCTGATCGGCGAGCCAGGAACGCGCGGTCCACTGATGAGCGATGACAAAGATGGCAAGAGCACTCTGTACGAGTATGCTCGTGCTTCGCAAGACACACTAGGTGCAGCTATTTGTCACATGTGCCTGCCGTTCTAGCACTGTTGCGCCTTCCGTCAGCGTCGTATACGGAGCCATGCAGTAGCGAGGCAGGTTAGGAGAGTTAGGCAGCATGCAGCCATAGCACGATGCAACCTGTAGCTATCAGCAGCCCCGAGGAGAGCGGTAGCCATTCCCGTTCCAGCGCTTTCATGCCCTGTCGACATCGCCCCACCAGCGGCGTGTCGATTAGTTTGGGCGGGGCAGTCTCGTCCCGCGGTTTTCCGCTTGCGTGAGGAGTAAAGTGTGAAGAGGACTCCGGCGTGCTTTGGGGGTGTCTTACGTCTCTGCTATGGGTGGTTTTTTTAGGCACTCTGTCTTGGGTTTTGTCTCTGGTGTCTGCGTCTTAGCTGGCCCCGCCCAGCCCCTTGCAGTACGCCGAGGAAGGACTCCAGATAGAGGCTGCTTGCGGATGACAGGCACGATGCGGCGTCGGTGGAATGTGGATCATACGTACGAGTACATCGCATAACGGAGCAACACCCGGAGCCAGGGACTCGCATAGGCGCATACAGTAGATGCATACATCTTACGGCGGCATCTTGGCAAGCGGCCGTAAGGTGTTTTGTTTCTTGTGTTGTGTTTTCGTGTCTGTCTCCATCTGTCCTCGTCTTCCCCTACCTTCTGTCTTCTATCTTTGCCTGTTTACTACATTATGTTTGAACCTGTGTATTTGTCTTTCTGTTCCCGGGTTTCCACCGACCTACCAGCTCCCTCTTTATCGTCGCCCAATGTACCCTCCATCACAGGCTTATCCGTCATATGCAGACTACTGCGTGCGACCACATCGCTGGTGTCGCCGGCGAGCACCTGATCCTTTGACCCCTCCAGACCTGCACGCCAGAAGTGCCTAGGGTGGCTAGTGGATGGGGCGATTGATTACACACTGAGAGGCATAGTGTGTAAGGAGTATGTACAAGTACGGATAGACGACGGATTCCGTAGGCGCCGTGTTGGCTACAACGAGCAAGGGGGCTGACCTTGCCAACACCTATGGTTAGTTGGCTGCCCCAAGCCCCTCTCGAGGACCGTGCCTGCTGTCCGTGCCTCTGTAGTTGTACATACCTGTATACGACAACAAGGAATGGTGCGAAGCGTGAGCTTTTGTTCTATACCTTGGTAGTGTGCATACCAAGACTTGTATATGTAAGATACTGTACCCAAACTCGTTGCTATTCGAACACTCGTACCGCGCCAAAGCAGCCACTTCCACCGGAAGCAGCCACAGTGCAGCAGCCATGCACTCAGCCAGGAACGAGCAAGCAAGGGGCAGAAGAGGGAAAAGAAAGGGAAAAAGAGAGGGAAAAAAGAGGCTTTAGTGTATCACAGCAGCAAAATATGGGAGGCTGAACAGCTTTAACCCCGACAAAAAGGGGAAACGGCAGCAACAGGCTTTGGGAGGTCCCTATTGTTTGCCTTAGATCGAGCTAGGGCCGCCTTAGCGGCAGAACTGCGTAAGAACCCCGAAAGGCCGCACAGTCGAGAGCTTCCAGGCCTGGCCGCCCCTTGCCACCATTGCGCCAACCACCTAATAAGGCGAGGGGCCGGCAATAACAAAGGACGACGTGGGCGAGTACGCAGCGTCACGAGTAGAGTGCGTCGTAGAGTACGCAAACAATGTATATATTGTCTGGCTCGGGTACTCGTGTCTGCTGCCTCCTTCCCTCTAGGACGCCGAAGAGTAGGATGCGGAGAAGGAGCGGCCGAGACCTGCCAGCTGGCTGCATCGCCGTGTGCGCGTGTGAACGCACAGGAGGGTGTACAGCTAAGAGTGAGGTCTCTTACGGCGTACGTACATATGTAGAGGAGGGCAACCGCGCTCGTACATGTACATGTAGGAGGGGTACGAGTATTACACCAGCCTTTGTATTCCTGTGTGCCGGGCCGACCGAGAACAGCAATCGCCATCCCCACCCCCCCCCTCGCCCCTGCTGGTCGCTCCTGCCTTTCTAGCGCAGGTACCTCTTCCGTCACAGCACTCCGCAGTCAGGACTCAGGACTCAGGACTCAAGACCCGACACCACAACCGCCTGCAGCCACCGCAAACCGCTCAAACAGTCATCCACGCCCGCCCTGGTGTCGTTGTCGAGTTGTTTCATCGTTCCTTCCCTCCCTTCTTCTGTTCTTGCTCGTCCTGCTCGTCTGTTCCTCCCGTTCTAACCTCCTTTGCCCTTGCCCTCCCTTTCTACCTTACTCCGGACTCCCCTGTGCCGCCATCCCTGCGACACCTCGCCACAAGCTGTTCTTACCGTCATTGTCCGCCCCTCTTTCCTTCCCCGTGCGGCGTCATCGCTTTTCCTCGCCTGCCTTCCTCACGCAGACATTTTCTCTCTCTCTCCCTACTCGCCCTTCCTCTCTTACAAAGCTATTGCTTCGCCTTCCCGCCATCTTCGGTTGGATACATCGTTACCCTTTTCTTCACAGCTCACCTACGCAATCAGCTTGCCGCCCAGCCGACGGCATCGATCTCGAGATTGTCGCAACCGCCTCAGAATACCCGCCGCCTTGCCGCCAATCCGATCAGCCGAGTCGAGGAAGAAAAGAAGGTCAGGACGTCGGAAGCCAGACGTCAGAAAACAGAAGGGGAAACAGAAGTGGAAGGAAGACGGCAAAAGCAAAGACAGAAGGCAAAGACGCACCCCAGTGCACAACTCGGGTTCCCCATTTTCTCCAGAGGCCCAACCCTCGATATTCAGATCACACCCGCCGAATGCCAGGGCCTCCTTCCTGCCACCTCTACGCAGCACTTCGCACCTATTCTGCGACCCTGCACCTGTATTCTGCATTTGCACTCAGCCACCAAACCAGGCTCCAGCCGCTCAGCCTCGCTGGTCGACCTACTTGAACGGTACGTATTCCCATATGGCGGATTTGCAACTAGATCCCAGACTCCCGCTCCAAATTCCGCCCATCGCTGACCCGATCTTCAGGCGATCCGACTATGACAGCTTCGATTTCTTGAACGTTTGCCACACTAGACACTTCACAGCCTGGCCGTTTCGCATCTCGTCCATGGCTAGCCTTTCCGAGGAACAAAAACGCTCTCCTCCCTCCCCCCCCACCGACACCAACGCCGCCGCCGACGCCAACAGCAATATGGACGACGCTAGAACACCGACGCACGACTCGTTCTCGAGCGCTGGCCTCGATACTCAACGCCCGCTGCCCGATCCGGCTGCTCCCGAATCGGCCCCAAATACCGACTCTGGTTCCGCCGACGG
This sequence comes from Graphilbum fragrans, assembly GCA_001513895.1. Classification (NCBI taxonomy): domain Eukaryota; kingdom Fungi; phylum Ascomycota; class Sordariomycetes; order Ophiostomatales; family Ophiostomataceae; genus Graphilbum; species Graphilbum fragrans. The sequence goes on along the minus strand of LLKO01000054.1, from coordinate 19,933 downwards.
ATCCCAGAAACGCCTGTCTTCGCAAGATGGCGGCGATATGATCATGGACGAATCCGACGGCGAAACCGGGCACGGCGACGATGCGGCTGCCGGCTCCGACGACGAGAGCACCAACGCCGACGGCTCCAAGTCCAGCAAACGCAAACGGCCTCAGCGTTTCTACTGCCGGGACTATCCGCCCTGCAATCTCAGCTTTACCCGCAGCGAGCATCTCGCGCGGCATATCAGGTGGGTTCCCATTCTTGCTCTGTGCTTTCTTATCTCCTGTCCTCTTTTGCTCTTGCTCTTTTGCTGCCTGTCTTCTTATGTCTTCTAACCTTCTGTACAGAAAACACACGGGCGAGCGCCCGTTCCAGTGCCATTGCTCTCGCCGCTTTTCCCGCCTCGACAATCTTCGCCAACATGCACAAACCGTCCACGTCAACGAAGACATCCCTATGGATTCTCTCGCGGCCGCCAGCACCCGATTCCAGCGCCAAATGCGAAACGAGCGACTTCCTCGCACTTCCGTTGGTCGTGCCCGCTCTTCGACGGCTGGCAGCCTCAATACGCCTGCTCGTGGCCACTCTAAGTCGCTTTCCACGTCGAGCATTGCTAGCGTCAGCTCGGTGGCCTCATCCGTCTATTCGCCTGGCAACGACCTCCGAAACCGTCCACCGCCGATTATGATCGATCCCCGCTCGCGTCTGTCGCTGGAAACGGCCGGCTATCACACAGCACCCGACGGCAGCCACTATCGTCCGTTGTCGCCCACCGACTTTGCCACGCCAACTTCGGCCACGTTTTCCACCGGCCAGGGCAGCCCACGGTGGGGCACGGTCACCTCACCTCCGTCGCATTCTCGCTCGCAGAGCATGTATTCGTCGGGCATTCGCACGCCTGGCCGCCGTCTTAGTGTTCCGTCCGCCAGTGGCCACTTTTTCCAGTCTCCTCTTGCTCCAACACCCTCTCATCGCTCGCATCTCGGCTCGACGCCCTACAATGCCTCCAACAACGGCCTCTATGCCTCGCAGAGCAACGGCGGCCTTCTGGCGTCTCCCACAGCGTCCACGTCGTCCGGCTGGTCGCGGCGAGACTCTGTGTCTACGACAACCGACGAAGCTTGGCGACGACGCACCTGGCACCCAGATTCGCGCGAGTTTCCCGGCCACAAGGCTCCTCCGAGTCCCTCGCCAGCTCCCAAAAATATCACCGATGCTTCGGCAGCCACCAATCGCCTCAGCCACTATGCAACAGGCCCGAATCCCGATGTTCCGATCGCCGACCCGAATGCTAAGCAGCCAAATCTGCGTCTGCCGGGCATTTCGTCTTTCGACCCCCTGCCACCGCACCCGCCGTCTCCTCCGCGGAGAATCGCTTCGCCCATGGTTGTGGACGCGGGCAACTCAGCTGCGCCGGAAGACCACCGTCAATGGGACATGTCCCTCCGCCGCGGACTGACGAGGCTCGAAATTGCCTCCAGCACGCCTCCGCGAGACAGCGCGGGAACTTGGGCTAGCGAAGCCAACCGGGCCGTCATGGCCCAGGCCGAGCAGTCTGTCGGTGGCCCGGCTCACTCTCATTCCGATTCTCGTGCGCCTCACCATTCCAGCGTCCGCTTCCAGACCGATGTACGGGTAGTCCAGCCGTCTTTTGAATCAGCCGATGGCCCCCTATCTTCACGTGAGCGGCCTTATAGCAAGGGCCACCATCACACAGTGTCTGCTCCCGCGTTTAATGCGACGCCGCGTGGATGGAAGCGCCAGGGCTGGTACAACGGACCACCCGAGAGCGCCCGCAACGCAGCTCAAGCCGACCGCTATTCCAACGCGAGAGTCGACCGCATGGTGCATCCCAATCTTGCTAGCGGATTTACGGGATTTTCGTCGCGGTTGCCGCAGACTGTCCACGAAGCACAGGACCAGGCACAGTACGACCGAGATGCGTATGAGCAGCAGTACAGAGAGCGAGAGATGCGAGAGATGCGAGACAGAGATTCACACGACTACTATGAGCGGCCTTATTCTTCGCAGCAGCCGGCGCCTTCACAGCAGCAGCAGCAGCAGCAGCAAGAGCAGTATCAGCAGCACCAACAGCACCAGCACCAGCAGCACCAGCAGCAGCAACAGCAACAGCACCAGCACCAGAGCGACAACCCGGCAAACTCTCTTAGTCGGCTAGAGGCGCTGGTGGCTGTGGCGACTAGCGAGGCATCAGCAACGGCGTATTGAGCGGCCACCCACCTAGGCCATCCTCTTTCGCCCATATATACCTATCCCCTTGGACCTACATTTTTCTCTCCTTTCCTCCTTTTTCGATTTTGTTTGTTGCTTTCGGCTTCTTTGCACTTAGATATACTATACCATGCATGGATTATTGGTTACTTTCATGTTTAGGGTGGTTGTTTTTGGTCATTTGGGTATTTTTGGTATCGGAGACTTGGAGATACTCATTTCCTTCTTTTTGGTGGAAGGCTGGTCTCACGCTCACGACTGTTACGACTTTTCTATTTTGGTCTATCTGCCGTTCGGGCTGGTATCTGGTTTAGAACTCTACTCTCATCGGCATGGAACGAGGGTGGGCACCGTAGCCCATTGGGACTTAGAATATGGGTGGGTTGACCTTTATACACGCGATACCGGCTGGGTGGTCTGTTTGTTGGTGTTTGTTCCGGTCGGGACGGAATGACCGTTGGAGGACGATTGAGGTATCCGTGCATCGTGATACCCGTATATAGCACGAATACATCATCGCCTCTGTACTGTCTTCTACATTACGAGTTACGTAGTGCCGCGTCTGTACTCTGCTATGTTTACTTTGTACATACGTCGTACTGCCTGTGCATTACGCAAGCCCATAATTACCAATGTCATTCATTGAAGTTCTATCCAATTTCATACAATACATTCCAGGATTCAACATAACCAAGGTAAGCGGCAACGATAACAATAACAAGAGCCAAAACGCCTACATTCGACTGTCCATCTGCTTCAACCACCCAACCACCGTTGCCATCACACATCCAACATGCTGCGGACTTGCTGAGGCTGGCCCGACAGCGACGCGGTAGTCTCAGTGCTATTGCTGCGGTCGGCGGTGCTGGGGCGGCCGCTGTTGGCAGACACGTGTCGGGGGCGGCCACGTTGTTCATTGCCGTCAGCATCGCGATAGGGCGGCGGCGGACCATCGAGGGAGATTTCGGCGGTGCGGTCGACAGCAGGGCCGGCAACCCCAGGGAAGAGCATGGAGGCAGCGGTGTTCATGGTCCTTTCGGTGCGGCGGCGGTCGGATTTGCCGCCGTAGACGCTGGCGGCGTTGGGCTTGGCGGCATCAAAGCCACGGGCCACGGGCAGCGCAGAAAAGCCCGGGGTCCCGGCGTTGGACGACATGGCGGCCATTTCGACAGCATCGGCTTCGCGAGAGCGGGTGGCCAGCGCACGGTCGATGTTGCGGGCGGTGGCGCGGCCGCCGCCGATCTCACGGACGTTGCGGGCAATGCGGTCGCGCATGGATTCGCCGTCGACGTGGTCGCCGTTGAGGCGGCGCCACCAGGCGGGTTTGCGGACGATGCCGAGTTCGCGGTCGATGGCGGCACCGCGCTGGCGGCGCTGGCGGATCAGCTCCTTGTCCTCGTTGGGGCTGAGCCAGCCGTAGGCGACCTGGATGAGGACGATGAGCAGACTGGGGGCGTAGCCGCCGAGGAAGATGGCCAGGCGGTTGCCCTTGACGTTGAGGGGGGACCACTGGAACTCCCAGGCGGCGAGGGCCTGGTAGGCGACGATGGCGAGCGACAACGGCAGCAGCAGCAGGAAGCGCAAGGGGATGCCGCGCAGCAGGCCGAGGGTGCGGTTGAAGAGGCCGCGGTTGCGCGGCAGGTAGTGGCGGATGGAGTGGCGGAGCGAGACGACGATGATCTGCCAGGCGGCGAGTAGGAAGAAGGCGGCGACCTTGAAGCGGGTGTCGGTGGCGCCGGGCTGGGCCTTGCGGGCGGTCTGCTCGGGGCTACGCTGCAGCTCGAGGACGCCCCAGTTGCGCGGGACGAGCAGGAAGAAGTTCAGCCACCAGAACAGGTAGAAGACGAGGGGCACGAAGAACTCAAAGAGGGCGCGGCGGTCGTCCAGGGCCAGCGAAAAGGGGTTCGGGTCGATGTACTGGCGCTCCATCCAGCTGCCCCAGTGGCGCACAGCCTCCCAGACGACGGCCAGGGCGCACAGCTGCATCAGGTACCAGAAAAAGGAGGTCAGCACGATGGGCAGCTCGACGACGTAGTAGCGGTCGACGTCGATGCTCATGAAGAGCGAGATGACGGCCATGGCGCACGTCAGCACGCCCCAGTACCACTGCCAGCGGCGGCCAATGGGCCAGAAGCGCTTCTCGGCCGGCAGGTAGAGGCGGCCGTGCTTGCGCAGGACCATGAGCGTGAGCACCAGCAGGATGCCGAAGACGGACGCCAGGCCGATGCCCACGGCTGCGCGCTCGCCAATGTCGTTGACGGGCGAGAAGCACGACGTCGAGTTGATGAAGGTGCCGTTGGGGAACAGCCGCGTCGGCGTGTATGGCGCAAACGTCAGGATGCACTTGGAGCCGTTGCTGAGCGTGCCGTTGTCGTACAGCGTGTAGTTCCAGTAGCGCAGGGTGGTCAGGTTGAAGTGGATGTCGCCGATGATGGTGTCGGTGTCATTGGAGCCGTCCTTGAAGGCCATCAGGCCGCGGGCGTCAAAGACCGGCATGGCCGCGGTGTGCACAGGAGGCCGGGGACGAGGACGAGGACGCAGACGAGGAGAGAAGCAAGGGAGGCGCCGAGGTCGAGGCCGACAAGCCCGCGAGAATCGAGGAGGACAAAGATAAGATAAGCTGAGAGACACAATGCGGACCACCAGCGGGCATCTAGGCAAAGGCAATCGATACTCGGGTACAAATACAGGATAAAAGGAGAACGACGGATGAGGGAGGGCAGGATGAGAGAATTCACGGACCGGCGGCAGACCACAACAACAACAGCATCGCCAAGGTCGTTACTAACGCGGACATATTATGTCGCTCACGGAATGGCCGGAAATATCACGTGATGTACATGTGGGTCTGCTCCACTAGAGGTATTCGAGCTGTGTCCAGAACTGTCAAATCGCCTCACTGGCACTGGCCCCCGCCGCTTTCTTCTTTCTTCTTTCTTCTTTCTTCACCCCACGCCGCCACCCCGCGTCCTCCCCTGCACCGATGGACGACTCATACATCGACTACGAGGCGTTCCTGGCGCCGGAATTCCGGGCCGCGGCGTTTGCCAATGCGCTGGTGCTCTCGACCAACGATGCCAACGACACGCCGCTCGATTTGGCCACGCCGCTGTCGCGCGTGCTCTTCGACATCCAGGAGATCGACGCCCACATCGACGTGCTGACCGCCAAGGCCGCCGTGCCGCTGCTGGCGCACACGCACACCCAGACCGCCGCCAGCCGCGCGGTGCTGGGCGCGCTCGACCCGCAGGTCCAGGCGCTCAACGACAGCTACGCGCAGCTGAAAAAGGAGGTCCTCGTGAAGCACGCCGAGGCCGACGAGGTGCGCCAGGTGGCACTGCGACTCTGGGAAACCCAGCGGCTCGGGCGCTCGGTGGCCCGGTGTCTACAGCTGGGGCGGCAGCTCGAGGTGCAGGCAGAGGCGCCGCGCGCTCGCGCAGAAGCCGCGTCGCCTTCGACTTCGACTACAACGACGGCGACGACGACAACCACGCCCACATCCACCATTCGCTGCGCACACACCATAATCGCGCTCCGCGAAATCCTGCTACAGAAAGCGCCCGGCGAAGAGGGCCACGGCCTGGACCGCGTCGCCGCCGTCGGCCACCTGCAAGATACCGTCGTCGCCCCCATCGAGAAACACGTCCGCGAATCCGCCGAGCAGACCGTCAAGGAGTTTTCGCTCGGCGCGGCCGCCGGCTCGGGCTCCCTGACCTTTGCCCAGTCCGAGGAAGCCAAGGCCAAGACCGCCGCCGCGCTCGTCACGCTCTACCTGCTGTCCCCGACGCCCGTGGGCAGCCACTCCTCGTCCACGTCGTCCACGTCGTCCTCGTCGTCCTCGGCCGTCTGGACCCCGTCGACGCTGCTGCAGGCCCTCGAGCGATACCTCAAAGCTGCGCTGCAGAGCAGTTTTGCCGCCCTGACGCGCTCCTTGGCCGCGCTCCCCACCCTCGAACGCACCCTCGCCGAGGTCAGCGCCCGCTGCCAAAACATCGTCGCCCTCGAGGCCCTGCTGGACGCCACCAAGGCCCCGCTGCACCCGCTGCGCGCCCTGCTGACGATCCCCAGCGAGGCCGCCGCCGGCACCAGTCTGCTGCAGCCGCTGCTTGCCCGCCTCGAGACCAGCTCGCTGCCCTCCTACTTTTGGCGCACCCTGGCCAGCCACTTGGCCCCGCGCGTGCAGGACCTGATGACGCGCGGCGGCGTGGCAGCCCGGACGCTGCGCACGAACAAGGCCTCTGTCGGCGACGCCATCCGCGAGTGTGTGGTCCGCGGCGTGCACGTGGGAGCCGGCCAGCCCAAAGGAAGCGGTGGTGCGCAAAGAGGGTCCCAGCCAAACGGCTCCAGCGCGAAAGGCGCCTCCGCCAAAAATACCGCCTCTTGGGACCGCGAGATCGCCGTCATGGTCGGCAGCGTCACAGGGAACATTCGGTAGTGTCCGTCCATCGGTCCTCTGTCCATCGAGGTTCTGCCGCTTCTGGCGACGTTCCCGCGGCCGACATTTTCCACTTGTCTAGGCCCTGTTCCGTGTCCGGAGCCATCGTGCAGGCCGCGCCAGACTTACACCCATTTTGCATGATGACTCATCCCCCCACTACAAAAGCAAATTCGGCATTCGGACACAAAGACGCCCAGATTCTTCACCACCAAGAATGTCCCTGCCCGCCGCCCTCCGACGCTGCCGTCGCATCCCTCTTGGCCTCCGCTCCGTGTGTGTGCCGCCTGTTCTCGGTGTCCTGTCCGCTGCGCGTGCGCCGCTGCCCGCCCGTCCGCCCGTCTTCCCAGCGTCCTTTGCGTCTGCGTCCCCCCGCTCGGCCCCCTTCTCCCTCTCTGCCAAGCCCCCCTCGCCCTCGCCCGCCATGTCCAAGGAGCACATCCTCACGCTGTCGTGCCCCGACAAGCCCGGCATTGTGCACGCCGTCACTGGCCTGCTGGCGTCGCACAACCTCAACATCCTGGATCTGCAGCAGTTCTCCGACCGCGACTCCAACACCTTTTTCATGCGCGTCTACTTTGGGCCCACCGCGGCCGAGTCCACCGACTTCCTCGCCGAGCCCTTTGGCGCTCTCTCCAAGGACTTCTCCATGGACTACGACATCCGCCCGGCCGCCCGCAAGACCCGCATGCTGCTGATGGTCTCCAAGATCGGCCACTGCCTCAACGACCTGCTGTTCCGCGTCAAGACCGGCCAGCTGCGGGCCGACGTGCCGCTGGTCGTGTCGAACCACGCCGATCTCGGCGACCTGGTGCGCTCGCACGGCATCGACTTTGTGCACCTGCCCGTCAACAAGGACACCAAGGCCGCCCAGGAAGCCCGCATCCTCGAGCTGGTCCAGGAGCACCAGATCGAGCTGATTGTGCTCGCGCGCTACATGCAGGTCCTGTCGCCCACGCTGTGCACCGCCATGTCCGGCCGCATCATCAACATCCACCACAGCTTCCTGCCCAGCTTCAAGGGCGCCAAGCCCTACCACCAGGCCTACGACCGCGGCGTCAAGATCATCGGCGCCTCCGCCCACTTTGTCACCGCCGACCTCGACGAGGGCCCCATCATCGAGCAGCGCGTCGCCCGCGTCGACCACCGCATGAGCCCCAAGGAGCTCGTCGACGAGGGCTCCAACGTCGAGAGCCAGGTCCTGGCCGCCGCCGTCAAGTGGTATGCCGAGCGCAAAGTCTTCCTCAACGGCACCAAGACGGTGGTGTTCAGCTAGGCGTAGAGCCTAGTTAGAGGCGGCTAGACGAGCCCAGACGAGCCCAGACGAGCTCAAAGTACAGAGAAACATGTATAAAGTAGACAAAAGTTGAAATTGGAATTATCTCAAACTCTAGACATTGCTAGCCATTGCGTTGTGCCTATCGTCCATTCTTCCATCTTGGTGAAGGTTTTTCCTTTTTTCGGTCGGCTTACTAATACCCCACATTACATCATCGCGAGTTGCCTTCACCAGATTCCTAGATTCCCAGATTCCCAGATTCCAGATTCGCCAGCTTCACCCACTGCACCTCACATCACCGCCACCAACATGGCCGACCACTCTGGCATCGCGCGGGCCCCCGGCTACCTGCGCCGCGCGCTGCACGCGGCCTACTTCCCGCTCTACGGCATCTACTACTTTGTGCGCCGTCCGGCGCTGTATCCGCTGTTTGCGGGCCGTCTGGTGCCGCTGTCCGTCATGTCGTTCCTCGTCTACTTTGTCCTCTTTGCCTTTGCCTTTCTGCCGCAGTACGCACTTCTCGCGCTCTTCCACGGCTGGGGCGCGTGGCTCAATGCCGTGGTGCTGGTGCTGGGCGAGGGCCTGGTCATCATCCAGGGGCTGTTCGAGGGCTTCTTTGTCGACGAGTGCCGCGTGGATGTCTTCGATGTGGGTGTTGTCTCTTTGCGGCTCTGTCTTGTCTCTTGTCTTGCCTCGTTTGTCCTTCGAACCCGTTCTAACAACCAGGCCACCCTCATCGATCTCGGCTGCGTCGACCTCGTCGCCCCCCATCGCATCCTCTTCCCCGACGCCGCCAACTCCGTCAAGATGCTCGGCAAGCCCACCTCGGCCGCCGTCTTCCAGCCCTGGAGCCTCATCCAGATCCTCGAACTCGCCGTCTGCCTCCCGCTCAACTTCATCCCTTGGGTCGGCACCCCGGCGTTTATCATCATCACCGGCGCCCGCCTCGGCAAGCTCTCCCACTACCGCTGGTACCAGCTGCGCGGCCTCGCCCGCAAAGACCGCAAGGCCGAGATCCGCGCCCGCGCCTGGGACTACACGTGGTTCGGCACCGTCGCCATGGTCCTCGAGCTCATCCCCGTGCTGTCCTTCTTTTTCCTGCTGACCACCGCCGCGGGTGCTGCCGTCTGGGTCGCAGAGGTCGAGGCCGAGACGCCCCCGCCGCCCGAGGCCGCCGCCCACAGCAGCGCCTTTGTCGACGAGCCGCCGCCGCCGGGCTACGAAGACGACCCGGTATAGATGGGAGGGCTTGCCTGAGGTGAAAGAGGAAAATCGGAGGCTGGAGGATGCAGAGGGAAGAAGCTGAAGAGACTGAACCGGCCGAACACTGTATGCTGGGATGAGGCTCGATTGGGGGGCTTAGGAACTCGGATATCTGGCAGAACGAGAAGGATTGGCGTTTGGTTTAGAGCTCGAGTGTCGTGGATATTCACTCTTCCTGTACATTGTATTGCATCCTGGATCATCCAACTCCAACTATCACCACATCCTCGGAGATATGGACATTAACCGATGCTCACCGACGCGCTCTTTCCCTTTCTGGCCGGCTCACGCGATGTGCACCTCGTTCCTTCCGTCTCTGAACGTCCACGCACCACCGCGCGTCTCGCGTTTCTCTCTGCCTTAAATTCTCGTCGTCTGACTGTTGGCCTCTGCCTCTTCTTCTCTTTTGGGCTTCACGCGTTTTTGTCTACAATCGCTGCCATCACTCCTTTCGCCTGCGTGCACATTCTTCTCGCCTGTATTGAGGTCACTCGTTTTCTACTTCAACCAAGTCGCTCGTTCTGCCGCAAGACTGGCCTTCCTGCCATACTCTCGTTTTTGTTTCATATCCCCTTTTCCGATTCCTCACCGTCACTCGTTTCCACATCTGCTTTTCTGCTCTCGATTTTCAACATGATGCCTTCTCTGCGTCCTGTGGGCCTCGTGGCCATCCTCACCTGCCTTTCTCTGGCCCTGGCTCTCCCTGCTCACCCATTTGAGTGCGTATCCCGCAAGCACGCTGGCCTCCATCTTCCTACACCAAAGCTAACTTTTAGTGAAAACTTGGGAAATGGCATCTTGAACCCGTCCATTCTGTCTGGCCCTCGGTCTTCAGCGACGCTTACTTGCTACAACGATGCGTCTGTTCAAGATCATGTTGGGCCTGTGGCTCTCGACAGAAGAGAGCCTACTATCCCCATCGTCCCTGTCCCCCAGATCACGGCGTCGTTTGTTTTGACTCTTCCGGGAGAGGAACAGCCTCCTGTCAGACAATCCATCATAAGCCAGACCATCATGCAGCCCACAACGGCTCCTGATACCACGTGCTCGACGACGGCAACAACGACAGATACCTGCTCAGAGACCATCTCCACAACGTCGACATCGTGCTCAGAGACGCCTACAGTTTCCACGTCGTGTTCAGAGACGCCGACCTTTTCCACTCCCTGCTCTGAGACGACGTTAAGCACCGTCATCACATACACAGCCACAACCTTTATCACACTGACCACGGGCACCGGGCCACAGACCGTCACGGAAAACTGCACGGGAACAACAAAGACCGTCACGCTCACTTACACGCTTCCTCAGGGACCTGGTCGCTCGTCTCAGGTGGTCACACTGACAACGACACATCGCCAGAGCGCTCTGTCTTCTTCGCTGCCTCTTTCCATCTCGTCTATGCCGCTCAGCTCAGGTCTGAACTCCGGAGTCGGCTCCACGCTCCCGGCGACCACCAACAGCACGGCCACGTCCACTTCCGCTATATCCGGTGGACCTCCTGGCACCATTTCTACGGCCCCCACCCGTTCCTCTCCGCCTATCCTGTCGACTGGGTTTGCCTTTTCTCTGTCCACGGGAGGGACGGCGAGCACTGGTTTCGGCGGCTCGGTGTCGTCCAGTGTCATCTGGTCTAATGCCACCTTTTCTGCCGTCCCAACGTCCAAGACTGCAGCCAATACGACGAGACCGGGTGCTCATCGGACCACATCAACGGTTGTCTTCGTGACGGTGACAACCACATTGCCAGGTAAGACAATACTCTCCTCATGTAATGCAATTCGTGACTGACACTACAGGCAAATCCACCACTTCGACAGTCACGTCCAAGTCTATCGGCTCCGCATCGCCTCCCAAGACTTCCATTCTGTCTAGCGGCACGTTGACTTCTCCGGTTCGCCGTGGCCCCACCCCTGTGGTCTAGTTTTGATGATCCTGCTATTTTCCATGCCATGGTTTCATGGCACGTAATGTCCATGTCACTGCATTTCCAAGCACGACTCATCTCAGGCATACAATACTGGAGACCATAGACTCCTTGCATTTGATTACCGCCTCTATTGCCAACTACAAGGGCCCGACATGTATTACGCTACGATGTTGTTTCCATTCAACAGCGAAGCAGTGTATATGTAGTTGTGGGCGATTTGATAGAAGTTACATAGATGGCCAGTTCTCCACGAGAGTTGTTTTAATTAGTCTAACATTGATCTTCTAATCGAATGCTAGCTCGCATCATATCTATCGAACAAAATGGGTATTCAAATAATGAGATGCCACTCAAACCACAATAAGAAACCAATAAGAAACCAAATAGCCTCTCGCATTCAAATGCAGATCACTCTGCTTCTTACAACTGCTTAGCCTCTACCTAGCCTCCCCTATTGACAGAAGACGCACGAGTATGAATACAGTTGTGTGTACAGTACTGCCAGGCAGATGTATTCTTCGCACGCTAGTCTTGTGTGTGCGAATGCCCATGTGCACGGACATCTCAACCTAGAGAATGTAATTGTTGGGTTTTTGTGTTTGTTTTTGTTTTTATTTCTATCTACATTTAGCTGTTTGGGTTGATTGATGCATCCTGCTAGCTTACCATGTAACCGTTTGTTTCGTTGTATTCCGGTATTGTTGGTGGCCTTTTCTGGCTTAGGAACGGCCTCCGGGAGCCGCTAACAATCCCTGTATGTAAACATGCTATCAGTCCTAGTCATGAGTAGTAGCTATGGAGGAGATTTTGGTTACCGGAGTACTCGTACGTCGTACTAGGGTGTTACCTGTAGAGGTTTGATGTCTCTCGGATACGAATGCCGACTCTTACGAATCGCGGTGTCCATTACATCCTAGCCTCTGGTCGTCAAAATACCAGCCTCAATCCTCGCCCATTCCACCCTTCAACCACCAATACACCTCCGCGACTCATACGCTTCCGATCTCGGCTGACGGATCATCTTCAAGCCTCTGTGTCGGGACCAACCGCCGGCGTCCGGGACCCTGTACCGCATCTGGCCAACCTGCTGCTAAAATGTGCTAAACCTACTCGCTTTTGTTCTCCGCTTCCAGCGCTACTGCTGAAAATGCCCTGTGACTCTCATGTTTTGGTTATTCCCGGCGCCTTTTTGCTGACATGCAAGTCCTTATTATTAATTGCGGCTAGTCGTTGCACAACGGGTTGCCGACCGGCCGGTTTCCTGGCAGAAGATGCCGGGGTGCAGAAAAAGCTCCAGCTCCCCCAGCAGCGGAGGCAAAGCGGAGAAGATGCCGACGGCCGCACGGCTTAAATACTAGTCGGGAGCCAGAGCTTGGGCTTGAAATTTCATCGATGACTCGTAGCTGTAAATTCTTACTGATTTGAGCGCGCCTTGGCTGTTTTTAGCTGCCTTTGACTGTTATCCTTTCCTGCCATCTGGATTTCGGCATACTCATTGACTCATTGACTTTGATTTGGTCTTTATTTACCGTAAACAATTGATTCCATGTCGGCACCTCACTCTTGAATATCATCCGACCCTGGCACCATGGAAAAGGAAGCCCACAGGTTATCGGCTGGCAGCGGCAGCAGCCACAACGAGAGTGAAAACCAAGCTGCCCTGGTTGCCCAGGAGAAGCACGACGCCAAGGTCGTTGAGAAGTCAGAAGCTGAAGTGCCGGCTGATCTCGACGGCGACAACAGCCATGACGACGACGACGACGACGACAGCGATGTTGAGGACGAGGAAATTGAGCAGGCTCCCGCTTCTGTGCACGAGGCCGAAAATGGCCAGGCCAGCGGGAACAGACCAGCAGGCACGCCCAGTCTCCTGGACCGCGTCCTCAGCCGGACCAGTGCCAAGAGCTGGAATCCAAGCCCACCGCCAGACGGGGGCTGGCAGGCGTGGATAGCTTGTGCTTGTGCGCATCTGGTGATTATGGACACATGGTGAGTGTTGTCGGCTGTATCTGCTTCTCGTGTTTCTGATGTTGTCGTATCGCTTCTATTCTGGTCTGGTCTTATTCGTCTTTTTCTGCTCTGTCCCGTATCTTTCTATCCTGTTCCCGTCTACCGCTTTCTCTATGTCTTCTCTATTCTGTTTTCTATTCTGATTCTTTCTGCCCCTTATGCTCTTTCTTCTCTTTCTGCTCTTTCTGCTAACACACCCAGGGGCATGATCAACTCCTTCGGAACCTTCCAAACTTACTACACAGCCGCCCTCGACCGCCCACCGTCCGACATCGCCTGGATTGGCTCGGTCCAGATCTTCCTGCTCTTCTTCATCGGCACTTTCACCGGTCGCCTCACCGATGCTGGCTACTTCCGTGCTCTTCTGACTGCCGGCACCATTCTGCAAATCATCGGCATCTTCACCACCGCTCAGGCCACCAAGTACTGGCACTTTTTCCTCTCCCAAGGCGTTACCATGGGCCTCGGCAACGGCTGTCTCTTCTGTCCCTCTCTCACCATTCTGAGCACATACTTCAGTTCTCGACGATCCCTTGCTCTCGGCCTTTCGGCTGCCGGCAGTGCCACCGGCGGTCTCATCTACCCAGCCATGGTCCGCCAGCTGCTGCCACGCATTGGCTTTTCTTGGTCCATGCGCTGTGTCGGCTTTGTCCAATTGTCCACGCTGATCCTGGTCAACATTGGGCTGCGGCCGCGTCTTCCGCCTCGGCGCACTGGCCGGATTGTCGAGTGGGCAGCGTTTAGGGAGACCCCGTACGCCTTTTACGCGGCCGGCAGTTTCTTTGTGAGTCTTTTCTTTCTCTTCCGCTCTGTTTCCCTTCTGTTTTCTCGACTGTGCGCTTTTTCTTTCTTTTCCCTCTTCTTTTCCTTTCTTTCCTTCTAACCGTCTAGTGCTTCTGGGGTGTGTACGTCGTCTTCTTTTACGTGGCCTCGTATAGCCGCGACATCATTGGCCTCAACTACACCGACTCGCTCAACCTGCTGCTTGTTGTCAACGGTGTGGGCACATTTGGCCGTATTATTCCCAACTACATTGCCGACCGTGTCGGCGCCGTCAACATGTTTCTTGTTTTTGGCTTCTACGGCGCCATTGGCGCTTACAGCTGGCAGGCAGTCCACAGCGTGGCGGGGACCTATGTCTGGGTTGTGATCTACGGCATTGCCGCTGGTGCTATTCAGTCTCTTTTCCCTGCTGGCCTGACTAGTTTGACCAAGGATCTGAGCAAAGCCGGTGTCCGCATGGGCATGGTCTTCACCATCAACAGCTTTGCCACGCTGACAGGGCCGCCGATTTCTGGAGCCATAATCTCTGCCAACAACGGCTCGTACAAGGGCGCCCAGATCTTTATTGGATCTACATTATTGGTGGGCAGTCTGTGCATGGTGTGTGCCAGAATAGCTTTAGGAAAATCCACTGGCTTGGGTTGGCGAGCCAAGGTGTGATGTGTTTTGCATCTGTTTCTGGGCATTTTCGCATGGTTTGGCAATAGGAAGCATGTAAGGCTGTTTTTTTAGAACAATTATTTTGTAATTTAGTTATTATGCTGTATTGGAGTCAGCTAATGTAATTTGGAAGCATTGTCTTGAATCTTGAACGTGAAAAATCCATATCCAATTTTGGCCCGGATGATTCCGTGATTGCAGCCATTGCGCCCCGACTACTTGCCATCCAATAGCCTTGTAAATACAACTCAAATGAGTAGGAGGCCTACCTTCAGCACTTGAACGAGATAATTTGTGATCACTCCATGGTGATGTTGCGCCAAAAACCGCAAAGTGAGGCTACAGCCTGCAAATCGCCTTAGTCATCAATATCGCTACTCCATTTAGCGCCCTGGATTTCGCTCCGTCTCAATTGCACCCATAGCTACACCACAACCATGACGGCCAAGACAGTTTTTATTACAGGGTAGACATTCCTCGTTCCATGCGGCTTGTTTCCTACTGACCCCTACAGGTGCTCCCCAGGTGGCATTGGTAATGCGCTGGCTCGTGAGTTTCACGCTCGAGGTAGGTAGTAAAATGGCTGCATCTGGTTGGTCTGGGCCATTCTGACGCTCTTAGGATGCCGAGTAATTGCCTCTGCCCGTCGGCCGGCAGCTTTGACCGATTTGGCGGCTCTGGGCGTGGCTACGGTGCTCCTAGATGTGGATGAGCAGGAGAGCATCGATGCTGCAGCCAAGGAAATCGAGCGCCTCACAAATGGCCACCTCGACATTCTTGTGAACAATGCGTGCGTTCTGTCGTTGCTAGCATGCAAGAAATTCGATACTGACAATTTAGAGGCTCGACGTATCAGATGCCACTTCCAGACGTCAAGCTGGAAAAGTTGCGGGCGCTGTTTGAGACCAATGTCTTTTCTCTGGTAGCGCTGACCAATGCCGTGTTGCCAAGCCTCATTACGGCCAAAGGCCTAGTCGTCAACATCTCCTCGGCCGCCGAGGCCCTCCCGTTTCCCTTCAAAGGTGCCTACGCCATGTCCAAGGCAGCCGTGGCCTCGTACAGCCGCACGCTGTCTGTGGAACTGTCGCCGTTTGGCGTTCGTGTGCTGAATGTGACGACCGCTTTTGTGAGCAGTCAGCTGGGCAAACGCGTGGCTCCCGAACCGTGGCCAGATTCGTCCATGTTTGGACCGATGCGTGGCATGGGACAGAAAGCCGGCAGCGGCAAGCGCATGGCGCCCGAGGTGTATGCACAGCGTGTGGTGGCGGAAGCGCTGCGAGGGCCGGGCTGGGAACTGGGGCCGTGGCGCCTTTTTGGCACACGAGAAACCATGATGCTGGGGACGACGGCGACACCGATGTGGATTCTGGAGTTCCTGGGCAGCAACTGGGCACGTTATGCCATGATCAAGATGTGGAAGTTCTCGGTGCTACGGGATGCGCTGAAGAAGCGGGCGGCCTAGTTTGTTTGAAACTCTTACTCAGGAGTCACGTTTATCTAGGAGAGGCCTCATTCATTTTGATCTGTCTTATAAAGGGGCCACTAATCACATGTCTGGTTTATCCTTCCGTCTCACGACAGAACAGACAGCTTCTCCTTGTAGATCTTGATAAAAATGCTCGGGTCCGGACGAGGAGCTCCCGGCGGGGGTGGTCCGGTCGGCACAACACCCGGCGGCGGCATGGGGACGCCAGCAGCCACGAGCTCGTCGCGGGTGATGCGGGCAATGAGAGCCGAGGGCGCGGCGCCGCTCACAGCTGCCGAGATTTCAGCAGCGTCCTCGTCAGACGTTGGGCCGGCAAAGATGAGGGCCTTGGCGGCTCCGGAAGCGAAGAGGGCCGGCAGGTCTTTAAGGGCAGCCTCCTTGGAGGGGCTCACATGGATGACTTGAGTTGGAGGAACAGTAAGCAAAAATCGCAAGAAAGATAAGGTACACGACACAAGGTGCGAGATGCGAAATACGAAATGCGAGAAGATGGAAAGACAAGACGGAATATACCCTCATACTCCGGCAGAAGCAGAGGCGGGAGCGTCTCGGCCGCAGAGGGCATGGTAGAGATGGCAGCAATAGGGACCGGCATGTTGATTGATGTGTTTGTGTGGTTGTGAAGTGTATGTCGTAGCAAAGTGTGTGTATTGTTCCTCGAAGTCGATTTGGGAGAGGCTCTTATATAGACATTTTCACTCTCATCAAACATCCAAGGCACCTGCATTCGGACACCCTCGGACAACCTGTGGTCTCCGACGCCGTCGGCAGCAGCTGCATGCAGCAACATGGGCCCATGATCCTGGTCGCTGTCGCGGCAGTTTGAGATAGATTGTGAAGACGTGTCGAGAATGCGTTACGTATATACATACATACGTGTAAACAGTGCACTTTATTATGCGCAGCCTCGGTGTCGGAGTTTGAACTGTCCGACTCGCTCTTTCCGCCTAGAGTTGGGGTAGCTGCCGTGTAGACCGAAAATGCGGAGGAAACCATAACAGGGCAGCTAAGTCGGCACTTTGGCTTTTGGTGCTATCGGAGTCTGCTTATGCCGAGCATTGAGTTGGGGCGTTGCAGAGAAGTAAGATGACTGCTGACAAGCAGGTGGTTGCAGCAGAGAAGACTACGTTTGGATGTCGATGATACAATTTATCCTCGCTAAACAGGGCTTTTATAACATTCTTTCACCCTTCGCCTCCAAGCCTAAGAGATCGAAACCTCGAAAATGAGCTTAGCATGCTTCCCAGATTCGCCCAGATCTACACCCTCTCTACCTCCCAGAACAGCCTCGTCGTGGCTGGATCTTCCCAGTGCGCCGTCTCCCCATTGAGTCCAACCACAGGCGAGTTGCGTGCTCGGACCGTCCACTGCGATCCCGTCCGCCGTACCACCTCATCCCACATGGCCTTGAAGCTGTCCTCGTCGTGCTTGAACATGATGGTGCCTTCAGGGCCCACGCGGTTGCCAGCCACCTGCCGGCCGACATTGTTGCCCACGATGAGCGCGCCCGGCTTGGGGGCCATCAGCTCGACGAGCCGCTCGCAAGCTGTGTGCTGGCCCTCGAGATCCCACACATGGACGAACATGCCGGCGTGCAGCACGTCGACGGAGCCGCGCAGGGCCTCAACGGGGCTCTCAGGGCTGCGGTCGAGCAGGTCGGCGATGAGAAAACGGGTGCGGAGACGGTCGCGGTCGCGAAAGTAGTCGTAGGCGGCGTCGATGTAGCCGGCCATTTTGTCGAGGCCGAAAGAATTGTCCGAGGGACAGCCGTCTAGGACCAGGTAGCGCAAATCCTGGCCCGCAGCACAACCGACGTCGAGATAGCGGCCACCGGCGCGCAGGATGTCTTTGATGCGGTCGTAGGACGGCTGCTGGTGGAGGGTGAGGGAGACGAACTTGAACTGGCCGACACAGGGCCAGGGATAGACATCCCAAAGGCGGTCGCGCTAAGAGTGAGCGGAGGGTGCACCAGAGCGTGCAGAAGAGGGTATAAAGAAGAGGAGAGAGGAGGAGGAGGAGGAGAGACAGAGTGAACGCAGCATAGGGAAAGGGCCGCAGGCCAAGAGCAGGTTCATTCCAGAGAACTTACAAATTCCGCTAAATAAGAAATCACTTCGGCGGACGGGATGCCGACATATTCCTCAAAGAGACGGCGTGTCTCTGGAGGGAGAGTGGTCGGAGGCGCATCGTAGTATTCGCCCTCGCGCTTCCCCGACTTGATAATCGACTGGATGATGCCTGCCATTGGTGCGTCCGACAAGAGTCTAAGGAATGTCTATAGCTGTAGTGGAATCTATCTCTTTAGTTCGATATAAAACTGTGATAGAATCTGGTCGTGGAGTGTTGGTTATATACTCGCCGCGGACTAAAATTGTCCCAAATCGCCGTATTTCCCCTCATGTTCTCGTTCTCTCTCGTTACGTCAGTCCCCTCATGTCTCATCCCCCTCTTACTCATCTTCTCACATCGTCTCACCGCTGGCAGCAACTCTCGGGTCGGCTCCGACCCAATGATTTTATTGCCTCGCCCAATCTATGTCTATAATCTATGTACGGCCGCATTCATGTATAATCTATTCCATCCACATTCTGTACACGAACCACACCACTAGTAGTGCAGCTGCTTGTTCACCTTGTTCATCAGCGGCTCGCCGGTGTGCAGCCGCCGCAGATTCTCCTCGAGCACCGAGCGGACTCGGGCTGTCGTGTTGGAGCTCTCCCAGCTGCTATGCGGCGTGATAAACACGTTGGGTGCCTGCCACAGCGGGTGGTCCGACGGCAGCGGCTCGGGATCCGTGACGTCGAGGGCGGCGCCGGGGATCTGGCCGGTTTCGAGGGCTGTGATGAGGGCCGCGGTATCAATGATGGGGCCGCGTGCAATGTTGATGATGTAGGTGCCCTTGCGGCCGGTTTCTTTGCGCCGGCGGTCGAGCAGCGCAAACTGGTTGCGGCCCAGAAGGCCTTTTGTGGCCGTCGTGAGCGGCGTCGAGAGCACGAGCACATCGAGGTCCTGCTCGAGGAAGGTCTGCACAGCGTCGCGGCCAGCGCCATGGAACCAGCGGGCCGGCAGCTCGCCGAGGGGGTCGCCGGTGCCGGGTTCGCAGTAGCTGTCGTCGAAGCGAGCGGCCGGAGTCGCCTTTTCGCTGCGGGTGTAGGCATAGACTTCCATGTTGAGAGCACGCGCGAGCCGCGCAACCTGGCGGCCAATCGCGCCGTAACCAAGGATGCCGCTGGAGGGTCAGTTGAGCGGGAGAAGGAGAGGACAGGAAACAGGGGAGGGGAGCATACATCCGCTTCCGGACGGAGTCGTCGGCAAAATGGGCGTCAGCCTTGTCAAAGCCGGAGCCGGTCTTCATATAGGAGGCAAACGGCAGAAAGTGGTGGCTGGCCATGAGCCAGGCGCCAATGACCCATTCGGCAATCTGGGGGCTTTGGGTATCAGCGAGCTCTCTCGGCGTCTGCTTGTGTTAGGGAATCAGGAAGGCACCCACGCATGCACGCCATTGCTGCTGCAGATGGCCACGTCGGCGTTCTTGTAGTAGGCGTGGTCGACCCAGCGGTCGGAGCCGGCAGACGGCAGCTGCACGAAGCGGACATTGGGCATCAGCTCGGCGCGCGGCGGCCGGAAGGCGGCCAGCAGGGTGACGCCCTCGTAGACCTCGGCGGGCAGTTCGTCGATGGTGCGCAGCTGGCCAGTGGTCTCGTCCTTTTCGGTGGCCCAGCGGATGGTCAGGCCGGGGTACTTGGCCTCGTGGTCGGTGATCCAGGCTGGGTCGAGGCTGGGCCAGCTCGGGAGGAACAAGAGCAGCACATCGTTGTGGAAGCCTACGGAGCCCATTGTGGGGGATTGGAGGGGAGGGGGGTATACAAGGGGG